>JAQPZY010001343.1:0-600000 GCA_029931535.1 Margaritifera margaritifera
TGTAGATAGATGTAGCTCCATGCAGACAGATATAGCGACTGAAGATAGATGTAGCTCCATGCAGGCAAATAGAGCGATTGTAGATAGATGTGGATCCATGCAGACAGATTGAGCGAATGTAGATAGATGTAGCTCCATGCAGACAGATAGAGCGATTGTAGAGAGAAGTAGCTCGATGCAGATGTATTGAGCGATTGTAGATAGATGTAGCTCCATGCAGACAGATTGAGCGATTGTACATAGATGTATCTCGTTGCAGACAGATAGAGAAATTGTAGATAGATGGTGCTCGATGCAGATGTATAGAGCGATTGCAGATAGATGTCGCTCGATGCAGATGTTTAGAGCGATTGTAGATTGATGTAGCTCCATGCAGATGTATCGAGCGATTGTAGATAGATGTAGCTCGATGCAGATCGATAGATCGATTGTAGATAGATGCAGCTCGATGCAGATAGAGAGCGATTGAAGATAGATGTAGCTCCATGCAGACACATAGAGCGATTGTAAATAGATGTAGCTCCATGCAGACAGATAGAGCGATTGTAGATAGATGTTGCTAAATGCAGACAGAGAAAGCGATTGTAGATAGATGATGCTCATGCAGACAGATGGAGCAATTGTAGATAGATGTAGCTTAATACTGACAGATAGAGCGATTGCAGATATATATATTGAGACAGATAAATTGATCGTAGATAGATGTAGCTCCATGAAGACAGATAGAGCGATTATAGATAGATGTTGCTCCATGCAGACAGATAGAGAGATTGTAGATAGATGTAGCTCCACGCAGAGAGATATAGCGATTGTAGATAGATGTAGCTCAATGCAGACAGATAGAGCGATTGTAGAAAGATGTAGCTCCATGCAGACAGATAGAGCGATTGTAGAGAGAAGTAGCTCGATGCAGATGTATTGAGCGATTGTAGATAGATGTAGCTCCATGCAGACAGATTGAGCGATTGTACATAGATGTATCTCGATGCAGACAGATAGAGAAATTGTAGATAGATGGAGCTCGATGCAGATGTATAGAGCTATTGCAGATAGATGTAGCTCGATTCAGATGTGTAGAGCGATTGTAGATTGATGTAGCTCCATGAAGATGTATGGAGCGATTGTAGATAGATGTAGCTCGATGCAGATCGATAGATCGATTGTTGATAGATGCAGCTCGATGCAGACATATGGAGCGATTGAAGATATATGTAGCTACTTGAAGACAGATGGAGCGATTGTAGATAGATGTAGCTCCATTGAGACAGATTGAGAGATTGTAGATAGATGTAGATCCAAGCAAACAGATAGAGCGATTGTAGATAGCTGTAGCCCCAAGCAGACAGATGGAGCGATAGTAGATAGATGTAGCTCCATGCAGACAGATAGAGCGATTGTTGATAGGGGTAGCTCCATGCAGACAGATAGAGCGATTGTAGATAGATGTAGTTCAATGCAGACAGATAGAGCAATTGTAGAAAGATGTAGCTCAATGCAGACAGATAGGGTAATTGTAGAGAGATGTAGATCGATGCAGATGTATAGAGCGATTGTAGATAGATGTAGCTCCATGCAGACAGATAGGGCAATTGTAGATAGATGTAGCTCCATACGGACAGATAGTTCGATTGTAGATAGTAGGAGCTCGATGCAGATGTATAGAGCGATTGCAGATAGATGTAGCTCGATGCAGATGTATTGTGCGATTGTAGATTGATGTAGCTCGATGCAGATGTACGGAGCGATTGTAGATTGATGTATCACGATGCAGTTCGATTGAGCGATTGTAGATAGATGTAGATCGAAGGAGATAGAGAGAGCGATTGGAGATAGATATAGCTCCATGCAGACAGATGGAGCTATTGTGGATAGATGTAGCTCCATTCAGACAGATAGAGCGATTGTAGATAGATGTAGCTCCATGCAGACAGATAGAGCGATTGTAGGTAGATGTAGCTCGATGCAGATGGATAGAGCGATTGCAGATAGATGTAGCTCCATGCAGATGTATGGATCGATTTGTAGATAGATGTAGCTCGATGCAGATGTATAGAGCGATTGTAGATAGATGAAGGTTCATGCAGACAAATAGAGCGATTGCAGATAGATGTAGCTCGATTCAGAGAGATAGAGCGATTGTAGATAGATCGAGTTAGATGCAGATGTATAGAGCGAGTGCAGATAGATGTCGCTCGATGCAGATGTATAGAGCGATTGAAGGTTGATGTAGTTCGATGCAAATCGAAAGAGCGATTGTAGATAGATGTAACTCGATGCAGATGGAGGGAGCGATTGTAGATAGATGTAGCTCCATGCAGACAGATAGAGCGATTGTTGATAGATCTAGGTTAATGCAGACAGATAGAGCGATTGTAGATAGATGTAGCTCAATGCAGCCAGATAGAGCGATTATAGAAAGATGTAGCTCCATGCAGACAAATATGGCGATGGTAGAGAGATGTAGCTCCATGCAGATAGATAGAGCGATTGTAGATAGATGTAGCTCCATGCAGACAGATAGAGCGATTGTAGATAGATGGTGCTCATGCAGAAAGATAGAGCGATTGTAGATAGATGTAGCCCCATGCAGACAGATAGAGCGATTTTTGATAGATTTAGGTTAATGCAGACAGATAGAGCGATTGTAGATAGATGTAGCTCCACGCAGACAGATAGAGCGATTGTAGATAGATGTTCCTCAATGCAGCCAGATAGAGCGATTATAGAAAGATGTAGCTCCATGCAGACAAATATAGCGATTGTAGAGAGATGTAGCTCCATGCAGATAGATAGAGTGATTGTAGATAGATGTAGCTCCATGCAGACACATAGAGCGATTGTTGATAGATTGAGCTCGATGCAGATTATAGAGCGATTGCAGATAGATGTAGCTCGATGCAGATAGATAGAGCGATTGAAGCTAGATGTAGCTCCATGCAGACAGATGGAGCGATTGTAGATAGATGTAGCTCCATGAAGACAGATAGAGCGATTGTAGATAGATGTCGCTCCATGAAGACAGATAGAGCGATTGTAGATTGATGTACCTCCATGCTGACAGATAGAGCGACTGTAGATAGATGTAGCTCCATGCAGACAGATATATCGACTGTAGATAGATGTAGCTCCGTGCAGACAGATAGAGCGATTGAAGATAGATGCGGATACATGCAGACAGATAGAGCGATTGTAGATAGATGTAGCTCCATGCAGACATATATAGCGACTGAAGATAGATGTAGCTCCATGCAGACAAATAGAGCGATTGTAGATAGATGTGGATCCATGCAGACAGATAGAGCGATTGTAGATAGATGGTTCTCATGCAGACAGATAGAGCGATAGAGATAGAGAGAAGTAGCTCGATGCAGATGTATTGAGCGATTGTAGATAGATGTAGCTCCATGCAGACAGATTGAGCGATTGTACATAGATGTATCTCGTTGCAGACAGATAGAGAAATTGTAGATAGATGGTGCTCGATGCAGATGTATAGAGCGATTGCAGATAGATGTCGCTCGATGCAGATGTTTAGAGCGATTGTAGATTGATGTAGCTCCATGCAGATGTATCGAGCGATTGTAGATAGATGTAGCTCGATGCAGATCGATAGATCGATTGTAGATAGATGCAGCTCGATGCAGATAGAGAGCGATTGAAGATAGATGTAGCTCCATGCAGACACATAGAGCGATTGTAAATAGATGTAGCTCCATGCAGACAGATAGAGCGATTGTAGATAGATGTTGCTAAATGCAGACAGAGAAAGCGATTGTAGATAGATGATGCTCATGCAGACAGATGGAGCAATTGTAGATAGATGTAGCTTAATACTGACAGATAGAGCGATTGCAGATATATATATTGAGACAGATAAATTGATCGTAGATAGATGTAGCTCCATGAAGACAGATAGAGCGATTATAGATAGATGTTGCTCCATGCAGACAGATAGAGAGATTGTAGATAGATGTAGCTCCACGCAGAGAGATATAGCGATTGTAGATAGATGTAGCTCAATGCAGACAGATAGAGCGATTGTAGAAAGATGTAGCTCCATGCAGACAGATAGAGCGATTGTAGAGAGAAGTAGCTCGATGCAGATGTATTGAGCGATTGTAGATAGATGTAGCTCCATGCAGACAGATTGAGCGATTGTACATAGATGTATCTCGATGCAGACAGATAGAGAAATTGTAGATAGATGGAGCTCGATGCAGATGTATAGAGCTATTGCAGATAGATGTAGCTCGATTCAGATGTGTAGAGCGATTGTAGATTGATGTAGTTACATGAAGATGTATGGAGCGCTTGTAGATAGATGTAGCTCGATGCAGATCGATAGATCGATTGTTGATAGATGCAGCTCGATGCAGACATATGGAGCGATTGTCGATATAAGTAGCTACTTGAAGACAGATGGAGCGATTGTAGATAGATGTAGCTCCATTGAGACAGATTGAGAGATTGTAGATAGATGTAGATCCAAGCAAACAGATAGAGCGATTGTAGATAGCTGTAGCCCCAAGCAGACAGATGGAGCGATAGTAGATAGATGTAGCTCTATGCAGACAGATAGAGCGATTGTTGATAGGGGTAGCTCCATGCAGACAGATAGAGCGATTGTAGATAGATGTAGCTCAATGCAGACAGATAGAGCAATTTGAAAAAGATGTAGCTCAATGCAGACAGATAGGGTAATTGTAGAGAGATGTAGATCGATGCAGATGTATAGAGCGATTGTAGATAGATGTAGCTCCATGCAGACAGACAGGGTAATTGTAGATAGATGTAGCTCCATACGGACAGATAGTTCGATTGTAGAGAGTAGGAGCTCGATGCAGATGTATAGAGCGATTGCAGATAGATGTAGCTCGATGCAGATGTATTGTGCGATTGTAGATTGATGTAGCTCGATGCAGATGTACGGAGCGATTGTAGATTGATGTATCACGATGCAGTTCGATTGAGCGATTGTAGATAGATGTAGATCGAAGGAGATAGAGAGAGCGATTGGAGATAGATATAGCTCCATGCAGACAGATGGAGCTATTGTGGATAGATGTAGCTCCATTCAGACAGATAGAGCGATTGTAGATAGATGTAGCTCCATGCAGACAGACAGAGCGATTGTAGGTAGATGTAGCTCGATGCAGATGGATAGAGCGATTGCAGATAGATGTAGATGTTGTAGAGAGAAGTAGCTCGATGCAGATGTATGGATCGATTTGTAGATAGATGTAGCTCGATGCAGATGTATAGAGCGATTGTAGATAGATGAAGGTTCATGCAGACAAATAGAGCGATTGAAGGTTGATGTAGTTCGATGCAAATCGATAGAGCGATTGTAGATAGATGTAACTCGATGCAGATGGAGGGAGCGATTGTAGATAGATGTAGCTCCATGCAGACAGATAGAGCGATTGTTGATAGATGTAGGTTAATGCAGACAGATAGAGCGATTGTAGATAGATGTAGCTCAATGCAGCCAGATAGAGCGATTATAGAAAGATGTAGCTCCATGCAGACAAATATGGCGATGGTAGAGAGATGTAGCTCCATGCAGATAGATAGAGCGATTGTAGATAGATGTAGCTCCATGCAGACAGATAGATGTAGCTCCATGCAGACAGATAGAGCGATTGTAGATAGATGTAGCTCCAAGCAGACAGATAGAGCGATTGTAGATAGATGTAGCTCCATGCAGACAGATGGAGCGATTGTAGATAGATGTAGCTCCATGCAGACAGATATAGCGATTATAGATAGATGTAGCTCCATGACGACAGATGGAGCGATTTTAGATAGATGTAGATCCATGCAGACAGATAGAGCGATTGCAGGAAGATGTTGCTCCGTGCAGACAGGTAGAGCGATTGTTGATAGATGTAGCTCGATGCAGACAGATAGAGCGATTGTAGATAGATGTAGCTCCATGCAGACAGATAGAGCGATTGTAGATAGATGTAGCTCCATGCAGACAGATAGAGCCATTGTAGATAGATGTAGCTCCATGCAGACAGATAGAGCGATTGTAGATAGATGTAGCTCCATGCAGACAGATAGAGCGATTGTAGATAGATGTAGCTCGATGCAGACAGATAGAGCGATTGTAGATAGATGTAGCTCCATGCAGACAGATAGAGCGATTGTAGATAGATGTAGCTCCATGCAGACAGATAGAGCGATTGTAGATAGATGTAGCTCGATGCAGACAGATAGAGCGATTGTAGATAGATGTAGCTCGATGCAGATTTATAGAGCGATTGTAGATTGATGTAGCTCGATGCAGATGTATGGAGCGATTGTAGATTGATGTAGCTCGATGCAGATCGATAGAGCGATTGTAGATAGATGTAGCTCGATGCAGATAGATAGAGCGATTGAAGATAGATGTAGCTCCATGCAGACAGATAGAGCGATTGTAGATAGATGTAGCTCAATGCAGACAGATAGAGCGATTGTAGATAGATGTTGCTCCATGCGGACAGATAGTTCGATTGTAGATAGATGTAGCTCGATGCAGACAGATAGGGCGATTTTAGCTAGATGTGGATCCATGCAGATAGATACAGCGATTGTAGATAGATGTAGCTCCATGCAGACAGACAGAGCGGTTGTAGAGAGATGTAGCTCCATCCGGTCAGATAGAGCGATTGTAGATAGATGGTGCTCATGCAGACAGATACAGCGATTGTAGATAGATGTAGCTCCATGCAGACAGATAAAGCAATTGTAGATATATGTAACTCCATGCAGACAGATAGAGCGATTGTAGATAGATGTATCTTCATGCAAACAGATAGAGCGATTTTAGATAGATGTAGCTCCATTCAGAGAGATAAATCGATTGTAGATAGATGTCGCTCGATGCAGACAGATAGAGCGATTGTAGATCGATGTAGCTCCATGCATACAGATAGAGCGATTGTAGATAGATGTTGATCCATGCAGAGCGATAGAGCGATTGTAGATAGATGTAGCTCCATGCATACAGACAGAGCGATTGTAGATAGGTGTTGCTCCATGCAGTCAGATGAAGCGATTGTAGATAGATGTAGCTTCATGGAGACAGATAGAGAGATTGTAGATAGATGTAGCTCCATGCAGACAGATAGAGCGATTGTAGAAAGATGTGTATCCATGCAGACAGATAGAGCGATTGTAGATAAATGTAAATCGATGCAGACAGATAGAGCGATTGTAGATAGATGTAGCTCCATGCAGACAGATAGAGCGATTGTAGATAGATGTAGATCGATTCAGAGAGATATAGCGATTGTAGATAGATGTAGCTCCATTCAGACAGATTGAGCGATAGTAGATAGATGTAGCTCCATGCATACAGATAGAACGATTGTAGATAGATGTGGCTCCATTCAGACAGACAGAGCGATTGTAGATAGATGTATATCCATGCAGATAGATAGAACGATTGTAGTAGATGAAGCTCCATGCAGGAAGATAGAGCGATTGTACATAGATGTAGCTCCATGCAGTCAGATAGAGCCATTGTGGATAGATGTAGCTCCATGCAGACAGATAGAGCGAATGTAGATAAGATGTAGCTCCATGCAGACAGATAAAGCGATTGTAGATAGATGTAGATCGATGCAGACAGATAGAGCGATTGTAGAAAGATGTAGCTCCATGCAGACAGAGAGAGCAATTGTAGATAGATGTAGCTCGATGCAGATGTATAGAGCGATTGTAGATAGATGCAGCTCCATGCACACAGATAGATCGATTGTAGAAAGATGTAGCTCGATGCAGCCAGATAGAGCGATTGTAGATAGATGCAGCTCCATGCTGACAGATAGAGCGATTGTAGATAGATGTAGCTCCATGCAGACAGATAGAAAGAATGTAGATAGATGTAGCTCCATGAAGACAAATAGAGCGATTGTAGATAGATGTAGCTCGATTCAGAGAGGTAGAGCGATTGTAGATAGATGGAGCTTGATGCAAATATATAGAGCGATTGTAGATAGATGTAGCTCGATGCAGATGTATGGCGCGATTTGTAGATAGATGTAGCTCGATGTAGATGTATGGAGCGATTATAGATAGATGTAGCTCGATGCAGATGTACAGAGCGATTGCAGATAGATGTCGCTCGATGCAGATGTATAGAGCGATTGTAGATTGATGTAGCTCGATGCAGATGTATAGAACGATTGTAGATTGATGCAGATCGATGCAGATCGATAGAGCTATTGAAGATAGATCAAACTCCATGCAGACAGATAGAGCGATTGTAGATATATTTAGCCCCATGAAGACTGATATAGCGATTGTATATAGATGTAGCTGCATTCGGACAGATAGAGCGATTGTAGATAGATGTAGCTCCATGCAGACAGATAGAGCGATTGAAGATAGATGTTGATCCATGCAGACAGATAGAGCGATTGTAGATAGATGTAGCTCCATGCATACAGATAAAGCGGTTGTAGATAGATGTGGATCCATGCAGACAGATAGAGCGATTGTAGATAGATGTAGCTCCATGCAGACAGATAGAGCGATTGTAGATAGATGTAGCTCCCTGCTGACAAATAAAGCGATTGTAGATAGATGTTGATCCATGAAGACTGATAGAGCGATTGTAGATAGATGTAGCTCCATGCAGACAGATAGAGCGATTGTAGATAGATGTAGCTCCGTGCATTCAGATAGAGCGATTGTAGATAGATGTAGCTCCATGCAGACAGATAGAGCGATAGTAGATAGATGGTCCTCATGCAGAAAGATAGAGCGATTGTAGATAGATGCAGCTACATGCAGTCAGATTGAGCGATTGTAGATAGATGTAGCTTAATGCAAAAAAAGATAGAGCTATTGTAGATAGATGTAGCTCCATGCAGACAGATAGAGCGATTGTAGATAGATGTAGCTCCATGCAGACAGATAGAGCGATTGTAGATAGATGTAGCTCCATGCAGACAGATAGAGCGATTGTAGATAGATGTAGCTCCATGCAGACAGATAGAGCGATTGTAGATAGATGTAGCTCTATGCAGACAGATAAATCGATTGTAGATAGATGTTGCTCCATGCAGACAGATAGAGCGATGTTAGATCGATGTAGCTCGATACAGATGTATAGAGCGATTGTAGAAAGATGTAGCTCCATGCAGATCTATGGAGCGATTTTAGATAGATGTAGCTCCATGCATACAGACAGAGCGATTGTAGCTAGGTGTTGCTCCATGCAGTCAGATGAAGCGATTGTAGATAGATGTAGCTTCATGGAGACAGATAGAGCGATTGTAGATAGATGTAGCTCCATGCAGACAGATAGAGTGATTGTAGAAAGATGTGTATCCATGCAGACAGATAGAGCGATTGTAGATAAATGTAAATCGATGCAGACAGATAGAGCGATTGAAGAAAGATGTAGCTCCATGCAGACAGATAGAGCTATTGTAGAGAGATGTAGCTCGATGCAGATGAATAGGTCGATTGTAGATAGATGTAGCTGCATGCAGACAGATACATCTATTGTAGGTAAATGTAGCTCGATGCAGACAGATAGAGTTATTGTAGATAGATGTAGCTCGATGCAGATAGATAGAGCAATTGAAGATAGATGTAGCTCGATGCAGACAGATAGAGCGATTGTAGATAGATGTTGCTCCATGCGGACAGATAGAGCGATTGTAGATAGATGTAGCTCGATGCAGACAGATAGGGCGATTTTAGCTAGATGTGGATCCATGCAGATAGATACAGCGATTGTAGAGAGATGTAGCTCCATCCGGTCAGATAGAGCGATTGTAGATAGATGGTGCTCATGCAGACAGATAGAGCGATTGTAGATAGATGTAGCTCCATGCAGTCAGATAGAGCGATTGTAGATAGATGTAGCTCCATGCAGACAGATAGAGCGATTGTAGATAGATGTAACTTAATGCAAACAGATAGAGCTATTGTAGATAGATGTAGCTCCATTCAGAGAGATAAATCGATTGTAGATAGATGTGACTCGATGCAGACAGATAGAGCGATTGTAGATAGATGTAGCTCCATGCAGACAGATAGAGCGATAGTAGATAGATGGTCCTCATGCAGAAAGATAGAGCGATTGTAGATAGATGCAGCTACATGCATACAGACAGAGCGATTGTAGATAGGTGTTGCTCCATGCAGTCAGATGAAGCGATTGTAGATAGATGTAGCTTCATGGAGACAGATAGAGCGATTGTAGATAGATGTAGCTCCATGCAGACAGATAGAGCGATTGTAGATAGATGTAGCTTAATGCAAACAGATAGAGCGATTGTAGATAGATGTAGCTCCATGTAGACAGAGAGAGCGATTGTAGATAGATGTAGCTTAATGCAAACAAATAAATCGATTGTAGATAGATGTGGATCCATGAAGACAGATAGTGCGATTGTAGATAGATGTAGCTCCATGCAGACAGATTGTGCGATTGTAGATAGATGTAGCTCCAAGGCAGACAGATAGAGCGATTATAGATAGATGTAGCTACAACGCAGACAGGGAGAGCGATTGTAGATATATTGAGCTCCATGCAGACATATAGAGCGATTGTAGATAAATGTAGATTGATGCAGATAGATAGAGCGATTGTAGAGAGATGTAGCTCGATGCAGATGTATAGGGCGATTCTAGATAGATGTAGCTCAATGCAGACAGATAGATCGATTGAAGATAGATGTAGCTCGATGCAGACAGATAGAGTGATTGTAGATAGATGTAGCTCGATGCAGATAGATAGAGCGATTGAAGATAGATGTAGCTCGATGCAGACAGATAGAGCGATTGTAGATAGATTTAGCTCCATGCAGACAGATAGAGCGATTGTACTTAGATGTAGCTCCATGCAGATAGAGAGAGCGATTGTAGATAGATGTAGCTTAATGCAAACGATAGAGCTATTGTAGATAGAATTAGCTCGATGCAGATGTATAGAGCGATTGTTGATAGATCTAGCTCGTTGCAGACAGATAGAGCGATTGTAGAGAGAGGGAGCTCGATGCATATGTATAGAGCGATTTTAGATAGATGTAGCTCCATGCAGACAGATAGAGCGATTGTAGATAGATTTAGCTCGTTGCAGACAGATAGAGCGATTGTAGATAGAGGGAGGTCGATGCAGATGTATAGAGCGATTGCAGATAGATATAGCTCGATGCAGATGTATAGAGCGATTGTAGATTGATGTTGCTCGATGTAGATGTATAGAGCGATTGTAGATTGATGCAGCTCGATGCAGATCGATAGAGCGATTGTAAATAGATATAGCTCGATGCAGATAGATAGAGCGATTGAAGATAGATGTGGATCTGTGCAGACAGATAGAGCGATTGTAGATAGATGTAGCTCCATGCAGTCAGATAGAGCGATTGTAGAAAGATGTTGCTCCGTGCAGACAGATAGAGCGATTGCAGAAAGATGTAGCTTGATACAGACAGATAGAGCGATTGTAGATATATGGAGCTCGATGCAGATGTATTGAGCGATTTGCAGATAGATGTAGCTCGATGCAGATGTATAGAGCGATTGTAGATACATGTAGCTCCATGCAGACAGATAGAGCGAGTGTAGATAGATGTAGCTCGATGCAGACAGATAGAGCGATTGAAGATAGATGGAGCTCGATGCAGATGTATAGAGCGATTGCAGATAGATGTAGCTCGATGGAGATGTATACAGGGATTATATATAGATGTAGCTCGATGCAGATCGAATGAGCGATTATAGATAGATGTCGCTCGATGCAGACGTATAGTGCGATTGTAGATAGATGTAACTCCATACAGATGCATAGTGCGATTGCAGATAGATGTAGCTCCCTGCAGACAGATAGAGCGATTGTAGATAGATGTATCTCCATGCAGACAGATAGAGCTATTGTAAGTAGATGTAGATCCATGCAGAAAATTAGAGCGATTGTAGATAGATGTAGCTCCATGCAGATCGAGAGAGCGATTGTAGATAGATGAAGATCGATGCAGATAGAGAGAGCGATTGAAGATAGATTTAGCTCCATGCAGACAGATGGAGCGATTGTAGATATATTTAGCTCCATGAAGACAGACATAGCGATTTTAGATAGATGTAGCTCCCTGCTGACAAATAAAGCGATTGTAGATAGATGTTGATCCATGAAGACTGATAGAGCGATTGTAGATAGATGTAGCTCCATGCAGATATATAGAGCGATTGTAGATAGATGTAGCTCGATGCAGATGTATAGAGCAATTGTAGATAGTTGTTGCTCGATGCAGATGAATAGAGCGATGTATCTCGATGCAAATAGATAGAGCGATTGAAGATAGATGTCGCTCCATGCAGACAGATAGAGCGATTGTAGATCGATGTAGCATTATTCGGACAGATAGAGCGATTGTATATAGATGTAGCTCCATGCAGACAGATAGAGCGATTGTAGATAGATGCAGCTCCATGCAGTCAGATAGAGCGATTGTAGATAGATGTAGCTCCATGCAGACCGATAGATCGATTGTAGATAGATGTAGCTCATGCAGACAGATAGAGCGATTGTAGATAGATGTATCTCCATGCAGATAGATAGAGCGATTGTAGATAGATGTAGCTGAATGCAAACAGATAGAGCGATTGTAGATAGATGTAGTTCCATGCAGACAGATAACTCGATTGCAGATAGATGTAGATAAATGCAGACAGATATAGAGAGATTGTAGATAGATGTAGCTCCATTAAGACAGATAGAGCGATTGTAGATAGATGTGGATCCATGCAGACAGATAGAGCGATTGTAGATAGATGGAGCTCCATGCAGATAGATAGAGCGATTGTAGATAGATGTAGCTGAATGCAAACAGATAGAGCGATTGTAGATAGATGTAGTTCCATGCAGACAGATAACTCGATTGCAGATAGATGTAGATAAATGCAGACAGATATAGAGAGATTGTAGATAGATGTAGCTCCATTAAGACAGATAGAGCGATTGTAGATAGATGTGGATCCATGCAGACAGATAGAGCGATTGTAGATAGATGGAGTTCCATGCTGACAGAGAGAGCGATTGTAGATAGATGTAGCTCCATGCAGTCAGATAGAGCGATTTTAGATAGATGTAGCTCCATGCAGACAGATAGAGCTATTGTAGATAGATGTTGCTCCATGCAGACAGATAGAGCGATTGTAGACAGATGTAGCTCATGCAGACAGATAAAGCGATTGTAGATAGATGTAGCTCTATGCATACAGATAAAGCGATAGTAGATAGATGTGGATCCCTGCAGACAGATAGATCGATTGTAGATAGATGTAGCTCCAAGGCAGACAGATAGAGTGATTGTAGATAGATGTAACTCCATGCAGACAGGTATTGCGATTGTAGATAGATGTAGCTCGATGCAGACAGATAGAGAGATTGTAGAAAGATGTAGCTCCTTGCAGATGTATACAGCGATTGCAGATAGATGTAGCTCGATACAGATGAATAGAGCGATTGTAGATTGATGTAGCTCGATGCAGATCGATAGAGCGATTGTTGATAGATGTAGCTCCATGCAGACAGATAGAGCTATTGCAGATTGATGTAGCTCCATGCAGACAGATAGTGCGATTGTAGATAGATGTAGCTCCTTGCGGACAGATAGAGCGATTGTAGATAGATGTACCTCCATGCAGACAGATAGAGCGATTGTAGATAGATGTGGATCCATGCAGACAGATGGAGCGATTGTAGATAGATGAATCTCCATGCAGGAAGATAGCGCGATTGTAGATAGATGTAGCTCCATGCAGTCATATAGAGCGATTGTAGATAGTTGAAGCTCCATGCAGATAGATAGATCCATTGTACATAGATGGTGCTCATGCCGACAGATAGAGCGATTGTAGATAGATGTCGCTCCATGCGGACAGAGCGATTCTAAATAGATGTAGCTTAATGCAGACAGATAGAGCGATTGTAGATAGATGTAGCTCCATGCTAACAGATAAAGCGATTGTAGATACATGTAGCTCCATACAGACAGATAGAGCGATTGTAGATAGATGTACCTCCATGAAGACAGATAGAGCGATTGTAGAAAGATGTGTATCCATGCAGACAGATAGATCGATTATAGATAGATGTAACTCCATGCAGACATATAAAGCGATTGTAGATAGATGTAGCTCCAAGGCAGACAGATAGAGCGATTGTAGATAGATGTAGCTCCATGCAGACAGATAGAGCGATGGTAGATAGATGTAGCTCCATGCAGACAGATAAAGCGATTGTAGATAGATGTAGATCGATGCAGACAGATAGAGCGATTGTAGAAACATGTAGCTCCATGCAGACAGATAGAGCGATTGTAGAGAGATGTAGCTCGATGCAGATGTATAGAGCGATTGTAGATAGATGTAGCACCATGCAGACATATAGAACGAGTGTAGATAGATGTAGCTCGATGCAGACAGATAGTGGGATTGTAGGTAGATGGAGCTCGATGCAGATGTATAATGCGATTGTAGATTGATGTAGCTCGATGCAGATGTATAGATCGATTGTAGATTGATGTAGCTCGATACAGATGTATACAGCGATTGTAGATTGATGTATCTCGATGCAGATCGATTGAGCTAATGTAGCTTGATGTAGCTTAATGCAGACAGATAGAGCGATTGTAGAAAGATGAATCTCGATGCAGATAGATAGTGCGATTGAAGATAGATGTAGCTCGATGCAGATAGATAGCGCGATTGTAGATAGTTGTAGCTCCATTCATATGTATGGTTGCGATTGTAGATAGATGTAACTCCATGCAGATGTATAGTGCGATTGTAGATAGATGTTACTCCATGCAGATGTATAGTGCGATTGTAGATAGATGTAACTCCATGGAGATGTATAATGCGATTGTAGATAGATGTAGCTCGATGAAGATGTATTGTGCGATTGTAGATAGATGTAACTCCATGCATATGTATAGTGCGATTGTAGATAGATGTACCTTCATGCAGATGTATAGTTCGATTGTAGATAGATGATGCTCCATGCAGACAGATAGAGTGATTGAAGATAGGAGATAGGAGATAGATGTTGCTCCATTTAAACAGATAAATCGATTGAAGATAAATGTAGCTCTATGCAGACAGAGAGAGCGATTGAAGATAGATGTAGCTCCATTAAGACAGATAGAGCGATTGTAGTTAGATGTTGCTCACTGCAGACAGATGGAGCGATTGTAGATAGATGTAGCTCGATGCCGATAGAATAGTGCGATTGTAGATAGATGTAGCTTGATGCAGATGTATAGAGCGATTGTAGACAGATGTAGCTCCATGCAGACAAACAGAGCGATTGTAGATAGATGTAGCTCCATGCAGACAGATAGATCGATTGTAGTTAGATGTAGCTTAATGCAGACAGATAGACCGATTGTAGATAGATGTAGCTCCATGCAGACAGATAAAGCGATTTAAGATATATGTAGCTCCATGCAGACAGATAGAGCGATTGTAGATAGATGTAGCTCGTTGCAGACAGATAGAGCGATTGTAGAGAGAGGGAGCTCGATGCATATGTATAGAGCGATTTTAGATAGATGTAGCTCCATGCAGACAGATAGAGCGATTGTAGATAGATTTAGCTCGTTGCAGACAGATAGAGCGATTGTAGATAGAGGGAGGTCGATGCAGATGTATAGAGCGATTGCAGATAGATATAGCTCGATGCAGATGTATAGAGCGATTGTAGATTGATGTTGCTCGATGTAGATGTATAGAGCGATTGTAGATTGATGCAGCTCGATGCAGATCGATAGAGCGATTGTAAATAGATATAGCTCGATGCAGATAGATAGAGCGATTGAAGATAGATGTGGATCTGTGCAGACAGATAGAGCGATTGTAGATAGATGTAGCTCCATGCAGTCAGATAGAGCGATTGTAGATAGATGTAGCTCCATGCAGACAGATAGAGCGATTGCAGAAAGATGTAGCTTGATACAGACAGATAGAGCGATTGTAGATATATGGAGCTCGATGCAGATGTATTGAGCGATTTGCAGATAGATGTAGCTCGATGCAGATGTATAGAGCGATTGTAGATACATGTAGCTCCATGCAGACAGATAGAGCGAGTGTAGATAGATGTAGCTCGATGCAGACAGATAGAGCGATTGAAGATAGATGGAGCTCGATGCAGATGTATAGAGCGATTGCAGATAGATGTAGCTCGATGGAGATGTATACAGGGATTATATATAGATGTAGCTCGATGCAGATCGAATGAGCGATTATAGATAGATGTCGCTCGATGCAGACGTATAGTGCGATTGTAGATAGATGTAACTCCATACAGATGCATAGTGCGATTGCAGATAGATGTAGCTCCCTGCAGACAGATAGAGCGATTGTAGATAGATGTATCTCCATGCAGACAGATAGAGCTATTGTAAGTAGATGTAGATCCATGCAGAAAATTAGAGCGATTGTAGATAGATGTAGCTCCATGCAGACATATTGAGCGATTTTAGATAGATGTAGCTTAATGCAAACAGATAGAGCGATTGTAGATAGATGTTCCTCCATGCAGACAGATAAATCGTTTGTAGATAGATTTAGCTCCATGCAAACAGATGGAGCGATTTTAGATAGATGTGGATAAATGCAGACAGATATATCGATTGTAGATAGATGTAGCTCCATGCAGACAGATATAGCGATTATAGATAGATGTAGCTCCATGCAGACAGATAGAGCGATTGTAGAAAGATAGAGCTCGACGCAGACAGATAGAGCGATTGTAGGTAGATGTAGCTCTATGCAGACAGATAGGGCGATTGTACATAGATGGAGTTCGATGCAGTTGCATATAGTGATTGCAGATAGATGTAGCTCGATGCAGATGTATAGTTCGATTGTAAATTGATGTAGATCGATGCAGATGTATAGACCGATTGTAGATAGATGTAGCTCCATGCAGACAGATAGAGCGATTGTAGATAGATGTAGCTCCATGCAGACAGATAGAGCGATTGTAGATAGATGTAGCTCGATGCCGATAGATCGAGCGATTGTAGATAGATGTAGCTTAATGCAAACAGATAGATTGATTGTAGATAGATGTAGCTCCATGCAGACAGATAAATCGATAGTAGATAGATGTAGATCCACGCAGACATACAGAGCGATTGTAGATAGATGTAGCTCCATGCAGACAGATAGAGCGATTGTAGATAGATGTAGCTCCATCCAAACAGATATACCGATTGTAGAGAGATGTAGCTCGATGCAGATGTATAGATCGATTGTAGATAGATGTAGCTTAATGCAAGCAGATAGAGCGATTGTAGATAGATGTAGCTTAATGCAGACAGATAAATCGTTTGTAGATAGATTTAGCTCCATGCAGACAGATGGAGCGATTGTAGATAGATGTGGATCCATGCAGACAGATAGAGCAATTGTAGATAGATGTAGCTCCAAGGCAGACAGATAGACTAATTGTAGATAGATGTAGCTCCATGAAGACAGATATAGCGATTATAGATGGATGTAGCTCCATGCAGACAGATAGAGCGATTGCAGAAAGATAGAGCTCGAGGCAGACAGATAGAGCGATTGTAGATAGATGGTGTTCGATGCAGTTGCATAGAGTGATTGCAGATAGATGTAGCTCGATGCAGATGTATAGTCCGATTGTAGATTGATGTAGCTCGATGCAGATGTATAGACCGATTGTAGATAGATTGTAGCTCGAGGCAGATCGATAGAGCGATTGTAGATAGATGTAGCTCCATGCAGACAGATAGAGCGATTGTAGATAGATGTAGCTCCATGCAGACAGATAGATCGATTGTAGATAGATGTAGCTCCATGCAGACAGATAAATCGATAGTAGATAGATGTAGATCCAAGCAGACATACAGAGCGACTGTAGATAGATGTAGCTCCATGCAGACAGATAGAGCGATTGTAGATAGATGTAGCTCCATCCAAACAGATATACCGATTGTAGAGAGATGTAGCTCGATGCAGATGTATAGATCGATTGTAGATAGATGTAGCTTAATACAAGCAGATAGAGCGATTGCAGATAGATGTAGCTCCATGCAGACAGATAGAGCGATGGTAGATAGATGTAGATCCATGCAGTCAGATAGAGCGATTGTAGATAGATGTATCTCCATGCAGACAGATAGAGCTATTGCAGATTGATGTAGCTCCATGCAGACAGATAGTGCGATTGTAGATAGATGTAGCTCCTTGCGGACAGATAGAGCGATTGTAGATAGATGTACCTCCATGCAGACAGATAGAGCGATTGTAGATAGATGTGGATCCATGCAGACAGATGGAGCGATTGTAGATAGATGAATCTCCATGCAGGAAGATAGCGCGATTGTAGATAGATGTAGCTCCATGCAGTCATATAGAGCGATTGTAGATAGTTGAAGCTCCATGCAGATAGATAGATCCATTGTACATAGATGGTGCTCATGCCGACAGATAGAGCGATTGTAGATAGATGTCGCTCCATGCGGACAGAGCGATTCTAAATAGATGTAGCTTAATGCAGACAGATAGAGCGATTGTAGATAGATGTAGCTCCATGCTAACAGATAAAGCGATTGTAGATACATGTAGCTCCATACAGACAGATAGAGCGATTGTAGATAGATGTACCTCCATGAAGACAGATAGAGCGATTGTAGAAAGATGTGTATCCATGCAGACAGATAGATCGATTATAGATAGATGTAACTCCATGCAGACATATAAAGCGATTGTAGATAGATGTAGCTCCAAGGCAGACAGATAGAGCGATTGTAGATAGATGTAGCTCCATGCAGACAGATAGAGCGATGGTAGATAGATGTAGCTCCATGCAGACAGATAAAGCGATTGTAGATAGATGTAGATCGATGCAGACAGATAGAGCGATTGTAGAAACATGTAGCTCCATGCAGACAGATAGAGCGATTGTAGAGAGATGTAGCTCGATGCAGATGTATAGAGCGATTGTAGATAGATGTAGCACCATGCAGACATATAGAACGAGTGTAGATAGATGTAGCTCGATGCAGACAGATAGTGGGATTGTAGGTAGATGGAGCTCGATGCAGATGTATAATGCGATTGTAGATTGATGTAGCTCGATGCAGATGTATAGATCGATTGTAGATTGATGTAGCTCGATACAGATGTATACAGCGATTGTAGATTGATGTATCTCGATGCAGATCGATTGAGCTAATGTAGCTTGATGTAGCTTAATGCAGACAGATAGAGCGATTGTAGAAAGATGAATCTCGATGCAGATAGATAGTGCGATTGAAGATAGATGTAGCTCGATGCAGATAGATAGCGCGATTGTAGATAGTTGTAGCTCCATTCATATGTATGGTTGCGATTGTAGATAGATGTAACTCCATGCAGATGTATAGTGCGATTGTAGATAGATGTTACTCCATGCAGATGTATAGTGCGATTGTAGATAGATGTAACTCCATGCAGATGTATAATGCGATTGTAGATAGATGTAGCTCCATCCCGATGTATAGTGCGATTCTAGATAGATGTTTCTCCATGTAGACAGATAGATCGATTGAAGATCGATGTCGTTCCATGCAGACAGAGAGAGCGATAAAAGATAGATGTAGCTCCATTAAGACAGATAGAGCGATTGTAGATAGTTGTAGCTCGATGCGGACAGATAGGGCGATTGTAGATAGCTGTGGATCCATGCAGACAGATAGAGCGATTGTAGATAGATGTAGCTCCATGCAGACAGATAGAGCGATTGTAGTTAGATGTATCTTAATGCAGACAGATAGAGCGATTGTAGATAGATGTAGCTCCATGCAGACAGATAAGGCGATTGTAGAGATATGTAGCTCCATGCAGACGTATAGAGCGATTGTAGATAGATGTAGCTCGATGCAGATAGATAGAGCGATTGTAGATAGATGTAGCTCGATGCAGACAGATAGAGCGATTGTAGTTAGATGGAGCTCGATGCAGATGTATAGAACGATTGCAGATTGATGTTGCTCGATGCAGATGTATAGATCGATCGTAGATAGATGTTGCTAGATACAGATGTATAGAGCGATTGAAGATAGATGTAGCTCTATGCAGACAGAGAGAGCGATTGTAGATATATGTAGCTCCATGCATACAGACAGAGCGATTGTAGATAGGTGTTGCTCCATGCAGTCAGGTGAAGCGATTGTAGATAGATGTAGCTTCATGGAGACAGATAGAGCGATTGTAGATAGATGTAGCTCCATGCAGACAGATAGAGCGATTGTAGATAGAGATATGCTCATGCAGACAGATAGAGCGATTGTAGATAGATGTAGCTCCATGCAGATAGAGAGAGCGATTGTAGATAGATGTAGCTTAATGCAAACAGATAAATCGATTGTAGATAGATGTGGATCCATGAAGACAGATAGTGCGATTGTAGATAGATGTAGCTCCATGCAGACAGATTGTGCGATTGTAGATAGATGTAGCTCCAAGGCAGACAGATAGAGCGATTGTAGATAGATGTAGCTACAACGCAGACAGGGAGAGCGATTGTAGATATATTGAGCTCCATGCAGTCATATAGAGCGATTGTAGATAAATGTAGATTGATGCAGATAGATAGAGCGATTGTAGAGAGATGTAGCTCGATGCAGATGTATAGGGCGATTCTAGATAGATGTAGCTCCATGCAGACAGATAGATCGATTGAAGATAGATGTAGCTCGGTGCAGACAGATAGAGTGATTGTAGATAGATGTAGCTCGATGCAGATAGATAGAGCGATTGAAGATAGATGTAGCTCGATGCAGACAGATTGTACTTAGATTGTAGATAGATTTAGCTCCATGCAGACAGATAGAGCGATTGTACTTAGATGTAGCTCCATGCAGATAGAGAGAGCGATTGTAGATAGATGTAGCTTAATGCAAACGATAGAGCTATTGTAGATAGAATTAGCTCGATGCAGATGTATAGAGCGATTGTTGATAGATCTAGCTCGATGCAGATAGAGAGAGCGATTGAAGATAGATGTAGCTCCATGCAGACAGATGAAGCGATTGTAGATATATTAAGCTGCATAAAGACAGATATTGCGATAGTAGATAGATGTAGCTCCATTCAGACAGATAGATCGATTGTAGATAGATGTAGATCCATGCAGACAGATAGAGCTATTGTAGATAGATGTAGCTCCATGCAGACATATAGAGCGATTGTAGATAGATGTAGCTTCATGCAGACTCATAGAGCAATTGTAGATAGATGTGGATCCATGCAGACAGATAGAGCGATTGTAGATAGATGTAGCTCCATGCAGACATATAGAGCGATTGTAGATAGATGTAGCTTCATGCAGACTCATAGAGCAATTGTAGATAGATGTGGATCCATGCAGACAGATTGAGCGATTGTAGATAGATATATCTCCATGCATACAGATAGAGCGATTTTAGACAGATGTAGCTCCATGCGGACAGATAGAGTCATTGTAGATAGATGTAGCTCCAAGGCAGACAGATAGTGCGATTGTAGATATATGTAGCTCCATGCTGACAGAGAGAGCGATGGTAGATACATGTAGCTCCATGCAGACAGATAAAGCGATTGTAGATAGATGTAGATCGATGCAGACAGATAGGGTGACTGCAGAAAGATGTAGCTCCATGCAGACAGATAGAGCGATTGTAGAGAGATGTAGCTCGATGCAGATGTATAGAGCGATTGTAGATAGATGTAGCTCCATGCAGACAGATAGAGCGATTGTAGAGAGATGTAGCTCGATGCAGATGTATAGAGCGATTGTAGATAGATGTAGCTCCATGCAGACAGATAGATCGAATGTAGATAGATGTAGCTCGATGCAGACAGATAGATCTTTTGCAGATAGAGGGAGCGCGATGCAGATGTATAGAGCGATTGCAGATTGATGTAGCTCGATACAGATGTATAGAGCAATTGTAGATTGATTTATCTCGATGCAGATCGATGGAGCGATTGTAGATAGATGTAGCTTAATGCAGACAGATAAAGCGATTGTAGATAGATGTATCTCGATGCAGATAGATAGAGCGATTGAAGTTAGATGTAGCTCGATGCTGATAGATAGCGCGATTGTAGATAGATGTAGCTCCATTCATATGTATAGTGCGATTGTAGATAGATGTAACTCCATGCAGATGTATTGTGCGATTGTAGATTGATGTAGCTCCATGCAGATGCATAGTGCGGTTGTAGATAGATGTAACTCCATGCAGATGTATAGTGCAATTGTAGATAGATGTAACTCCATGCAGATGTATATTGCGATTGTAGATAGATGTAACTCGATGCAGATCTATAATGCGATTGTAGATAGATGTAGCTCGATTCAGAGAGGTAGAGCGATTGTAGATAGATGGAGCTTGATGCAAATATATAGAGCGATTGTAGATAGATGTAGCTCGATGCAGATGTATGGCGCGATTTGTAGATAGATGTAGCTCGATGTAGATGTATGGAGCGATTATAGATAGATGTAGCTCGATGCGGATGTACAGAGCGATTGCAGATAGATGTCGCTCGATGCAGATGTATAGAGCGATTGTAGATTGATGCAGATCGATGCAGATCGATAGAGCTATTGAAGATAGATCAAACTCCATGCAGACAGATAGAGCGATTGTAGATATATTTAGCCCCATGAAGACAGATATAGCGATTGTAGATAGATGTAGCTGCATTCGGACAGATAGAGCGATTTTAGATAGATGTAGCTCCATGCAGACAGATAGAGCGATTGTAGATAGATGTATATCCATGCAGACAGATAGAGCGATTGTAGATAGATGTAGCTCCATGCAGACATATAGAGCGATTGTAGATAGAAGTGGATCCATGCAGACAGATAGAGCGATTGTAGATAGATGTAGCTTTGCAGACAGATAGAGCAATTGTAGATAGATGTAGCTCCATGCAGACAGATAGAGCGATTGTAGATAGATGTAGCTCCATGCAGACAGATAGAGCGATGCTAGATCGATGTGGATCCATGCAGATAGATACAGCAATTGTAGATAGATGTAGCTCCATGCAGTCAGATTGAGCGATTGTGGATAGATGCTGCTCATGCAGACAGATAGAGCGATTGTAGATAGATGTTGCTCCATGCGGACAGATAGAGCGATTGCAGTTAGATGTAGCTCGATGCAGACAGATAGGGCGATTATAGCTAGATGTGGATCCATGCAGATAGATACAGCGATTGTAGATAGATGTAGCTCATTGCAGACAGATAGAGAGGTTGTAGAGAGATCTAGCTCCATCCGGTCAAATAGAGCGATTGTAGATAGATGGTGCTCATGCAGACAGATAGATCGATTGTAGATAGATGTAGCTCCATGCAGACAGAAAGAGCGATTGTTGTTAGATGTAGCGTAATGCAGACAGAAAGAGCGATTGTAGACAGATGTAGCTCCATGCAGACAGATAAAGCGATTGTAGATATATGTAACTCCATGCAGACAGATAGAGCGATTGTAGATAGATGTAGGTCCATGCATACAGATAGAGCGATTGTAGATAGGTGTAGCTAAATGCAGTCAGATAAAGCGATTGTAGATATATGTAGCTCCATTTAGACAGATAAAGCGATTGTAGATAGATGTAGCTCCATGCAGACAGATAGAGCGATTGTAGAAAGATGTGTATCCATGCAGACAGATAGAGCGATTGTAGATAAATGTAAATCGATGCAGACAGATAGAGCGATTGAAGAAAGATGTAGCTCCATGCAGACAGATAGAGCTATTGTAGAGAGATGTAGCTCGATGCAGATGAATAGGGCGATTGTAGATAGATGTAGCTGCATGCAGACAGATACATCTATTGTAGGTAAATGTAGCTCGATGCAGACAGATAGAGTTATTGCAGATAGATGTAGCTCGATGCAGATAGATAGAGCAATTGAAGATAGATGTAGCTCGATGTAGACAGATAGAGCGTTTGTAGATAGATGTTGCTCCATGCGGACAGATAGAGCGATTGCAGTTAGATGTAGCTCGATGCAGACAGATAGGGCGATTTTAGCTAGATGTGGATCCATGCAGATAGATACATCGATTGTAGATAGAAGTAGCTCCATGCAGACAGATAGACCGATTGTAGATAGATGTAGCTCCATACAGTCAAATAGAGCGATTGTAGATAGATGGTGCTTATGCAGAGAGATAGATCGAATGTAGATAGATGTAGCTCCATGCAGACAGATAGAGCGATTGTAGAAAGATGAATCTCGATGCAGACAGATAGAGCGATTGTAGATAGATGTATCTTCATGCAAACAGATAGAGCGATTGTAGATAGATGTAGCTCCATTCAGAGAGATAAATCGATTGTAGATAGATGTCGCTCGATGCAGACAGATAGAGCGATTGTAGATCGATGTAGCTCCATGCATACAGATAGAGCGATTGTAGATAGATGTTGATCCATGCAGAGCGATAGAGCGATTGTAGATAGATGTAGCTCCATGCATACAGACAGAGCGATTGTAGATAGGTGTTGCTCCATGCAGTCAGATGAAGCGATTGTAGATAGATGTAGCTTCATGGAGACAGATAGAGCGATTGTAGATAGATGTAGCTCCATGCAGACAGATAGAGCGATTGTAGATAGAGATATGCTCATGCAGACAGATAGAGCGATTGTAGATAGATGTAGCTCCATGCAGATAGAGAGAGCGATTGTAGATAGATGTAGCTTAATGCAAACAGATAGAGCGATTGTAGATAGATGTAGCTCCATGCAGACAGATTGTGCGATTGTAGATAGATGTAGCTCCAAGGCAGACAGATAGAGCGATTGTAGATAGATGTAGCTACAACGCAGACAGGGAGAGCGATTGTAGATATATTGAGCTCCATGCAGACATATAGAGCGATTGTAGATAAATGTAGATTGATGCAGATAGATAGAGCGATTGTAGAGAGATGTAGCTCGATGCAGATGTATAGGGCGATTCTAGATAGATGTAGCTCCATGCAGACAGATAGATCGATTGAAGATAGATGTAGCTCGATGCAGACAGATAGAGTGATTGTAGATAGATGTAGCTCGATGCAGATAGATAGAGCGATTGAAGATAGATGTAGCTCGATGCAGACAGATAGAGCGATTGTAGATAGATTTAGCTCCATGCAGACAGATAGAGCGATTGTACTTAGATGTAGCTCCATGCAGATAGAGAGAGCGATTGTAGATAGATGTAGCTTAATGCAAACGATAGAGCTATTGTAGATAGAATTAGCTCGATGCAGATGTATAGAGCGATTGTTGATAGATCTAGCTCGATGCAGATAGAGAGAGCGATTGAAGATAGATGTAGCTCCATGCAGACAGATGAAGCGATTGTAGATATATTAAGCTGCATAAAGACAGATATTGCGATAGTAGATAGATGTAGCTCCATTCAGACAGATAGATCGATTGTAGATAGATGTAGATCCATGCAGACAGATAGAGCTATTGTAGATAGATGTAGCTCCATGCAGACATATAGAGCGATTGTAGATAGATATGGATCCATGCAGATAGATAGAGCGATTGTAGATTGATGTAGCTTCATGCAGACTCATAGAGCAATTGTAGATAGATGTGGATCCATGCAGACAGATAGAGCGATTGTAGATAGATGTAGCTCCATGCAGACAGATTGAGCGATTGTAGATAGATATATCTCCATGCATACAGATAGAGCGATTTTAGACAGATGTAGCTCCATGCGGACAGATAGGGCGATTGTAGATAGCTGTGGATCCATGCAGACAGATACAGCGATTTTAGATAGATGTAGCTCCGTGCAGACAGATAGAACGATTGTAGATAGATGTAGCTTAATGCAGACAGATAGAGCGATTGTAGATAGATGTAGTTCCATTCAGACAGATAAAGCGATTGTAGATATATGTAGCTCCATGCAGACATATGGAGCGATTGTAGATAGATGTAGCTCCATGCAGACAGATAGAGCGATTGTAGATAGATGTAGCTCGATGCAGACAGATAGAGCGATTGTAGATAGATGGAGCTCGATGCAGATGTATAGAGCGATTGCAGATAGATGTAGCTCGATGCAGATGTATAGAGCGATTGTAGATTGATGTAGCTCGATGCAGATGTATAGAGCGATTGTAGATTGATGTAGCTCGATGCAGATCGATGGAGCGGTTGTAGATAGATGTAGCTCCATGGAGACAGATAGAGCGATTGTAGATAGATGTCGCTCCATGTATACAGATAGCGCGAATGTAGATAAGATGTAGCTCCATGCAGACAGACAGAGCCATTGTACATAGATGGTGCTCATGCCGACTGATACAGCGATTGTAGATAGATGTTGCTCCATGCAGACAGAGCAATTGTAGATAGATGTATCTTAATGCAGACAGATGGAGCGATTGTAGAGAGATGTAGCTCGATGCAGACAGATAAAGCGATTGTACATGTATGAAGCTTCATACAGACAGATAGAGCGATTGTATATAGATGTAGCTCCATGCAGAGAGATAGAGCGATTGTAGAAAGATGTGTATTTATGCAGACAGATAGAGCGATTATAGATAGATGTAGCTCCATGCAGACAGATAGAGCGATTGTAGATAGATGTAGCTCCATGCAGACAGATAGAGCGATTGTAGATAGATGTAGCTCCATGCAGACAGATAGAGCGATTGTAGATAGATGTAGCTCCATGCAGACAGATAAAGCGATTGTAGATAGATGTAGATCGATGCAGACAGATAGAGCGATTGTAGAAACATGTAGCTCCATGCAGACAGATAGAGCGATTGTAGAGAGATGTAGCTCGATGCAGATGTATAGAGCGATTGTAGATAGATGTAGCACCATGCAGACATATAGAACGAGTGTAGATAGATGTAGCTCGATGCAGACAGATAGTGGGATTGTAGGTAGATGGAGCTCGATGCAGATGTATAATGCGATTGTAGATTGATGTAGCTCGATGCAGATGTATAGATCGATTGTAGATCGATGTAGCTCGATACAGATGTATAGAGCGATTGTAGAAAGATGTAGCTCCATGCAGATCTATGGAGCGATTTTAGATAGATGTATCTTAATGCAGACCGATAGAGCGATTGTAGATAGATGTATCTCGATGCAGATAAATGGAGAGATTGAAGATAGATGTAGGTCGATGCAGATAGATAGCGCGATTGTAGATAGATGTAGCTCCATGCAGATGTATAGTTCGATTGTAGATAGTTGTAGCTCCATGCAGATGTATAGTTCAAATGTAGATAGATGTAACTCAATGCAGATGTATAGTGCGATTGTAGATAGATGTAACTCCATGCAGATGTATAGTGCAATTGTAGATAGATGTAACTCCATGCAGATGTATATTGCGATTGTAGATAGATGTAACTCGATGCAGATCTATAATGCGATTGTAGATAGATGTAGCTCGATGAAGATGCATAGTGTGATTGTAGATAGATGTAACTCCATGCATATGTATAGTGCGATTGTAGATAGATGTACCTCCATGCAGATGTATAGTGCGATTGTAGATAGATGATGCTCCATGCAGACAGATAGAGTGATTGAAGATAGGACTAGCTCGAAGCAGACAAATGGAGCGATCGTAGATAGATATTGCTCCATGTAGACAGATAGATCGATTGTAGATAGATGTAGCCAAATGCAGACAGAGAGAGCGATTGAAGATAGATGTAGCTCCATTAAGACAGATAAAGCGATTGTAGATAGATGTAGCTCAATGCAGACAGATGGAGCGATTGTAGATAGATGTAGCTCGATGCAGATAGAATAGTGAGATTGTAGATAGCTGTAGCTTGATGCAGATATATAGAGCGATTGTAGATAGCTGTAGCTCGATGCAGATGTATAGTGCGATTGTAGATAGATGTAGCTCGATGCAGATGTATGGAGCGATTTGTAGATAGATGTAGCTCGAAATAGATGTATGGAGCGCTTATAGATAGATGTAGCTCGATGCAGATGTATGGAGCGATTGTAGATAGATGTAGCTCCATGCAGACAAATAGAGCGATTGTAGATAGATGTAGATCGATTCAGAGAGATATAGCGATTGTAGATAGATGTAGCTCCATTCAGACAGATTGAGCGATAGTAGATAGATGTAGCTCCATGCATACAGATAGAACGATTGTAGATAGATGTGGCTCCATTCAGACAGACAGAGCGATTGTAGATAGATGTATATCCATGCAGATAGATAGAACGATTGTAGTAGATGAAGCTCCATGCAGGAAGATAGAGCGATTGTACATAGATGTAGCTCCATGCAGTCAGATAGAGCCATTGTGGATAGATGTAGCTCCATTACGGACAGATAGAGCGAATGTAGATAAGATGTAGCTCCATGCAGACAGATAGAGCGATGGTAGCTAAATGTAGCTCCATGCAGACAGAAAAAGCGATTGTAGATAGATGTAGATCGATGCAGACAGATAGAGCGATTGTAGAAAGATGTAGCTCCATGCAGACAGAGAGAGCAATTGTAGATAGATGTAGCTCGATGCAGATGTATAGAGCGATTGTAGATAGATGCAGCTCCATGCACACAGATAGATCGATTGTAGAAAGATGTAGCTCCATGCTGACAGATAGAGCGATTGTAGATAGATGTAGCTCCATGCAGACAGATAGAAAGAATGTAGATAGATGTAGCTCCATGAAGACAAATAGAGCGATTGTAGATAGATGTAGCTCGATTCAGAGAGGTAGAGCGATTGTAGATAGATGGAGCTTGATGCAAATATATAGAGCGATTGTAGATAGATGTAGCTCGATGCAGATGTATGGCGCGATTTGTAGATAGATGTAGCTCGATGTAGATGTATGGAGCGATTATAGATAGATGTAGCTCGATGCGGATGTACAGAGCGATTGCAGATAGATGTCGCTCGATGCAGATGTATAGAGCGATTGTAGATTGATGCAGATCGATGCAGATCGATAGAGCTATTGAAGATAGATCAAACTCCATGCAGACAGATAGAGCGATTGTAGATATATTTAGCCCCATGAAGACAGATATAGCGATTGTAGATAGATGTAGCTGCATTCGGACAGATAGAGCGATTTTAGATAGATGTAGCTCCATGCAGACAGATAGAGCGATTGTAGATAGATGTATATCCATGCAGACAGATAGAGCGATTGTAGATAGATGTAGCTCCATGCAGACATATAGAGCGATTGTAGATAGAAGTGGATCCATGCAGACAGATAGAGCGATTGTAGATAGATGTAGCTTTGCAGACAGATAGAGCAATTGTAGATAGATGTAGCTCCATGCAGACAGATAGAGCGATTGTAGATAGATGTAGCTCCATGCAGACAGATAGAGCGATGCTAGATCGATGTGGATCCATGCAGATAGATACAGCAATTGTAGATAGATGTAGCTCCATGCAGTCAGATTGAGCGATTGTGGATAGATGCTGCTCATGCAGACAGATAGAGCGATTGTAGATAGATGTTGCTCCATGCGGACAGATAGAGCGATTGCAGTTAGATGTAGCTCGATGCAGACAGATAGGGCGATTATAGCTAGATGTGGATCCATGCAGATAGATACAGCGATTGTAGATAGATGTAGCTCCATGCAGACAGATAGAGAGGTTGTAGAGAGATGTAGCTCCATCCGGTCAGATAGAGCGATTGTAGATAGATGGTGCTCATGCAGACAGATAGATCGATTGTAGATAGATGTAGCTCGATGCAGACAGATAGAGCGATTGTTGTTAGATGTAGCGTAATGCAGACAGAAAGAGCGATTGTAGACAGATGTAGCTCCATGCAGACAGATAAAGCGATTGTAGATATATGTAACTCCATGCAGACAGATAGAGCGATTGTAGATAGATGTAGGTCCATGCATACAGATAGAGCGATTGTAGATAGGTGTAGCTAAATGCAGTCAGATAAAGCGATTGTAGATATATGTAGCTCCATTTAGACAGATAAAGCGATTGTAGATAGATGTAGCTCCATGCAGACAGATAGAGCGATTGTAGAAAGATGTGTATCCATGCAGACAGATAGAGCGATTGTAGATAAATGTAAATCGATGCAGACAGATAGAGCGATTGAAGAAAGATGTAGCTCCATGCAGACAGATAGAGCTATTGTAGAGAGATGTAGCTCGATGCAGATGAATAGGGCGATTGTAGATAGATGTAGCTGCATGCAGACAGATACATCTATTGTAGGTAAATGTAGCTCGATGCAGACAGATAGAGTTATTGCAGATAGATGTAGCTCGATGCAGATAGATAGAGCAATTGAAGATAGATGTAGCTCGATGTAGACAGATAGAGCGTTTGTAGATAGATGTTGCTCCATGCGGACAGATAGAGCGATTGCAGTTAGATGTAGCTCGATGCAGACAGATAGGGCGATTTTAGCTAGATGTGGATCCATGCAGATAGATACATCGATTGTAGATAGAAGTAGCTCCATGCAGACAGATAGACCGATTGTAGATAGATGTAGCTCCATACAGTCAAATAGAGCGATTGTAGATAGATGGTGCTTATGCAGAGAGATAGATCGAATGTAGATAGATGTAGCTCCATGCAGACAGATAGAGCGATTGTAGTTAGATGTATCTTAATGCAGACAGATAGAGCGATTGTAGATAGATGTAGCTCCATGCAGACAGATAGAGCGATTGTAGTTAGATGTAGCTCCATTCAGAGAGATAAATCGATTGTAGATAGATGTCGCTCGATGCACAGACAGATAGAGCGATTGTAGATCGATGTAGCTCCATGCATACAGATAGAGCGATTGTAGATAGATGTTGATCCATGCAGAGCGATAGAGCGATTGTAGATAGATGTAGCTCCATGCATACAGATAGAGCGATTGTAGATAGGTGTTGCTCCATGCAGTCAGATGAAGCGATTGTAGATAGATGTAGCTTCATGGAGACAGATAGAGCGATTGTAGATACATGTAGCTCCATGCAGACAGATAGAGCGATTGTAGATAGAGATATGCTCATGCAGACAGATAGAGCGATTGTAGATAGATGTAGCTCCATGCAGATAGAGAGAGCGATTGTAGATAGATGTAGCTTAATGCAAACAGATAGAGCGATTGTAGATAGATGTAGCTCCATGCAGACAGATTGTGCGATTGTAGATAGATGTAGCTCCAAGGCAGACAGATAGAGCGATTGTAGATAGATGTAGCTACAACGCAGACAGGGAGAGCGATTGTAGATATATTGAGCTCCATGCAGACATATAGAGCGATTGTAGATAAATGTAGATTGATGCAGATAGATAGAGCGATTGTAGAGAGATGTAGCTCGATGCAGATGTATAGGGCGATTCTAGATAGATGTAGCTCCATGCAGACAGATAGATCGATTGAAGATAGATGTAGCTCGATGCAGACAGATAGAGTGATTGTAGATAGATGTAGCTCGATGCAGATAGATAGAGCGATTGAAGATAGATGTAGCTCGATGCAGACAGATAGAGCGATTGTAGATAGATTTAGCTCCATGCAGACAGATAGAGCGATTGTACTTAGATGTAGCTCCATGCAGATAGAGAGAGCGATTGTAGATAGATGTAGCTTAATGCAAACGATAGAGCTATTGTAGATAGAATTAGCTCGATGCAGATGTATAGAGCGATTGTTGATAGATCTAGCTCGATGCAGATAGAGAGAGCGATTGAAGATAGATGTAGCTCCATGCAGACAGATGAAGCGATTGTAGATATATTAAGCTGCATAAAGACAGATATTGCGATAGTAGATAGATGTAGCTCCATTCAGACAGATAGATCGATTGTAGATAGATGTAGATCCATGCAGACAGATAGAGCTATTGTAGATAGATGTAGCTCCATGCAGACATATAGAGCGATTGTAGATAGATATGGATCCATGCAGATAGATAGAGCGATTGTAGATTGATGTAGCTTCATGCAGACTCATAGAGCAATTGTAGATAGATGTGGATCCATGCAGACAGATAGAGCGATTGTAGATAGATGTAGCTCCATGCAGACAGATTGAGCGATTGTAGATAGATATATCTCCATGCATACAGATAGAGCGATTTTAGACAGATGTAGCTCCATGCGGACAGATAGGGCGATTGTAGATAGCTGTGGATCCATGCAGACAGATACAGCGATTTTAGATAGATGTAGCTCCGTGCAGACAGATAGAACGATTGTAGATAGATGTAGCTTAATGCAGACAGATAGAGCGATTGTAGATAGATGTAGTTCCATTCAGACAGATAAAGCGATTGTAGATATATGTAGCTCCATGCAGACATATGGAGCGATTGTAGATAGATGTAGCTCCATGCAGACAGAGAGAGCGATTGTAGATAGATGTAGCTCGATGCAGACAGATAGAGCGATTGTAGATAGATGGAGCTCGATGCAGATGTATAGAGCGATTTGGAGATAGATGTAGCTCGATGCTGATGTATAGATCGATTGTAGATTGATGTAGCTCGATACGGATGTATAGAGCGATTGTAGATTGATTTATCTCGATGCAGATCGATGGAGCGATTGTAGATAGATGTAACTGCATGTAGATGTATAGTGCGATTGTAGATAGATGTAGCTCCATGCAGACAGATAGATCGAATGTAGATAAGATGTAGCTCCCTGAAGACAGATAGAGCCATTGTACATAGATGAAGCCAATGCCGACAGATAAGAGCGATTGTAGATAGATGTAGCTCCATGCAGACAGAGCGATTGTAGATATATGTAGCTTAATGCAGACAGATAGAGCGATTGTAGATAGATGTATCTCCATGCAGACAGAAAAAGCGATTGTAGATATATGTAGGTCCATACAGACAGATAGAGCGATTGTAGATAGATGTAGCTCCATGCAGACAGATAAAGCGATTGTAGAAAGACGTGTACCCATGGAGACAGATTGAGCGATTATAGATAGATGTAGCTCCATGCAGACATATAGAGTCATTGTAGATAGATGTAGCTCCAAGGCAGACAGATAGTGCGATTGTAGATATATGTAGCTCCATGCTGACAGAGAGAGCGATGGTAGATACATGTAGCTCCATGCAGACAGATAAAGCGATTGTAGATAGATGTAGATCGATGCAGACAGATAGGGTGACTGCAGAAAGATGTAGCTCCATGCAGACAGATAGAGCGATTGTAGAGAGATGTAGCTCGATGCAGATGTATAGAGCGATTGTAGATAGATGTAGCTCCATGCAGACAGATAGATCGAATGTAGATAGATGTAGCTCGATGCAGACAGATAGATCTTTTGCAGATAGAGGGAGCGCGATGCAGATGTATAGAGCGATTGCAGATTGATGTAGCTCGATACAGATGTATAGAGCGATTGTAGAAAGATGTAGCTCCATGCAGATCTATGGAGCGATTTTAGATAGATGTATCTTAATGCAGACCGATAGAGCGATTGTAGATAGATGTATCTCGATGCAGATAAATGGAGAGATTGAAGATAGATGTAGGTCGATGCAGATAGATAGCGCGATTGTAGATAGATGTAGCTCCATGCAGATGTATAGTTCGATTGTAGATAGTTGTAGCTCCATGCAGATGTATAGTTCAAATGTAGATAGATGTAACTCAATGCAGATGTATAGTGCGATTGTAGATAGTTGTAGCTCCATGCAGATGTATAGTTCAAATGTAGATAGATGTAACTCAATGCAGATGTATAGTGCGATTGTAGATAGATGTAACTCCATGCCGATGTATAATGTGATTGTAGATAGATGTAGCTCGATGAAGATGCATAGTGTGATTGTAGATAGATGTAACTCCATGCATATGTATAGTGCGATTGTAGATAGATGTACCTCCATGCAGATGTATAGTGCGATTGTAGATAGATGATGCTCCATGCAGACAGATAGAGTGATTGAAGATAGGACTAGCTCGAAGCAGACAAATGGAGCGATCGTAGATAGATATTGCTCCATGTAGACAGATAGATCGATTGTAGATAGATGTAGCCAAATGCAGACAGAGAGAGCGATTGAAGATAGATGTAGCTCCATTATGACAGATAGAGCGATTGTAGATACATGTAGCTCAATGCAGACAGATTGAACGATTGCAGATAGCTGTAGCTCGATGCAGATAGAATAGTGCGATTGTAGATAGATGTAGCTTGATGCAGAGATATAAAGTGATTGTAGATAGATGTAGCTCGATGCAGATGTATAGTGCGATTGTAGATAGATGTAGCTCAAGGCAGATGTATGGAGCGATTTGGAGATAGATGTAGCTCGAAATAGATGTATGGAGCGCTTATAGATAGATGTAGCTCGATGCAGATGTATGGAGCGATTGTAGATAGATGTAGCTCCATGCAGACAAATAGAGCGATTGTAGATAGATGTAGATCGATTCAGAGAGATATAGCGATTGTAGATAGATTCAGACAGATAGAGCGATTTTAGATAGATGTAGCTCCATGCAGACAGAGAGAGCGATTGTTGATAGTTGTAGATCCATGCAGACAGATAGAGCGATTGTAGATTGATGTAGCTTCATGCAGACAGAAAGAGCAATTGTAATAGATGTGGATCCATGCAGACAGATAGAGCAATTGCAGATAGATGTGGATCCATGCAGACAGATACAGCGATTGTAGATAGATGTAGCTCCATGCACACAGATAGAGCGATTGTAGATAGATGTGGCTCCATGTAGACAGATAGAGCGATTGTAGATAGATGTAGCTCCATGCAGATGGATAGGCAATCGTAGACAGATGTGGATCCATGCAGATAGATACAGCGATTGAAGATAGATGTTGCTTCATGCAGACAGATAGAGCGATTGTAGATAGATTTAGCTCCATGCATTCAGATTGAGCGATTATAGATAGATGGTACTCATGCAGACAGATAGAGCGATTGTAGATAGATGTAGCTCGATGCAGATGTATAGAGCGATTATAGGTAGATGTAGCTCGATGCAGACAGAGTGAGCTATTGTAGATAGATGTAGCTCGATGCAGACAGATAGAGCGATTGTAGATAGAGGGAGCTCGATGCAGATGTATAGAGCTATTGCAGTTAGATATACCTCAATGCAGATGTATTGAGCGATTGTAGATTGATGTAGATCGATGCAGATGTATAGAGCGATTGTAGATTGATCTAACTCGATGCAGATCGATGGAGCAATTGTAGATAGATGTATCTCGATGCAGATAGATAGAGCGATTGAAGATAGATGTAGCTCCATGCAGTCACATAGAGCGATTGTAGATAGATGTAGCTCCATGCAGACAGATAGAGCGATTGTAGATAGATGTAGCTCCGTGCATTCAGATAGAGCGATTTTCGATACATGTAGCTACATGCAGACAAATAGAGCGTTTGTCGATAGATGTACTTTAATGCAAACAGATAGAGCGATTGTAGATAGAAGTAGCTCCATTCAGAGAGATAAATCGATTGTAGATAGATGTAGCTCGATGCAGACAGATAGAGCGATTGTAGATAGATGTAGCTCCATGCCGACAGATAGAGCGATTGTAGATAGATGTAGCTCCATGCAGACAGATAGATCGATTGTAGTTAGATGTAGCTCCATGCATACAGATAGAGCGATTGTAGATAGGTGTAGCTCCATGCAGTCAGATAAAGCGATTGTAGCAGTAGCAGTCAGATAGAGCGATTGTAGATAGATGTAGCTCCATGCAGACAGATAGAGCGAATGTAGATAAGATGTAGCTCCATGCAGACAGATAGAGCCATTGTACATAGATGTAGCTCCATGTAGACAGAGAGACCGATTGTAGATAGATGTAGCTTAATGCAAACAGATAAATCGATTGTAGATAGATGTGGATCCATGAAGTCAGATAGAGCGATTGTAGATAGATGTAGCTCCATGCAGACAGATTGTGCGATTGTAGATAGATGTAGCTCCAAGGCAGACAGATAGAGCGATTGTAGATAGATGTAGCTACAACGCAGACAGGGAGAGCGATTGTAGATATATTGAGCTCCATGCAGACATATAGAGCGATTGTAGATAAATGTAGATCGATGCAGATAGATAGAGCGATTGTAGAGAGATGTAGCTCGATGCAGATGTAAAGGGCGATTCTAGATAGATGTAGCTCCATGCAGACAGATAGATCGATTGAAGATAGATGTAGCTCGATGCAGATAGATAGAGCGATTGAAGATAGATGTAGCTCGATGCAGACAGATAGAGCGATTGTAGATAGATTTAGCTCCATGCAGACAGATAGAGCGATTGTACTTAGATGTAGCTCCATGCAGATAGAGAGAGCGATTGTAGATAGATGTAGCTTAATGCAAACGATAGAGCTATTGTAGATAGAATTAGCTCGATGCAGATGTATAGAGCGATTGTTGATAGATCTAGCTCGATGCAGATAGAGAGAGCGATTGAAGATAGATGTAGCTCCATGCAGACAGATGAAGCGATTGTAGATATATTAAGCTGCATAACGACAGATATTGCGATAGTAGATAGATGTAGCTCCATTCAGACAGATAGAGCGATTTTAGATAAATGTAGCTCCATGCAGACAGATAGATCGATTGTAGATAGATGTAGATCCATGCAGACAGATAGAGCTATTGTAGATAGATGTAGCTCCATGCAGACATATAGAGCGATTGTAGATAGATATGGATCCATGCAGATAGATAGAGCGATTGTAGATTGATGTAGCTTCATGCAGACTCATAGAGCAATTGTAGATAGATGTGGATCCATGCAGACAGATAGAGCGATTGTAGATAGATATATCTCCATGCAGACAGATAGAGCGATTGTAGATAGATGTAGCTCCATGCAGACAGATAAGGCGATTGTAGAGATATGTAGCTCCATGCAGACGTATAGAGCGATTGTAGATAGATGTAGCTCGATGCAGATAGATAGAGCGATTGTATTGATGTAGCTCGATGCAGATGTGTGGAACGATTTGTAGATAGATGTAGCTCGAAGCAGATGTATAGAGCGATTTGGAGATAGATGTAGCTCGATGCAGATGTATAGAGCGATTATTGATAGATGCAGCTCCAAGCTGACAGAGAGAGCGATTGTAGATAGATGTAGCTCGATGCAGACAGATAGAGCGATTGTAGATAGAGGGAGTTCGATGCAGATGTATAGATCGATAGTAGATAGATGTTGCTCCATGCAGATGGATAGATCGATTGTCGATAGATGTAGCTCGATGCAGACAGATAGCGCGATTGTAGATAGAGGGAGCTCGATGCAGATGTATAGAGCGATTGCAGATAGTGATAGCTCGATGCAGATCTATAGTGCGATTGTAGATTGATGTAGCTTTATGCAGATGTATAGAGCGATTGTCGATTGATGTAGCTCGATGATGATCGATAGAGCGATTGTAGATAGATGTAGATCGATGCAGATAGATAGAGCGATTGAAGAATGATGTGGATAAAATGCAGACAGATAGAGCGAATGTAGATAGATGTAGCTCCATGCAGATAGTTAGTTCGATTGTAGATCGATGTGTTTTGACGCAGACAGATAGAGCGATTGTAGATAGTTGTATCTCCATGCATACACATAGAGCGATTGTAGATAAACGTAGCTCCATGCTGTCAGATAGACCGATTGTAGATAGATGTAGCTCGATGCAGACAGATAGTGCGAATGTAAATAAGATGTAGCTCCCTGCAGACAGATAGAGCCATTGCACATTGATGGTGCCTATGGCGACAGATAGAGCGATTGTAGATAAATGTAGCTCCATGCAGACAGAGCGATTGTAGATAAATGTAGCTTAATGCAGACAGATAGAGAGATTGTAGATAGATGTAGCTCCATGCAGTCAGATAAAGCGATTGTAGATTTATGTAGCTCCATACAGACAGATAGCGATTGTAGATAGATGTAGCTCCATGCAGACAGATAGAGCGATTGTAGAAAGATGTGTATCCATGGTGACAGATAGAGCGATTGTAGATAGATGAAGCCCCATGCAGACAGGGAAAGCGATTGTATATAGATGTAGATCGATGCAGACAGATAGAGCGATTGAAGAAAGATGTATCTCCATGCAGACTGATAGAGCGATTGTAGAGAGATGTAGCTCGATGCAGATGTATAATGCGATTGTAGATAGATTTAACTCCATGCAGATGTATAGTTCGATTGTAGATACATGTATCTCCATGCAGACAGATAGAGCGATTGTAGATAGATGTGGATCGATACAGACAGATAGAGCGATTGTAGGTAGATGTATCTCCATGCATACAGATAGAGCGATTGTAGATAGGCGTTGCTCCATCTAGTCAGATAGATCCATTGTGGATAGAAGTAGCTCCATGCAGACAGATAGAGCGAATGTAGATAAGATGTAGCTCCATGCAGACAGATAGAGCCATTGTACATAGATGGTGCTCCTGCCGACAGATACAGCGATTGTGCATAGATGTAGCTCCATGCAGACGGAGTGATTGTAGATAGATGTAGCTTAATGCAGACAGATAGAGCGATTGTAGATAGATGTAGCTCCATGCAGACAGATAAAGCGATTGTAGATATATGTAGCTCCATACAGACAGATAGAGCGATTGTAGAAAGATGTGCATCCATGGTGACAGATGGAGCGATTATAGATAGAAGTAGCTCCATGCAGACATATAGAGCGATTGTAGATTGATGTATCTCAATGCAGACAGAAAAAGCGATTGTAGATAGATGTAGATCGATGCAGACAGATAGAGCGATTGTAGAAAGATGTATCTCCATGCAGACAGATAGTGCGATTGTAGAGAGATGTAGCTCGATGCAGATGTATAGAGAGATTGTAGATAGATGTAGCTCTATGCAGACAGATAGATCGATTTTAGATAGATGTAGCTCGATGCAGACAGATAGAGCGATTGTAGATAGATGGAGCTCGATGCAGATGTATAGAGCGATTGCAGATTGATTTAGCTCGATACAGATGCATTGTGCGAATGTAGATGGATGTAGCTCCATGCATATGTATAGTGCGATTGTTTATAGATGTAGTTCCATGCAGATGTATAGTTCGATTGTAGATAGTTGTAGCTCCATGCAGATGTATAGTTCAAATGTAGATAGATGTAACTCAATGCAGATGTATAGTGCGATTGTAGATAGATGTAACTCCATGCCGATGTATAATGCGATTGTAGATAGATGTAGCTAGATGAAGATGTATAGTGCGATTGTAGATACATGTGTCTCCATGCATATGTATAGTGCGATTGTAGATAGATGTACCTTAATGCAGATGTATAGTGCGATTGTAGATAGATGATGCTCCATGCAGACAGATAGAGTGATGGAAGATAGGAGTAGAACGATGCAGACGTATGGAGCGATCGTAGATAGATGTTGCTCCATGTAGACAGATAGATCGATTGAAGATAGATGTAGCTCTATGCAGACAGAGAGAGAGAGAGAGAGAGAGAGAGAGAGAGAGAGAGCGATTGAAGATAGATGTGGCTCCATTAAGACAGATAGAGCGATTGTAGATAGATGTAGCTCAATGCAGACAGATAGATCGATTGTAGATAGATGTTAATCCATGCAGATAGATACAGCGATTATAGATAGATGTAGCTTGATGCATATATATAGAGCGATTGTAGATAGATGTAGCTCGATGCCAATGTATAGTGCGATTGTAGATAGATGTAGCTCGATGCAGATCGAGCTACATCGATCATCAATCGCTCTACATCTATGTACAATCGCTCTATACATCTGCATCGAGCTACATCTATCTTCAATCGCTCTATGGATCTGCATCGAGCTACATCTATCCACAAAACGCTCTATACATCTGCATCGAGCTTTATCTATCAAGAAATCGCTCTATAAATCTGCATCGAGCTACATCTATCTACAATCGCTCTATACATCTCCATCGAGGTACATCTATCTACAAATCGCTCTATACATCTGCATCGAGCTACATCTGTCTACAACCGCTCTACACATCTGCATCGAGCCACATCTATCTATAATTGCTCTATACATCTGCACCGAGCTACATCTATCTACAAATCACTCCATACCTCTGCATCGAGCTACATCTATCTACAATCGATCGATACATCTGCATCGAGCTACATCTATCTGCAAATCGCTCTATACCTCTCCATCGAGCTTCAACTATCGACAAATCGCACTATACATCTGCATCGCGCTATATCTATCTGCAATCGCTCTATACATCTGCATCGAGCTACATCTATCTACAATCGCTCTATACCTCTGCGTCGAGCTACATCTATCTACAATCGCTGTATACCTCTGCATTCAGCTACATCTATCTACAAAACGCTCTATACATCTGCATCTAACTACATCTATCTACAATCGCTCTTTACCTCTGCATCGGGCTACATCTATCTACAATCGCTCTATACATCTGCATCGAGCTACATCTATCTACAATCGCTCTCTCGATCTGCATCGAGCTACATCAATCTACAATCTCTCTATACATCTACATCGATCTACATCTATCTACAAATCGCTCTAGACATCTGCATCGAGCTACATCTATCTCCAAATCGCTCCATACATCTGCCTTGAGCTACATCTATCTACAATCGCACTATACATCTGCATCGAGCTACATCTATCTACAATCGCTCTATACATCTGCATCGAGCCGCATCTATCTACAATTGCTCTATACCTCTGCATCGAGGTACATCTATCTACAATCGCTCTAAACATCTGCATCGAGCTACATCGATCTACAAATCGCTCTATACATCTGCATCGAGCTACATCTATCTACAAATCGCTCTTTACATCTGCATCGACCTACATCTATCTACATTCGCTCTATACATCTGCATATAGCTACATCTATCTACAATCGCTCTTTACATCTGCATCGAGCCGCATCTATCTACAAATCGCTACATACATCTGCATCGAGCCGCATCTATCGACAAATCGCTTTAAACATCTGCATCGAGCTACATCTATCTACAAATCGCTCTATACATCTGCATCGAGCTACATCTATCTATAATCGCACCATACATCTGCATCGAGCTACATCTATCTACAAATCGCTCTATACATCTGCATCGAGCTACATCTATCTACAAATCGCTCCATACATCTGCATCGAGCTACATGTATCTACAATCGCTCTATACATCTGCATCGAGCTACATCTATCTACAATCGCTCTATACATCTGCATCGAGCTACATCTATCTACAATCGCTCTATACCTCTGCATCCAGCTACATCTATCTAAAATCGATCTATAACATCCGCATCGAGCTACATCTATCTACAAATCCCTCTATATATCTGCATCGAGCTACATCTATCTACAATCGCCATATATATCTGCATCGAGCTACATCTATCTACAATCGGTCTATCTGTCTGCATGGAGCTACTTCTATCTACAATCGATGTATCTATCTGCATGGATCCACATCTATCCACAAATCGCTCTATACATCTGCATCAAGCTACATCTATCTACAAATCGCTCCATACATCTGCATCGAGCTACATCTATCTACAATCGCACTATACATCTGCATCGAGCTACAGCTATCTACAATCGCTCTATATATCTGCATCGAGCGACATCTATCTACAAATCGGTCTATGCATCTGCATCGAGCTACATCTATCTACAATCGCTCTATACATCTGCATCAAGCTACATCTATCTACAAATCGCTCCATACATCTGCATCGAGCTACATCTATCTACAATCGCACTATACATCTGCATCGAGCTACAGCTATCTACAATCGCTCTATATATCTGCATCAAGCTACAGCTATCTACAACCGCACTATACATCTGCATCGAGCTAAATCTATCTACAAATCGGTCTATGCATCTGCATCGAGCTACATATATCTACAATTGCTCTATACATCTGCATCGAGCTACATCTATCTACAAGTCGCTCTATACATCTGCATCGAGCTACATCTATCTACAATCGCTCTATTCATCTGCATCGAGCTACATCTATCTACTTATCGCTCTATAACTCTGCATCGAGCTACATCTATCTACTTATCGCTCTATAACTCTGCATCGAGCTACATCTCCATATCTGCGTCGTGCTGCGTCTATATGCAATCTCTCTCTATATCTGCGTCGAGCTGCGTCTATCTGCAATCTCTCTCCATATCTGCGTTGAGCTGCGTCTGTCTACTATCTGTCTCCATATCTGCGTCGAGCTGCGTCTATCAACAATCTCTCTCTCTATATCTGCGTCGAGCTGCGTCCATCTACAATCTCTCTCTATATCTGCGTCGAGCTGCGTCCATCTACAATCTCTCTTTATATCTGCGTGGTTCTGCGTCCATCTACAATCTCTCTATATGTCTGCGTCGAGCTGCGTCCATCTACAATCTCTCTCGATATCTGCGTCGAGCTAAGTCCATCTAAAATCTCTCTATATATCTACGTCAAGCTACGTCCATCTGCAATCTCCCTATATATCTGCGTCGAGCTACGTCTATCTGCAATCTCCCTACATATCTGCGTCGAGCTACGCCTATCTGCAATCTCTCTATATATCTGCGTCGTGCTACGCCTATCTGCAATCTCTCTCTATATCTGCGTCGAGCTACGTCTATCTGCAATCTCTATATATATCTGCGTCGAGCTACGCCTCTCTGCAATCTCTCTATATATCTGCGTCGATCTACGCCTGTCTGCAATCTCCCTATATATCTGCGTCGAGCTAGTTCTGTCTGCAATCTCCCTATATATCTGCGTCGAGCTACGTCTATCTGCAATCTCCCTATATATCTGCGTCGAGCTACGTCTATCTAAAATCTCCCTATATATCTGCTTCAAGCTACGTCTATCTGCAATCTCCCTATATATCTGCGTCGAGCTACGTCTATCTGCAATCTCCCTATATATCTGCGTCGAGCTACGTCTATCTGCAATCTCCCTATATATCTGCGTCGAGCTACGTATTTCTGCAATCTCCCTATATATCTGCGTCGTGCTACGCCTCTCTGCAATCTCCTTATATATCTGCGTTGAGCTACGTCTATCTGCAATATCCCTATATATCTGCGTCGAGCTACGTGTATCTGCAATCTCCCTATATATCTGCGTCGAGCTACGTCTATCTGCAATCTCTATATATATCTGCGTCGAGCTACGCCTCTCTGCAATCTCTCTATATATCTGCGTCGATCTATACCTGTCTGCAATCTCCCTATATATCTGCGTCGAGCTAGTTCTGTCTGCAATCTCCCTATATATCTGCGTCGAGCTACGTCTATCTGCAATCTCCCTATATATCTGCGTCGAGCTACGTCTATCTAAAATCTCCCTATATATCTGCTTCAAGCTACGTCTATCTGCAATCTCCCTATATATCTGCGTCGAGCTGCGTCTATCTGCAATCTCCCTATATATCTGCGTCGAGCTACGTCTATCTGCAATCTCCCTATATATCTGCGTCGAGCTACGTATTTCTGCAATCTCCCTATATATCTGCGTCGTGCTACGTATTTCTGCAATCTCCTTATATATCTGCGTTGAGCTACGTCTATCTGCAATATCCCTATATATCTGCGTCGAGCTACGTGTATCTGCAATCTCCCTATATATCTGCGTCGAGCTACGTCTATCTGCAATCTCCCTATATATCTGCGTCGAGCTACGTATCTCCGCAATCTCTCTATATATCTGCGTAGAGCTACGTCTATCTGCAATCTCTCTATATATCTGCGCCGAGCTACGTATATCTGCAATCTCTCTATATATCTGCGTCGAGCTACGTCTATCTGCAATCTCTCTATATATCTGCGTCGAGCTACGTCTATCTGCAATCTCTCTATATATCTGGGTCGAGCTACGTCTATCTGCAATCTCTCTATATATCTGCGTCGCGCTACGTCTATCTGCAATCTCTCTATATATCTGCGTCGAGCTACGTCTATCTGCAATCTCTCTATATATCTGGGTCGAGCTACGTCTATCTGCAATCTCTCTATATATCTGCGTCGAGCTACGTCTATCTGCAATCTCTCTATATATCTGCGTCGAGCTACGTCTATCTGCAATCTCTCTATATATCTGCGTCGATCTACGTCTATCTGCAATCTCTCTATATCTCTGCGTCGAGCTACGTCTGTCTGCAATCTCTCTATATATCTGCGTCGATCTACGTCTGTCTGTAATCTTTCTATATATCTGCGTCGAGCTGCGTCTATCTGCAATCTCTCTATATATCTGCGTCGATCTACGTCTGTCTGCAATATCTCCCTATATATCTACGTCGAGCTACGTCTTTCTGCAATCTCCCTATATATCTGCGTCGAGCTACGTCTATCTGCAATCTCCCTATATATCTGCGTCGAGCTACATCTATCTGCAATCTCTCTATATATCTGCGTCGAGCTACGTCTATCTGCAATCTCTCTATATATCTGCATCGAGCTGCGTCTATCTACAATCTCTCTATATCTGCGTCGAGCTACGTCTATCTACAATCTCTCCATATATCTGCGTCGAGCTATGTCTATCTACAATCTCTCTATATATCTGCGTCGAGCTACGTCTATCTACAATCTCTCTATATATCTGCGTCGTGCTACGTCTATCTACAATCTCTCTATATATCTGCGTCGATCTACGTCTGTCTGCAATATCTCCCTATATATCTACGTCGAGCTACGTCTTTCTGCAATCTCCCTATATATCTGCGTCGAGCTACGCCTATCTGCAATCTCCCTATATATCTGCGTCGAGCTACGTCTATCTGCAATCTCCCTATATATCTGCGTCGAGCTACATCTATCTGCAATCTCTCTATATATCTGCGTCGAGCTACGTCTATCTGCAATCTCTCTATATATCTGCGTCGAGCTACGTCTCTCTACAATCTCTCTATATCTCTGCGTCGAGTTACGTCTATCTGCAATCTCTCTATATCTCTGCGTCGAGGTACGTCTATCTGCATTCTCTCTATATATCTGCGTCGAGCTACGCCTATCTGCAATATCTCTATATATCTGCGTCGAGCTGCGCCTATCTGCAATCTCTCTATATATCTGCGTCGAGCTACGCCTGTCTGTAATCTCTCTATATATCTGCGTCGAGCTACGCCTGTCTGCAATCTCCCTATATATCTGCGTCGAGCTACGTCTATCTGCAATCTCTCTATATATCTGCGTCGAGCTACGTCTATCTGCAATCTCCCTATATATCTGCGTCGAGCTACGTCTATCTGCAATCTCTCTATATATCTGCGTCGAGCTACGTCTATCTGCAATCTCTCTATATATCTGCGTCGAGCTACGTCTATCTGCAATCTCTCTATATATCTGCGTCGAGTTACGTCTATCTGCAATCTCTCTATATCTCTGCGTCGAGCTACGTCTATCTGCATTCTCTCTATATATCTGCGTCGAGCTACGTCTATCTGCAATCTCTCTATATATCTGCGTCGAGCTACGCCTATCTGCAATCTCTCTATATATCTGCGTCGAGCTACGCCTGTCTGCAATCTCCCTATATATCTGCGTCGAGCTACGCCTGTCTGCAATCTCCCTATATATCTGCGACGAGCTACGTCTATCTGCAATCTCTCTATATATCTGCGTTGAGCTACGTCTATCTGCAATCTCTCTATATATCTGCGTTTATCTACGTCTGTCTGTAATCTCTCTATATATCTGCGTCGAGCTACGTTTGTCTGCAATCTCGCTATATATCTGCGTCGAGCTACGTCTATCTACAATCTCTCTATATATCTGCGTCGAACTACGTCTATCTACAATCTCTCTATATATCTGCGTCGAGCTGCGTCTATCTACAATCTCTGTATATATCTGCGTCGAGCTACGTCTATCTACAATCTCTCTATATCTGCGTCGAGCTACGTCTATCTACAATCTCTCGATATATCTGCGTCGAGCTACGTCTCTCTACAATCTCTCTATATATCTGCGTCGAGCTACGTCTATCTGCAATCTCTCTATATATCTGCGTCGAGCTACGTCTATCTACAATCTCTCTATATATCTGCGTCGAGCTACGTCTATCTACAATCGCTCTATATCTTCGTCGAGCTAAAAAAGTTTTATAAGAAGCCTGTTTTGTTTATAACCGATCTATTTTAACCAACATTAACCCCTAAATGGTATTTTACACGCTTATAACATTATCTACATAGGATTGGATATTTAATTAATATTCGGTATTTAAATTTCCTTGCCATGCAATGAAATAATTAATTTTGTTCAAATTAGTTCAAATATATAAAATTTTCTTTTCAAAGTAAATGTCGCTGGAGCAAAGATTAAGACAAGTGATTCCGTCCATGTTTTTAACAATACTTCTATTGATATTTCAGAAGCCTCAGATACTTTCAATCGTTTGAATACACTTAATTAGGATTAGTTACTGTGTGATCAATACGGTATGCCAAACATTTACTAATACTTATTTGTTCATATCCCTCAGTGGTGTTATTTGAATAGAATTCTGTATATAACTTTCAGTTGTCAGTACAGAGAAGCCCTGAAGACAAACACTGGTGACACGGGCCTGAATTATATGCTGTGTCAGTGAAAAACAAATGTGTAATGTTTCTTACACACTACTAAAAACAACACGCCTCCTCTGGACGTCCGTACAAGAGATGCGATGGATCAGTAGTTAGCATTGTGGACTCGCAGTGTCAAACTGCAATGGTTTGGAATGGGGCGGGTGTCGCCTTATTTAAGCCTAGTAATTATATCTGGATACATATCGTCAAATTTGCATATTCTTTTGGAGATGAATGTTGGTGTGTCGTTTTAGGGTTGAGGATTTAACTTCTCTAACATTCGATATTGCCAGACTGCAGGACGACTGGCAAAGACCCCACTCATGCTTCGATTATATACTCAGATCTATTTGTTTACCAATTCCATGCAGAGAGGATATCATTTAGCATTCTGACAGGTTTCCCTATCATGACCTGCATGTATGTATGTACTCCTGCAAGAATAATAATAAATAGTTGAACTTGTATATTAGTATCATCACCTCGAAGGACTTAATGCGTGTAGTAGTTAGAAGCATGATAATATCCTTGCACCAGCTTCTTCATTGGTATAATAGGTATGTATGAGGTCTTTTACTTGTACTCCTCTTCTTTGTCTGATAGTCTTACTACCGAGACATTTCTTAATACAATTTTTTTTCTGCATGTGTGATAGCAGGTAAGAAGACAAAAATGGCACCACATGTATTAAACGTTTGAGAATCTTCTTAAGTTCGGTACTACACGTTGTATCGAGACTACAGTTATGGCAGATAATTACCATTCCAATGATGATTTTCCGCATGTAAAATTACAATAGGCATTCTTTCTCGAATGGGTCAACAATTTTACACGAGATCAGCAAAATTCGCGAAAGTCAAACTAAAGATGTACACGTTAAAGATAGGGGTATAGAACCTCTATCATTAATGTCTGAAGAAGAACCGTTTTGTCTTTGATGAATGTCGTACCTTGTTTAATGTCTGACTGTGGTAAAGACAACAACGTTTTTGTAAGATCAGAGGTAGCTACCTTACAAACATGTCCGTCATCATTTAGTAAGGCAACATTAGCCATCTCATATTTCCAATTTCTCTATCAACATGTGACACATATTGTTGCATGATGTGATATTTTTCCATGGCTAATTGAGCGTCATCAACTGCTTTTCAGAGCGCCTTTGCTTCGGGAAGAACCTGTTATTGCCTTTTAACTAGTAACGGAATGGAATGCTTTGAGTTCCTAAATTTATTGAAATGCAAATTGAAACATTCTACACGTAACAAAGCTTTACCTAAAATTACACCATTGATACACTACTAAAACACGCTTACACGAGAAAACCTGAACAGGTAAAAGAAAAGAACAATAATGTTACTTTTAAAATATTTGAATTGTTTTCAATGAGCGATTTACCCCTATTCTTCACTCGTATAGATAGATACAACATGAAATCTGACTGCGAGAGAGATGTACAGCAAAATAGTAATTCTTTAGCATCACAGTCGAATTTATTCTAGATGATATTTCTTTTTGTTCCAGATCCCATACCACATGGAAATAATAATTCGTAACCATAAACAACATTCCTGCAAAGTTTATGTATGACTGGATGTTTCAAACTGGTTTAATATTATGAAATGAACCTTTTATCCTGTTGCGAGTGACCTTTGACCTTTCTTAAACTCACTAAGAACACGTTGGAAGTTTTAGGCTTGCTTGTGATTACATATCCATGAAGCTCGGAAAAAGTTGAGAGCAGTGACAGTTGCATATGATTCAGATCCAGGTGTACAGTGTTCGATTCAATGCAGCTGCAGTACTGATGCATCTCCGCGTGATCAGTAGGAGTGGCCAAGACACGTTTGCAACCATAGTGCGTCGAACCTCCTTGATGATGATGTGCAGGCAAAAGGATGAGAAGAATAGAAGCTTGTGGCCAGAAATCGCAAAACAAAAAAAGAAAATGTTCGACAAGATGAACCAGAACATAACAAAGATTCTAGACGTAAACGTAAGGGTTGATTTATAGAATAGACTGAGAGCAGTTGGAGAGTCCATCTAAGTATGTGGACGGACAATATGACATGTGGACATAACGAAGTAAAGGAGGGCACAAAGACAAAGGAAGAGAAACAGATAAGCTTACAGAACTCTTGCGCAGAGACTTACACTGGCAACTGTATGATTACAATGGGAAAAAGTTTTATTAGTCTGAGGAAAATTTAGAGAAATACTAAAACTCGATAGGTGCAGGGGAAGGGATGATAACACTGGTCTACAGCCAAAATACTTCTGCAATAAATGTTGTCAAACTTTACTAATTCTGGGTCACTGAGAACGTAAATGATGCTAAAAATTGTTGATTGGCTCTGGTTTTAAAGATATGATACTGGGTCAGTATATACGACGTTTGACTTGGAAATGGCGGACGATAAGTGAGTTATAAAGGGAAGGGATCTCAATTTAAACCAGAAATGACTCAAATACATCGTTGACTGGATCTATGAATAAATCTATGACTGGGTTTGTACAGTACTTGCTTTTTAGGCAAAACAATGAATGATGCAATCTGAAACTGGTATTGTGTCATACATGATATGAATTGCATCATGTTATTCCTATAAGTCATGGATGATGCAATCATAACTAAGCTTACATCACTCTGCTGAAGAAATTGCCCTATATCAGCTCTATAAATCATACAGTGTCAAGCTCTCTTATTTGTCAGTGTTTGATTTTGCAAAGGGACACATTTCTGTTTAGCCAAAGTGAGCAGAGATGTGTCGTACTTGTGCAAACAATGCAGATAAGTTCTGCTCTGTTTGTGGTGAAGTGACTTTTGCATCACAAAAACGCAATATAACCACTATGGTTAAGAAAGCCTATCACCTTTTTTTTTTGGCTGCAAAATTGGAGATCAGGACAAGAGGTGGGCCCCACACATATGCTGCAACAAATCTTCGCCAGTGGTTGCACAGAAAAAGGAAATCTATGCCTTTTGCAGTGCCAATGATTTGGAAAGAGCCAACAGATCATATCAGCAATTGTTACCTCTGCGTGGTGCCTCCAGTTGGGAAAGGTGTGTCAAAGAAGAAAAAGTGGACTGTGCATTATGCAAACATTCATCAGCTATATGCCCAGTACCCCACGGAGAAGGACTGCCGGTTCCTGACGCACCAGAATCATTCTCACTTGAGTCAGACGAGGAAGAGGAAAAGGAGGAAACTTCTAGTCCTGAACCATCAATGTCACATGACCCATATTTTCTCCCCTCCTCCTCCTCTGAACCACACCTCATAAACACAAGGTGAACTGAATGATCTTGTCAGGGATTTGGAACTACCCAAGAGTAAGGCAGAGCTGTTGGGCTCCAGACTTCAGCAGTGGAAACTCTTGGCAGGTGATGTTAGGGTTTCCACGTCAAAAGGATCTTGTCCCATTCTTCTTCATGGAAGGTCATCTTGTAGCCTGCAACAACATCGATGGTGTGATGGCAGCCCGCAACATCGTTCATGATCCAGATGAGTGGAGACTGTTCATTGATTCATCGAAAACGAGTCTTAAAGCTGTTTTGCTGTCAATTCCAGTTGGTCATGCAGTCCATATGAAGGAAACCTATGAAAATATGAAACAACTTTTGAGGTGCATAAACTATGACCAACATCAGTGGCAGCTTTGTGGCGATTTCAAGGTTCTTGCTCTCTTGCTTGGTCTGCAGACTGGATACACAAAGTACTGCTGTTTTCTCTGCGACTGGGATAGTCATGCGAGAGATTCCCACTACATCAAGAGAGATTGGCCACTCCGACAGTCATTGGAGCCTGGGATGAAAAGTGTTCAGCATCCACCACTTGTTGAATCAAGGAAGATTTTGTTACCACCCTTGCACATCAAGCTGGGTCTGATGAAGAACGTTGTCAAGGCCATGGACAAAATACAAGCAGCTTTCAAGTACCTCCGTGGAAACTTTCCGAGGTTAAGTGAAGCTAAGAGAAAGGAAGGTGTCTTTGATGGTCCTCAGATTCGTGAAAATCTTCGAGATGATTCATTTCACCGTGCACTGCGTGGCAAGGATAAGATGGCATGGAAAGCCTTCCAGTTAGTGGCAACAAATCTTCTCGGAAACAACAAGGCAGACAATTACAGGGAGTTGGTGGAAAACCTCCTCAAGGCATACAAAAGCCTTGGTTGCAACATGTCACTAAAGATACATTTTTTTGCACTCTCATCTAGATTTTGTTCCACCAAACTGCGGAGCAGTGAGCGACGAGCATTGCGAGCGATTTCACCAAGACATTGCAACAATAGAGAAACGCTATCAGGGCAAATGGAGCCCATCAATGGTTGCAGGCTATTGCTGGACAGTGACAAGAGATGCTCCATTTAATGAATACAAGAGACAAGCCAAGAAGCGCCGAGTAGACACTGAATAAGGACTAAACTATGTACTTATATATACATAATAGTTTTTTGACTTTTGTTTCAATATTTTTTTATTTATTTATATAACCCTTTTGCTATTTTTTAAAGTGTTACATAAACAGGACAGGTGAAATATTATCATGTAAAGCAACAATAAACACATGAAAAGACCTAGGTTTACAATTTATGATTAAAAGTATACTATGTACACAATATACATAGACGCAAAATGTAGAAACTTAAATATCTTGGAAACAGTGGTCAATCAGTTGTTTTAATTGCATTTGAATTCAGCACATCAAAATCCCTAATAAATAGCACATTTTATATCTGAAGCAGACGACTTCTAAATAATTGTAGACCAGTGTAATTTGTTTAAAATTCTCATGGATTCACAAAACACCCTTTCCATAGAAAGAAAAGAGACATGCTAGACCTTTCCCAGCTCTCAGAATGAACGGAACATCATCTGAGTAGAACATACTTTGACAATAGACGGATTGAATAGATGGAAGACATTGAAGGTCTGCAGAGACATACAGTCCCCGACATATCGTTCGACCTTGCAGAACCAACGCTCTGAAGTGTTGAGATATTTGCGGAAATAAAGGGACGGGGAAGCTTCAGGTCACAACGGGTTGCCTTAAAAGGTATGTCCGGGTCTCCTACGATTGCTGTTGAACCCCCTAAAGCATCCCTGAGTGCATCTATTACATCCACAACAGGACTGAAATTCTTATTTTTGCCAACCATGCGTTTGTTTGAAGATATTAATTTTACATATAAGTTAATGATGCTAATACTATGTTAATACCTATCCAGCGTCCTAAATATTTCCCTGTGATGTACACCACCGTGCACGTAGGTAGTTAAATGTGCTTTATTTTCAAAGCAAAGTTGTAATGTCAATATATACCAGAGCTAATATATATATATATATATATATATATATATATTTGGTTTCAAATTATTTGCAAAAGTTCATTTTATCTGTTCTAACTGTTTGGATTAAGATTCTCGATTCCATCTGCAATCATCGTTTTGTTTTCGGGGAAGCTTCAGGTCACAACGGGTTGCCTTAAAAGGTATGTCCGGGTCTCCTACGATTGTTGTTGAACCCCCTAAAGCATCCCTGACTATCTTCCAAAATAGAGGAATATAATGGTTACTTCAACACAAATTGGATGAAACGTCGATTTAGAAGAAGGTATATGTTTCCCTGGTTGTCTTGAGAATTGTAGCAATATCTGGCACACGATCGGTGGGGACAAAGAGAATAGGGCTTATCTTGAGATGGTCTTGTTAGACCCAGTTAACGATATAGCTCAGTTCTCTACAGGCTGAATAGGTATGTAATCAATTTCTTCTGCATATCCGACAAAGGCCAGATAATGCTACAAACGTACTACGAGGGATTTAGGATACGGTTCACGACTGTTTCCTACACAACTAGGCCGTACGACTTGGAAGTGTCGATTCCAGTAGGCTGCAACATTTCACTTATCTAGTTTATTTTGACGATGGAAATCATTGTGCAAGGCGGTTAGGAACAAGGGTACAGGTCTGCTGATTGCATATGCGTAAGAGCTTCTTTAGCTTGAAGTGTTCTTGAAGTGAGAAGCCTTTAAGTTTACGTCCCAGAAGAATGAAGTCAGTTTCACGGTATCAGAGATGCGATTAAAACATTTAAGTCGTTGAAGATAGAATTAAATATATCGACGACTTAGATCTTCTAGGCAAGCTAAGGATGTCGTGTTTGCAGTTTGAGCTGTGGCCGTTATCAGAAAATATGGCGTGACGTCACACAGTACGCATTCGGGGATCGCTCTCGGGTACGATCCAATTTTGGCCTATGGAAAATAATACAAATTTACTAACTGTCAAGCAGCCAAACCGTATGTTTATCATTAAAGATAATGAAAGACAAATTACGGAGACTGTACATAGTGTTAGTAGAGCTCGATTCATTTATTGTTACTTAAATAAAACGGTTGGAAAAGTCTATACATGTTGGAAAATGGAGAGGAGTGCATCTTTTACATCCACAACAGGACTGAAATTCTTATTTTTGCCAACCATGCGTTTGTTTGAAGATATTAATTTTACATATAAGTTAATGATGCTAATACTATGTTAATACCTATCCAGCGTCCTAAATCTTTCCCTGTCATGTACACCACCGTGCTCGTAGGTCGTTAAATGTGCTTTATTTTCAAAGCGAAGTTGTAATCTCAATATATACCAGAGCTAAAATATATATATCTGGTTTCAAATTATTTGCAAAAGTTCATTTTATCTATTCTAACAGTTTGGATTAAGATTCTCGATTCCATCTGCAATCGTCGTTTTGTTTTCGGGCTTTACCTTTAACCCAAGTTTTCTTACGATAAGCATTTGTTGAAAATAGTTGAGAGAAGAAGAAAAACTTTCTTCACACCTCGCTTGCAAAAACAGGATCTAACTTTTTCATCAATTGTTCATTTAACTAATACTCAAAGTCGGCAATCAGCGTGTAATTGATATGTTGTACCCGTGATCAATTCCAGATTAAAGTGTGACAACATCGCCATATTTTCTGAAAACGCCCAATGCCAAAACTGATGTGGCCACTGATCATATAAAAGATTGCTATATCCAACGTGGATCGGATGGATATGGCGTGTCATCAATGTGTACATCGAAGTTGCTTGGCGACCTCACTCACTCTACCATTGATATTTACAGCACTAAACCCTCTCTTGAAAGCGCTTAGTAAAGTGACCATGTTAGCACAGACTGTGGTGTTTAGGACTCCTGCTGGGAAAGTGGCAGGCTCCAGGTTGTCTGAACACGGAGGTAATGATATGCCAGTCAATCAGTATCTCATACAGAAGCCTGACTTAGACGCAAAGAGTTGATAGAGCTGTTCAATAGGACAGGATGGGACTGGTCATCAGAAAATGATACATGATTGAGAAGTTCGGATCAAGCAACGGGAATAAATTGTAGCCAGCGAAATAAATAAAGCTGAGAGGAAAAGAGCACAGCAAAAGCAGCCCTTCATTCACAGCAAGGTGAATGGTTCAGGTGGAAGCGTATCATGGATGATTCTTTAGAAAGTGGAGCCTGCTAGGGTTAGCATCATATTGCGGTCGCTAAAATGATGGGTTTCTACCCAAGCTTGCTGGTTCGGATCAATGCAGAATATATTGCGTGGTAGGAATATTGTAGTACTTTACTTGCTGAATGTCATTTCCATATCTATCAGCATCGTCAAGTGGACACATGATCATGTTTTCAGTGTATTACCTAACGTGACATAAAATGCTGTTATAGAGGCAAATAAACAGCACAGTCCTGTAACCTGCCATCTAACAAATAAACAAACCAGAAGGCAAACACGGATCGTCATGAAGGAGTCCAGGAGTGGATATCACCAAGCTGAACTTGACAGACTGACGTGGCATTAACGCGCTTGAGGCCGGATTTCCTAGTCTAATCTAGCTCCAGATCAACGATAATTGCATGCCAGATTACAGTGCTATGGGAAGACTTCTTTGAGGAGGCACACGAATGGTAGTTGGAGTAGGAAGTTTTCAGACCTCATTAACGAGTTCAGATAGTTGATTAGGGAGCGCAATGCAACACGATCAAAGTGAATTGCCATATTTTTGTGACAAGCTCTACCGTGATTCTTTTCCTGCGAGAAATCGAAGTGTCAGTGAAAGAGATGTGACAAGTATGAAAGGGATCGGAGGAGGTAGCAGAGGCAGACTCTGTTGGGATGTGGTGGAGGAAAAGTCACTCCAAATGTTAGACTGACCAGCAGTGCACGAATTTAGATCTGGTTATCGTGCCAACCGCTCCCAATAATCTAGTATGGTACTAGGATAATGGACGGAAATATTTTGGGCTCTAAGATGATTTTCTGGTGGTCTTGCAGGCATCCAGTTTCTTCCTGAATATAGACATTTTAATAAGTTATATTCTGGTATTTCAATTACAATTGAACCATACAACGACCAGAGGTTGAACCTTTTTAGGTTGTAATATCTCTTTGAAATATTCTACCAGTTTATTTATATTCCACATTAAACTGTGATAATGCACTGCAGCTATTTTTTTACATGTATTGTTTGCATTCTTTTGGCTTTGATAACAAACAATGACCATCTTTGTTCTATAGATATCTCAGTTGAATGCCATCATATTATATTTCGTAATTAACATGCTTCTTATTATTGATTAATTTAATATCGAGAAGATGTTATATGGAACTCCTGAAAAATCAATGGATGTTTTATAATCTAAATGATACCTAATAATGTATATAAAATTATTATTAAACCGTTTTCAAGGTATCTACATCTGGTTACAGTTAAATTTGATATGGGTTAATTGAAAATTAAATGTTTAATTTAGGGTTTATCACGATAAATATGGCCAATAAGATATGTCCTCAATAGTTGGTATATTAATCTGTCAGATGTGCATCGACATACAAATGTTCCTCTGCCAATCGATTCTATAATATTAGATTCGTTTTCTTATTTGTTTGGGATATTTACTTCTTACTTGTGCAAAATTTCTTTTTTTTTCCGTTTCAATGGCGAGCTGTTTTGCACTGATATCTTTGTATTGGATTCTACCCGTTTGATTTAATTCTGGCCATTTTACAACCTTGGTTTCCAATTGGGGACAGTGTGAGATGCTGATAACGTTGCCCACATGAATGTTTTACACCGGCATCACTTGTCGTTGCGATTGTTTATATAAAAAGCACCTATTGCTTTAGAAAGAATGAAATAAAAAAGTAATCCTCTTGACAGAAAATACACCTAAGATTAATAAAAAACCCAGAATCAATAAATTGCATAACACTAGGGTGGGATAGATGATACAGTTTAAAGTGACCCATAGAAACAAGTAATGTACACGCACATCTTGCTTTGTTAGAGCCAGATGTATTAATTAGATATCTGTTGACATGTTGTAGCTTTTCTAGCAGTCATTTCTCTTTCTGATGTATATAGATCTGCAAAACAACATGTAGCCAGGTTGCATTTGTAGTATAAAAAAAAACAAGCAAACATTTCAACAGTATTTCTAGGTAGCTAAGTCTTGTGTTTAACTCAGACAGAACATGCTGATAAGGCGCCCAAAACCACAATGGTTTGTCAGGGAAATAACTTGAAATAATATTTATGAAGAAAAACGTGCAAGATGAATTAGGACGCTATGCTATCCGGAGATGGTCAATCATGCAGTAGTTCAGAAATCTGAACTATATATCGAACTAGGTGTCTGGTTCGTAAGATATGTAAGACTTGACATTCATCCGTTTCCCACAATTGCTACCTTGTTTCAAGAGCATCAGGCAGTGAGGTATAGGAATGTACCATCTACAACTATTTGTAATGTAGAATGAATGTTTTGAGGGAGGTCACTGATGTATTGTTGATAAAGCATTGGACCCAGAATGGAACCTTGTGGCAGAAGATGATTCACCTTAAAGTATTACGGACTGACTGCTTTCTATCAGGAAAGCTTTAATCAAATTTAGTGTTTTATTTCCGATGCCTTGTTGGTTGAATTTTGTTTTAGATGACTTACTTTATCAAAATCTTTGCTGGAGTCTAGCAAGTTGACAACAATTTGCTGTCCCTGCGAAAGGTTTTGAACTCATTTTTCAACAGGTTCTATGAATTGAGTTTCACATTACCATTGTTTACAGAATTTATGTTGTATCTCATACAATATATTATATTTGTTGAAGGTTTGCATTACTTAGTATGTTCAGAAACTGTGCATAAAATGCATTTAAGTGAAATAGTCTGTAGTTTGCTGCATCGCTTTTATGACCTTTGTTTACGAAGAGTAAATCTTTGCTTTGCACCAGTCTGTAGGATTTTGACTTTAATTTAAGGATTGACAGATAATCTGGAAAATAGGTGCTTGTTCATTTCTGAGTTGCTGAAGTACTATTGACTTTATTGACTGTTTTTCGGTGGTCAATATTTTCCAGCAGTTTGAGTATGTCATTTAAATAGACAGCTGTGTCTGGCACTGTTCAGTACTTACAATGTATTGTTTTGGTATGTGAGTCTCCTCCACAAGACCATGTGAGAAATGATCATGAAGCGACTTTTGACAGATTTCATATGTTTCTGGTACAAGTTGTCTCATTTTCCGACCTTTTGATGTCTTATGTGACCTATAGTGGGTCAGTGACGGGCAACAATGTCAAAACAGCACCCAACGCCTTGCCTGAAATTCTCAGTAAGGGACGAATTAAAAATTATCTAACCTGTATGATAATGTTCTTTCTCCGTATATAATTTCACTTCATATTATCATGCACCCTCCTGTATGATCCAGGAATAGCACTTCCGCTATATATAGTTTATATCTGTAACTTTCTATGTTAACTTCTCCATGCCTTGATTTTTGCCAGAGGAATCGGCAGTTTCTACGTATTAAGCTGAGAGTTAATTACTAGGTTGCCATGCGAGTGTGTCTGCTACGCACGAATGCTTATACTTACGACTAGATTCCATCCTTTAGTGATAGATGGCTTTACTTGATTCTAAGAAAAGGTTATTGGTGTAAGTGCTTCGCCAAATACGACGTCAGAGTTATAGAAGCAATCGCGCCCTGGAATCCCCGGTGGTGGTGCTTTCGACTGTTCCGACAGCCAAAGCAGCGGGTTGACTTAGGGTGCTCTGAGTGCTAACATAACTCAATATCTATCTACTTTGCATCCTCGTTCCATCCCAATCTGAACCTGTACGTGTCAACCTTGTGTTGGCGCAGATACTCTTACTCCCGTGGATTCTTTACTCTATTATCGATTTCAGGATTGACAGGCGGTACCAATGATTCGTTTTCCTTGTTTATGTCTGGTTGCTTCCCTATGGCTTTTGTTTTAAGCTACGTGAGTTCTAATTGCAAAAGATGGTTAGAGTGGTTGTGAATCCCGTCGGCTGTGCGTCGAAGTTGAGACCATTGTACATAATAGTATCTATGGTGTTAAGCATAGACGCAAATCAATCTAGTTGTAATGCTTTCGTGTGAAGCGTTAGCCGGAATGTCAGTACGGCCATATTTGTGCCATTAAGACCCCGTTTACACGGATTGAAAGCGATGCCCACGTTCCGACACCGCGACTCCCGTGAAGGTTAGTGAAGTGCCGTTCTTGTTGCTGAGTGTAAAACCACCAACGTTTCGAAAGTCTTGTGCTGGATCCCAGCGATAGGAACCAAACGTAGTTGTTGCCTTAACACCTCCGACTGACGTGATTCTGTTGGCCGTTAAGTTCACAGCCTTTAAGTCGGTACTGGTGACTGCGCTTGCAGTACTAACAACGACCACCTCGCTGAAGGGAATTTCAAACAAGTGTTTAATTTCAAGGGTGACATTGCATACCAGTATATTAGCAGGTGTTCCTTTGTTTTAATCTAAAATACGTACCGAGAGCTCATGAATGGCGCCTTCACGTAATCTGCACCAATGTGGTTTTCCTTAGGAGACACTACGCGTGTCCCAGTACGAATCACCACCCACAGGAATAACTTGCAGCACGGTACTGTTTTTCCCATCAACAATATTCCCAGTTGTGTTTATCTGAGCGACGTGGACATATAGCCGCTGGATGTTGATACACGCTGGGGAATTGGCTGCCGTGTACGTTGACGAAGATCTTGTCTAGGGCAAACCCAAATATGTATGAGAAAGAGCGACTTGTCTCGCTCAGTGAGCGTTATGCTGGCCCGTCCGTTCGCCACGTTGTAGTCCGAGTCATTTCAGGCAGGGAAGCCTGTATTACCAGTTGGGAATCACTTGAGCAGGGCTGAATGTGGGCGAACGCATTTCAAATATTTGTTGTTACTACGCGCAGCCACAACGTTGTACAATCCTGGTCTGTACTAAATCTCATGGAGCCCTACGCGCATACTTGAGTTGGTGCATATCACCTGTTCTAGAGCTACGGGCCCGACTAAAGGGTTGGTCAATACAACATGCATTGTCAAAGCCAGCACCGTGGCAATGGTATTCCAACAAGTACTTCGCTTTAATAGCGACGCGAAATATAGCGTCTACGGCGTCTTCAACTACAACGACACAGAGAGAGTCCAGTTCTACGAGCTGTTGCTCAACCTCAACATGTACCTTCGAGATGACGTCTGACTCCAGAAAGATACATTTCTCGACGTGTTACATAAGTACGCAATACCGAATGTCACATCCGAAGATATTGTGAATTATTGGAACTCCAGAAAAAGCAGACTTTGAAATGAGGTTTTGGCAAGATCAAGTGAACTTTGCCGTTTGGTGCGTGACCATCTGCTGCAACGTTAGCGTTCGCGACCACCTGTTGTCTGCAGGGCTGCCAGAGTTGACGCGAATCTTTTATCGGTTCCGTGTCCGTTACAAAGTGAGAAATATTCTTACTCAGATGCTGTGTTCCTTTTCAGGCCAAACAGAACGGAACGCGTGTGAAACCAGTATCAACATAGTTGGCTCGAAGCGCTTCTGTAACGGGTTTAATGTGAATTAAAACACGGACTGGCGGACTGGGTACGATATATATATATATATATATATATATATATATATATATATATATATATATATATATATATATATATATATATATATATATATATATGGCTGCGGTATTGGCTGCTATAGACTTAGGCCCCGCAACTGGGACCCCGACCATAATTTCTTTACGTGACCAACAACCAATGAAGCATGACACGTTGAATATATTGCCCATGACGATGAGGCTAAAATGGGTTTATGCATTTCATTCTGGACAAGTCGCAAGGCTTTACCAAATCTGAGGCAGAGCGTCTCAACCTTAGCGTCCGGTCATATGTTTGGGAAATCCTTGGCGCCCAAGCCCTGACGCATACTTTAATCATTTGAATAGGAAAGGCCTTCGATGCGCAAAACGAGTTTGTCGCGCTCGTAAACACTGCAATCATCAGCGAAGATGACATCCACACGTCGATCGACAAATACCAGACATTGATCGCCGGCAACCGAAGCAAGTTAGATTACATTATTGGCGGTGGCCTTGACATGATTCCTCCAGTCATGAATCTTAAAACTGGCACCTACTTGGGTTTAAAAAGGCAATATTTAGGCTGCAAGCGACGACATAGAGGTAGGCACTAATGTCGATGTCAACGAGGTAAGAATACCCGCGCAAGTAACCAAACAAGAGCCCGCAATGCCCGCACAGCAGCTGAAGGCTACGAAGCATCAAGAGGTGTATAATTCCGGGCAGGAACGCCGTCATTATTTCTGATAGCGTTTTCGGCATTCCGGCCAGCCGCTCCAGATGATATTTCATCTCATTTTTTTGCGCCGCCGGATTCTAATTTAGGTGCCTGGGTTGAAGATGGCGATGAGTGGCACACGCCTCTTCCTGTGACTGCGAGTACAATCGTTCTGATGATGAACCCCAGTGAGGTAAGAATCAAGGCTATTGTGATTTCCTGTTTGCGGAAGAGTGTTCTAAACCTATAGGGCTAGGGTTGTAATAACCCAAGCACGATAGACGAAAACCAGTAGCTTATTGCCAGATTTCCCAAATTAGGCAGCAACAATGTTATTGTACCTGGCACCGCCAGGCTGGCATTCACAATTGCTCTGACTGGCGGCACAACACAGCCGGTTGACGCCAACTGCACAATCAACCTTGGCCGCGCCATCGTTAAAAAAATCAGTATAAAGCTCGAAGGAAACGAATTGGCCAGCATTGACGATGCCGATCTATGGATTGTCTACAAGATCTCTGACTGACGGAAAAAGAGCGAACTAACGCCGCCTATCAGGGTATACAAAACGCTAACAGTCCATTTCCGTTGCTGCAGCCCAGCAGGACACGTCTATCGCCGCCGCGTTTGGGATCCGCTTCTTTGTGCGCTCGATTTTGAGCTGTCAAATGATCACATGTCATAACAGTCTGACCTTTTAGACCGCCTCACATTTAAGCTGATGTTTAACGACTACAGCAGGGTAATTAAGATCACTAACAAAGAGGCGAGCTACATCATCATTGCTATTTCTCTTGAGTTCGACATCGTGACCAACGCGGAGTTTGCACGCATGATAAGGATGATGTGCTATCACAGGGTAGTGATGACCAAGAGCGACAGCACAGGAAAGTCATGTCGTGGCTTGCCATCTTTGACACATTGTAGCCACCGAGGCTGTTCCATGCCCGCTGAACATCTTCCAGTATGGCCACGGCGGGGGCTTCCAGAAGTTTCGTTCTCTCGCTGCAGTGACATTGGCGGAAGCTTCGCTGCAGAATTTGTCCGCGAGCTCTTCAGCGGCTTCGCAAGAGTATGTGTATCTGCTACAGGTCTTAATGCTCTGCTCCTGCTTTTCATGGGTTATGTAGCACCGGTTGTCTGCCAGCACGAACTACTCCAATGAGTTTGTTCCAGAGCCCGCTGTGCCCGAACTGAACGCATGCCAGCCCAACGTCCTCCAGCATGGCCTGGGTGTGGGCTTCCAACTGCAATGACCGTGGAGGAGGCTTCGCTGAAGACTATGTGGTCTTTCAGGCATATCCCTCATGGAACTCTATCATGCGCACCCCGCGAAGCGGAGGGTCGTTGGCCAGGCGTGCCGGTTGTGGCACACACCTTTCCCCACACCTCATGCAAAAGTGCTCGACCACGCGCTGCTCGACGCAGTTAAAATAACCATCCCTGAGGAAAGCCAGGTTGTTGAAGTCGGGCCCTGCATTTCGTTGATGTCGTTTACCACTTCTGCCACTTGGTAAGCGCGTTTTTACAGTAGGGCAAACCGGTCATCCTCTTCGATGCAAAAGGTGAGGTAGATGTAGTAGCTGCAGTACCATCTCACTATAATAGGCGCTGCCTTGTCGAGGTCAAATGGGACCTCGGGCTTCTTGGGTTCGATGGCGCAAAGACTGTTAAATTCCTCTCTTTCTCTCTCTCTCTCTCTCTCTCTCTCTCTCTCTCTCTCTCTCTCTCTCTCTCTCTCTCTCTGCCCGTTCTGTTGCACAGATCGCTCCTAGACTTCTAGGCGGTCGATCTATTCCCGGAGCAGCTGCAGTGCTTCGCGGGATAAAGGGATTGCAACCCCGTCAGTGTCTAGAACTCGTCGCGCAGCACACGTGACCGCTGTGCATGTGCCATATGAGTGTCAAGGTTTATTATCGAGCGCTGCAACCCTATCTCGTCCTCTGAAACCTTTTTTCATAATTAGTTTTGGCTGAAAAAGATTATGCGGGGGATATACATTGCGCACCACACCCAAGCATCATGCATGCAGTCTACCAGTCGCAGAAAAAAACACGTCAGCGGGGACACCGCCATAGGAAATACACTTTTACGTATAAATCCCCTCACCGAGGAAATTGCACGGTCTGCGCAAAAGTCACATGGGGGTGTACAACGGTAAATTCCTCTGTATGCCCAATGCTGTCTGCGACGGCGTGGCCGACAAATACTGGAAAGAAAGAGCCGCCAAAAAAACGAGAGAAATGGCAGTCGCCAGAAAGGCGAAGAACGCAAAAGAAATGGCTAGCCTCGTCTGCAAAATCCTGTCCTGGGACTGGAGCAGCAAGAAGGCGTAAAACAGAGCTCATGTTATATGAGCTTGCGCAGGTATGCCCCGCCACACTCTTCGACCACAGAAAAATGTCGCGGGGACACTGCGACTTTCCTTCTCGTAAACCGGCGATGTGACCTGCAAGCTTTTTCTTGTGCTACTAATGCTCTTCGTGAAGACTTTTTAATGAAGAAAACAGGCACAAGCCGCCGGAAGCTTCTGGTGAGGAGCATCCTTCTGGGGCCCATTTTGCATCATGAGGGCGTTTTGGGACTAACATATCCGCGGACCCCTCCCCCAGACTCAGAATGGTACTTTGTTTGCCCTCCCTGCTGCTTGAATATAATCTGTTTAGACGAAGTGCATATAATGGTCCAAAAATCAAACAATATGTCAGCACTCTTGCTAAGTTGGTGTACCGTCGGACTCATAACCACGAGCTGCCGGTTATATAACCGCTCAGGCCAACCCGGATAGGCTGTCTCTGTGTGTCCTTGGGAAAGACACTTTGCTTCCATTTTCTCAACATTATATAGACAATAATGTGTTAAAAGCGCCCGTAAAAAACAACCAACCATCCTGTTAGTTTATTTTGACACAGAGCTGAAATTATATTTTAATATGTTTCAGCAATAATTGCAGAACATTCATCTACATGTTTATATCATTTTCTACTTTTAGCAGTAAGCACCATTTGGTGATCCATGTTCAACAGGTTCAGACAAAATCCATCTCAATAGTTTGATTATTTTGGTAGTGACCTATTTTCCATAGTTAGTTTCATTTTTGGCATATTTCAGACTTAGCATAAATTACACAATTCATATTTCGTATGAATACTGTAACTATATTCTATATTTTCTTTCGTGATAAGTGGTCCAAATAAAGCATCGATGCTTTATGTAAATTCTCATTTTCTGCATACTGATACTACTGGATAAACGGATGAAGCACACGAGCTTGTGGAGTCAATGAGAGTGTAAAGAATAAAACAACGGGTGGATATATATTTTGCTTCCTAAGATTCTGTTTTCGCTTCAGTCTTGAAACATTATCCTACTCAAATATACAGTCATAAATATAATCATTAAACCTGACTCGTGGAATTTCAGAACATAAACCGATGTAATTAATCACAGAATTCTGACATACCGGGTGAAACGGAATCATAAAAAGATAGCTATACATGAATGGGAAATATATTTCCTTGTACGCTTAAATGAAAATACCCAGGTAAATATTTCAAATGGTCTTGGAACAAGTAAAGTCTCTAAGTCTGGTATATTGTAGGTTTGTGTTTGGAAATTTTTTACAGTTTGTTCTAAGTCGTCCATATGGAACATTATGTTACCGCGAGCTGCTGTCATGCGATTATTTTTATGACTGTATATTTGAGTAGGATAATAGCGAAACAAGGAAGGAAAAATACTAAATATATTGTTAATGTTTCCACTTCACGAGGTAAATAGTTTCCTATATCCACTCCCAAAAGGTTGATTTTCCTTTATATATTCGAAGTAGGAAAAATGAGGATGGGCACGATTATTTCAATAGTTTCCTTATTGTCGCAAGAGAGAGTCTTAATGAAAACACGCATCAAAGTTTGTAATTTCTTTCCAGAGGACATATTTCTGATGAGATAAAAGTTACTCAGATGTGAGATAAACATCAATCTTCCTCTTAGTAATTTTATATTTACCTAGTAGAGAGAGAGAGTATACTGTAGATAAGAATAGTGGATATGATCTATGAATTACTTAATTCATGACATAGCTTTTAGGAAGCCAGATTAATGCAGGTGTTGATAAATAGATCCATAGATGCCTGCTTTATTGGATGTCTTTCTACGAGCAGCCTGAATGTGTTGTATTTCAATCGCATGTAACATACCCACTGATCTATCATAAAGTTGGATTAATAAATACGTTTGGAAGGTTTATGCCTGGAGGCTTCATGAGGCTGAGTAGGATCTTAGAAATAAACGTGAAACTGCACTTAATCAATCACATTTATCACTGATTAAGATAATGTAATGTTTACAGCAACATATTTAAAGGGCAAATTTATTTGAAAACAAGCAAATACAATAAAAATCATCAATACGATAGATGCATTAAATTAGTTTGATTGGGAAGCATTCTCTGTTTAACCGTATCGGAGTACACCAGATCCGCGATTGGATTCGTAATTGTTGGGCAGAAGTATGGATCCGAATTGGGCAAGCCGAGGTTGTCGCGGAGTCATGTTCCTGCTGAAGATAAACATGTGATTCGGGGTGGATTTTTTCATCACCTCGTATGAATCGTCATTTTGAGCTTCATCTTGCAGATCATGCATATTTATTTGTTCATCGGTGTAAAGTTGTCTAGGTCCAGATTGTGTTTGTCTGGTATAGTTTGCTATTTCTTTCAATAGTCTGTACAACAATACTTTTCTGAGAATTGGTGAAATTTCCATGTCACGGCTCACTCCAAAAACAATATTTCCTAGTCCAACTAAAAGAAGACACATCCAAATAGCAGTCAAGCCCATTTTTGGTATCTGCAATAATAATAATAATAATAATAATAATAATAATAATAATAATATAGCGCACTGATATCATTTTAAGTTCTTGTCTGTTTATTCATAACGGAGCCCGTTTTAAAATCCCGTTTCGCGAGTAGTTTTTGCTGACGATTTAATTAAAAAAAAGCGGAAAAATAAATGCAAGCGATTTATTTTTTTAGCGATTTTACATCTTGAAACTGTAACATGTGACAGTTGCAAAAGAAAGAAGAAAATAGAAGACATGGACAAACAAGGAACAAACTATAGAATATGCTAACAGTGTGTATATAAACATAAATGTTATCGTGACGACTTATTATTACATACTGGAGATCATTGATGATTAAAGGTTTAAATGTAAGTATGATAGGACTATAAAATTTATATCATTGCCAAACATTGTGAAACTAAAATAAACCAAAGTTATGTGGAAGAAAACTCTGAAGATATAGAAAAGGAAATTCAGGATCACAAGAATGAATATATACAACATAGACATAACTAAGGAGAAAGTAGGCAAACGGTAAAAAGGAGGAAGATAAACTCGGAAACGAACAACAAGATATTAAATGCGTTATAGTTTATGATTAAGTTGATGTATGAATATTTGTGGCAATTTATTAATAGACTTCAGATTGAAAACGTCAGCAAGCAGTCTACCTTATCTTTGTCGCGCCACTTAGTTTCACGCTCCAGTTAACCGAAATACTGAGCAAATAATTTAAGAGATAAAAATTGTATGTATACACACGAACAAATTATTTCTCATACAAGCAGTCAAATATATTTGATAACTACACTTTAAGATTTGACACTAATAAATCTGTTAGAGATACATAGCCCACTGTGATATTATATTTTGGCATACTGATTCCAACATGTTTAAAGAAAAATTTATATTTATCCACTAAAGCGATAGATACGGGAGTTTTTTTTACGGATTTGCAAATGCCTCATTAGATAAATTATTAAAAGTGAATTCATATTCAAGTATTGCATCCGTAGATTGTTCCTCGTTACCACATTCATCGTAAACATGATTTTCAAATATATGCTCAAAATTCTTCTTCACCACCTGTTGTAACTTTTGCACTATTTAAATGGATCAAAACGACTTGAAAACGATTTATGTTTCACAGAAGATGAAACAGCAGTAGCTTTTTTTCCCTGAAATTGACGAATCCAAACAAACGTTGAAACTAATCATAGGAAATACAAATAGACAACTTGTAAAAATTGAACTGACAATGAGTTAGAAATTTGACGATAAACAGACCAAGGAAACCAAGGAAATATTTGTCAGCTAAAATATGTAAAGCTATTCTCAGATGTCTTCATCCTAGTAGTTACTTCTTGGATGAGTTTGTATCCGTTGAGGATTTAAATGAGTTAGAGTTAATTAAGATTACATGATATTAGATGCTTCGCTGGTTTTATCATTAAGTTGGAATAACCGATCTTCATTGAGTGCCTGCTTGTTAATGTTCAATCACATTAATTTTAAAAAGTCGACAAAGGAAAAACAAAACACGGAAAATAATGCTAAATAAATGGGTACTGGACGCTTTGTAATCGATGCATTTTTCTCTTGAACCACAGTTGCAACAAGTGTTGTTATTACTGGAACGTCTATCATATTGTCATGTCATTTAGGGAAACAAAAGTAGAGACAAAACAGACTTAAACATATTATCCAAAACTCAAATGTTATATTGTTCTCATCTATCTCTTCTTTTGTAGGCATTTTTGTTTCATTTTTTTCTAAATATTTTTTGGACCTGATGCGCTAACCTTCATGCTTGACCAGAAAAACATATTCTCTGCTGTTCTGGGTCGGATAAATCAAGAGAAAGATAATCAATAGCCTGATCAATCAATATCATATTATAAATCAGCATTACAAACACATTTTGCTTTCAAGATAACAACCATATAAAAAAAGTCAATAGACGCTACACCACGAATTTTCGACGTCGTAACTGATTTTATGTTTGGTTTCAACTCATTTAAAAGACTCTTGTCGTGTGAATTATCCTGAAACATTTTCCATTGTGGTATATTTTTATATATTCATTCCAATGTTAAAATAGGCCTCATTTTGTTTCTTTCAACTTTTTGTATACTCTTTCATACGAGAATTGCAGTAATCATTATCTATAAAAATGTACTAATTTTGCTTTCAGCATATTTGTAGGACAAAATTAAGTTGACATAAAGATTACTTGAATGATTGTGTACATTATTGTATAAGTAACCTAAAAAACAAGTTTGCCTTCAACTGATAGTAATGACAAAAATACAGATGAAAATAATATATACAAGTCACTAGAGAAGATAACTTCACAAAAATGAACATGGGAGCCAACGTGGAAAACGTTCACAGGAATTGAGAAGAGGCAAATCAGAGAGGTTAAGACGGGAGTAAATAAATCAACGTTGTCTAACAGTCACATTGAAGTCAAACTAAAACAAGTTCAAATAAAATATACTACTTGTTGAGTCGTGGAATAATTAATTTCGATGTAGAACAAAGTTGTCACTTTTACAAACTATGTCAAAGAACAACGAGTGAAATTAGTTACTGTACCAGAAGTCTAATTCCAGCAATGTTACGAAATGTATAGTATTAAATGTCAAGTGAGACAAGCAGCATAATTAATACTCTCTACCATGCAACTAATACCTCAGCTACAGTTAGTTATATGATGCTTTTGAAGAGGATATTAAGGTATTGATAGGTTACCAGAAAACATTTATTAAGATGAAATTATTAAGTTGATTATCCCAATGTTGTGAACCCAATGTACAACTGACAATTTGAAAGTACACCAGGATCCTACCAGATAAAATAATTAAATAATCAAATTGCGTTAGCCACAAATAGCGCAAGATACAAAAAATAACTACAAGTGGACATAAGGATAATTACATCTTAATCTTAAAAAGCAAACCAAACGAAAACTCCTAAATTTAAACAGGCACTAGAACCGCTGGAAGAATCTGATTAATATGTTTCAATCCTAGTTTTACAAACGTTAGTGATAGATCTAAGTTGTCTATTTCATACATATGAATGCGAGATAAAATACCAACTATAGAGTCATTGTACCCTATACTGCCAACACTGGCAGTATATCAACTAAATTAAAAATGACTTAGTGACGGGGATCGAACATGCAGATTAGTGATAAGAAATAAATTATGGAGAATTTAATTTGATAGTTGCAGAGTACAACAGATGCAATGAGATAAAGAATGCAATCAGGAAAAAATAGGAGGGAAAGAAAGTAAAGGAAATAAATAAAACAACCAGATTGACAAAAGAAAGTTTTTGAGGAGCTGAAATGGGACTTTTTAAACAAAGGAAAGAAAGTAAAGAAAAAGCAAATTTTGGAAGAAGATTACAATACACTGAAGATCTATTATGAAAACAGAAGTTAAGTATACAACGTATATAGAGAATCTATAACTCTTGCGAGATAAAAGAAATCTACTTTAGGAACCCAGTTAACAAAATAAATATTACATATTCATTCTATTGCAGAGAATATATTTTGTCGTCGGTTATTATTATATTTCAAATGAACTTAAACCTAGCATATTATATTACATACGACGAGAATAAAACAAAGACTGTTTTAAATCTGATGGCTTTTACGACCATGAAATGTAGATGAACAAAGCCAAAGGGAGAATCACTGCTAAGACTGACAAGGAAGATTGTACTGCTATCCAGTACTTGAGACACAATTCAAAAGTCCAAGTTACTCGTAGCAATAATTACACAGTGTGCATAACCAACACGAACTCTTCATACATATACTGGTTTGATACAGTTTATGGGGATTTAGAACCTTAAAATGTAAACATCTTCTTCGATCAGATAAAAAAACCCACCTCAAATTGCTTAATGTATATTCATGTTTGCTAGAGTCTCAACTTGTTAGAAGGGAGGCTGGCAACTGATATAAAAACTGTTCTCCATGGCAATGTAGGTGCGCCACTAAAGAACATTGCCCCCGGGCGCCTCGGTAGGTGCGCCACTAAAGAACATTGTTGTCCCCTGGCACCTCGAACCCTCGCGCAGCAACTGCCTTTTTTATTTTGATCACAAAAAACAGGAAAACGAATCTTACGCAAGGGCGGTAATGCAGTCGATAATTTTGGACAATCTAATTATACATTGATTAAAGTAAATTTCGGTAATTCGGTTGGAGTACATTCTCGGGAGAAACTGATTTTCAATCTACATATAATTTTATACTAAAAGCATGTAATATTACATTCGGAAGATCTTCTCCATAACTAACCAATAAACATAATTAACAGCCGTATTACATATTATGGAGATCCACTAAAATCAACAGATGTAGCTAGTAGACATTTTGTACAAACACGTGCTGAAGTTTACATAGGTTAGACTGTGTAGAATAATAAATTTAAAGATTTTTTAAACATCGAAGAATAAAGCAAAAATATCATTTTAACAGCATGTTAGGCCCAAGCTCTTCAGACACATCTTCTGCAGCCTCGTAAAACGTTTTACTGCAATAATTTCCTGCGTATGCTATAGATTTATAATCCTTTTGTGTATGAATTTAATGCGAAGTCAAAACCCGTATAGTATACGTTTGGCTGTTGGAATTGTCCATGATTTATTACCCCCTTACTTGCTAGTGAACATTGGTTTCATAATATTTTAGAAATCACAATATACGGAACTTTTAATTGATGAAGATAATTTTTAAATTTCGTAAAAACAACTCTCTTCAAACATGGTGTCTATTATGCTATCTACCTGGTAAATAAACATACTCTTTGAAGTTCATGCTATTTTAATTCTGTGCTAAAATGATAAAAGCACTTCGTGCACAAAAAAGTTTTTTTTCTTCACATGTCTATTTGATTGCAATAACACTAATCTTTATAAATCCTTTACTCTACAATGATTATATTTGTTTACATTAAACACAATTAACACGACTAAGTTGATCATTCTGATATGTCTGTCCACGATTTCGAAAAGATTCACATGTACGTTGAATACATTTTCGTGTTATCAATATCGTCTATTTTGATCGGACATCTATGAAACCAGTGTTTCTACCTCTTATAATTGTATTTTGTGGTTTGTAGGGATGACCTCATTGTGTGTTTAGCATAGAGTCTATCTCATAGAAAACTCTAGTATCCTCCGTTGTTACAGGCATTTTGTCTTTCACTCGTTTTGGTAATTACATGTATGATATTTTTCTCATTGGCTGTTCTATGTTTAATTTTAAATATTCTATCCTACCAAATGACCAGTTTGTATCTTGACTTATTTTCTGACTAAATTGTGTGTGTAGCATATCAAGTAGCCCATATATTTACATTTTGTTTTTCATTTCTTTTTATGATGTTTTAAATCTTTGTTCTGTGATACCAATGCTAATCATTACGAACTGGTCTATCTTCTATTGTTATTAAGGGTGTAATCGCCAAATCTCAATATACCTTTACCGAATCAAAATTTCCTATTTTTCTACTTATTATCTTATTCAAGAAGGATTCGTCACCTTGTAAAAAGAAATAAAGATCCAGATTTTTTCACCCATCACATTTGTACTTGTTTAATGCTCTGTTAAAAGCGTTTGGGAAACTACTTGTGATAATTCTATTTCTCTTGTGTCTGTTCTTTCTACTAATTCTCTTCGGATTAAAGGGGTTTGTAATCGTCTTCTTTTATTTCTTGGTATTGGAGAATCAGTTACTTAGACATTTATTATAGTAGTATTTATTCGTAGCGATATTGTTGTTACAATTTTTCGACACTTGCAAGTAAATATTTTCTGATTGTTTTCCCTGATCTTAGCATGTCCTCCATTACGATACCAGTTTCATTTGATGAAATTAAGACACGCAAAATGAAAAATTTATGGAATTGTGTATTTCTATTTCCCATCTGGCCCACAGATTTTCTTCCCACATTTGTAACATATAATATTATTCATCTGTTTAATACATGTACTATTTACAGATGAATCTGACATTGTTATTGCTCTTGAAAATCCTTGTACCATACACACCATATAAAGGTTTTAAGTGGCCTATTATTTTAATCATGTTGGTCAGTTCACAAATGTTACAGAAATAAACTGGCGTTATACAAAAGCTTTTTCTTTCGACAACATTTATAATATTCATGCTCAAAACTCTTGTTATCAGCTTAAAACTGTCTGAGCAGAAATATCCAATCTTTCCATCAATGGTAATTTTGGAACTATCATTATCATTTACAATTATTTGATACTAACAGCAGGCATCTTGAGACCTTTCAACTCAGATTAATTAATGGTACGAGATGTCACAATATATGGCCTATATTATGATTTGCTTTATGTTATTTTGATGTGGTAATTTCAACTTTGGAATGACCAATATTATGTCGTCCATACTATATTTTCAGCTGATTCACAACTCTTGAAAGAATCATCATATCCTCTGCCTTTTACCCGCACAAACAATATCCACTCGATATTGGCCAACTTTAACTCTTCTAACTGATATACAAATGGGTCCCAGTCTATTTTTAAAAAGGTCCTCTATAAAATTGGAAAGTACACTTTGACAATAATTTATTTATATTTTGAAATACTAACCGTCTGATCTGTCATTTATTAAAGTGTTTTATTAGTATAAATTTTAATTTATTACAGATTTTTATTTTCTTTGTTTTCTGAAACTGGTGTCATATATATTAACCTGTGATAAGTGTTATTATATACAACGACCAGCCTAATTAATAAATGGCTATCCATGTCATGGTCTCGTTTTGTATAAAGTATTTCCACATTCTCGTTTTCAAATTTCTGTTAAATCGTTCGACCACAGACGATTCGATGTCACATTCTCAGAGAACTCACCGGATCATAATATAAATATCTAAGGTATTGCTCTTCTGTAATTTAAAAAAAAAGATATTGTCGCATGCTAAATGAGCTCTATTATAAATAAATTTGTCAGTTTTTAAAAAAGTGATAGACATTTTTTTTTTACTTCAGTACTGAACTAACCATGTCTGTATCTAAAAGTAATGTTTATTAACTTTCTAGGTTGGATGTGGTAGAAAAAAGTATGGTCTAACATAGTTGTTTCAAAAACATCATACAAGAGAATATAAACATTAATTTACCCATTTATATCATCAATAAAGATATTCTTCCCTATTTTGAAAGGACCAGAGAATTACAGATAACTTTTAATGATCATGATATTGAAATCAATAGCTTCTCTATTCCTCCCAGTGGGTGAGGCAAAACTTTAAAAAACTCTAAAGTACGAAACAGGTATTAATTTCACATTTTACACATATAAACTTCTAGAATCGTTCTTCGCTGTTTTTACATTGCAGCTTTTGGACCTCATAACTTTTGACAGATCTCTCTAAAACAACTTTACAAAAACAGAAAATGAATTTAACGAAAGTAAAGTTAGATTTAAGACGGTATTGAGAACTTCCATTTATGCCACGTCTCTAATAAATTCAACGTAAGAGAAAGCTAACTTTGGCATAAGCATGAAATGAATTATTAGCATAATAAAGGTATTAAACGGACGAGGTAAGCTATTAAATGTTAAAGTTCCAGTTTTAAAAGGTTATCCTGTTGATATGTTATTATCATCTCAAGATGATCTTGTCAACTGTTAAATAGTCATTTGATGTATTTATTATTTTGTACGTCCATGTTATAATTTCTCCGTTTGTATGACCTTTGAAATGTTAAGTTTTGAAACTTATTTCAAATTTTTGCAAAAGGCCATCTGGTCTCTCTCTGGTCTGTGAAGGCCCGGAGCCATTCATGTCTGAGGATCGGGTGCACCTGATGGTTCTCGAAGACAGGATTCGTCACTTTCTTACGGATAATTGGGACGGATGTAGATGTGTAGACGCTACTGGTTTCTCACTTCAAGTCAACCGGGATGTTACTTCACGGCTGCATCACCCCCCCCCCTCCCTTATCCATTGGAAACCCTGGGTTTGGATGCTAGAAGCTCCAGAAGTAATTCATGCTTCAGTCATAGCGAACCATCCCCCTCATAGGATATTGGTTCATTGGTAGTCTGTGCTCAAGTCCCATTGTACCAATTTAATTTCATATTTCCAAATTACATCCTCATTCAATGCGTCTTATTTACAAGTTAAAACTAACGACTAATCAATGACAGCAGCTCAATTCATAAAGAACTTTTTGCGCGCATATGGCGAGAGTAGAACCGACACCCTTAAAGCAGTTGAGACTGAAGTCGAAGCATTTTACAACAAGGCCATAGCAGCAGTTATAACTCAGTATTAAAAATATAAGAGCTTTCCATTGAAAGTTTATGAACTTAGCTAATTAATTTGATCTATCTGCATGTCACATACATGCTAATGTCATATAATAATTTAATTTGCTTATTTCAGTTTCAAAATTGAAATACCTCAGTCGAGAAACTGCAAATATAACATAACATTATTGATTTATTATAAAGTGTTTAAACATAAGAAATGCGTATTGTACCAAAATCGAACACCTTTTCTGCATATTTTTGAAAACTATTCAAGCATAGTATAATGATCACATTTAATAAATTATTAAAATGCGTTGCTTCACTGTGTATATACGATAGTACAAAACTATACAATTATTGTTTAAAGTTTGGGTATTCATTAGCAAGTACACATACGACAAAAACAATCACGGATTATATATTTTCTCTTAATTTCCGACTCATTTCTGAGAATTACTTACATTCTTTATCCAATAATAGCTTAAGCAATATACCGATCATACTAATGAAAGACACTATAAAACATATAAAATATAAAAAAAATCACATGAGAAATTTCAGTCTTATAATTTTCGGTCTCAATCATTCAGAAACCGAAAGAGGAAATACTATCTCCCTACCAGATCTGTATAACGCGTGTACAAAATAATTTTGGATCATATCATCTCTTCTATTTTCTTGTCACTTTTACAACTGTTACAATCTACAGTGTCCATGTATTTGTCAGACGACAAATTTATTAATCGATGTACCAGAAATGGGTATTATAATACTTGTTCATTTTCGATGGTATGGTCTTCGTAATAAAGTAGTACTGGTAGCTGAAGAAAGTTGCTGCTAAGCGTCAATTATCACACTACTGAAATTAGTTTATATATTTCACTTAGTTAACTGTTCATTTTGACTAAACTTATATCTGCCATTACCATTCATATTATCTCGTCAACATCCGAAAGGTATTTGAAAGGTTGGACCATTTGCTAAGAGATAAATATATAAATTACTTTTCACGTTTTGTCTCGTACAACTACAATAAATATCATGAAGCATGTGCAACTTCTCTGTTGTGTGTGCGTGTGTGTGTGTGCACAAAAGACTTTGTCTTGGAAATTTGCTTTCTAAGAAAACAAGGAAATAACATTTTGCAATCTGAAATCCACTCATTGCTCATGGGAAAATATAAATGAATTACCAACTATAATATTGCACTATTAATTGCAGACGCCATCCTAAAGACAACTTATTATTTAGGCTATTATTTCTATATGGTGTTTAGGGGAAACGTCGCTGCTTTTTCAGTAATTTTTAACATATGAAAAGGATAAATATTGCGTTTCCAGTTTAGGAAACTTACATGACATACACCTACAATAAAGCAGAAGGGCACGATATGGCATGTGATATTGAGGCACATTAATTGGCCCGAACGGAAGTAAATAATACAATTTCCAATATTTGCATTATTTGGGGTGTCGTGTCAAAATGACAATCAGTCCAATCTCCGTAGAACAGAGCACAAGAAGTAAAAATCGCATTTGAACAACAGTTCATTCAAAAGTTCATATTAATAGCTATAATGAGACACATAACCAAGGCATTTGCAGTTATATAGTTTGTCATTATGAATGTACGATATTGATGTACGGAGATATCGTGCTTCAACTGTGCGGTCTCTGGCATTTAATATTTGAGCCCTATTTCATGCTGGCACGCACTGCAGAATCAATTGTATGCTAGCACGTAAACATACCAAAGTTTTACAATGTAAGCATGTTCCTCTAGTAAATAAATCATGCCTCAACGATCAGAAGTGTTGCCCATTGGTTTTTTGTATATTTATACTTTACATAAATTAAAATTTGTACTTTTATAAAGGAAAGAGGGTTTGTTTCATTACATAGTTCCCGATATACTATTAGTTATTTTAAATAGCAGGCTGAATTATGATCCAATACTCAGTATCTAACAGTAAAATGGACCAAGTATCGGTTTTAAAAGAACTATACTATTTAGGGACCAGAAAATATCCACCACTGGAATTTTTGTCATGCACTCTGAAGGCAAGAGGTTGGAGACAAAAATACAGATTGATGATAAGTTATGTTACACTTTCATCGAATAGGAAACCCACATCTATCTATGTGGTCCTTTTTATCTTCTTTATCATCGCATTATCATCGACATCCTTTTCTAATCACTATGTAAAAAAGTATCGTTCGTATGATGGTAAGAGCTAATTCAGAAGGAAATGAAAGTGAACTTATAAGTTCATCCTGTAAGAATGCTGATTTTTCAATTCATAATTCTAGCCAGAATGCTGACCGTACAATTAATAATTCTAGCAAGAATTACAGTTACAATAGTTTCTCTCTATGTGTATTATATTCTAGTGTGGTACGGTTTTGTTAGTGGGAAGGAGAGGGCTAAATTTAAATAAACAATAAGAAAACAGCCCTTGAATTAATTTAGTAGACAAGATGGAGGGTTGAAAGGTGCGTCTTCCATTGAAGGTGGCATATATTGAGCGCACATGCACTAATTTGATTTGCACTTGAAAACTTTTTGAAGGATTTAGTCTGATATCCTGTCGTTATATGGTTGTGTTCGATTGAAGAAATAGTTCATTATTGGACATCCAAATTACAAAAGGATTGTTATTTTATTACTTTATGGCAGGTTTTGGATTTTCAGTACGTTTTTGGTTTGAGAAAGGCTGTATTAGTTTTCTTGACGTAATACGTCTCAGCCGTGTAAAAGTTATTACTTGCACAAAGCCTGAAAATTGTAAGCAAAAGAAGACTTATTGGATAAAATAATGTTACCTTAATTTTTCAAATCACAATTTTCTGTAGAAAACAATACTTAATTTGATCCAGAAATTGGCACAAATGTATACAGTACTGAGTTGGTATATCACAGATTGAGAAATATGATGGCATATTATGCATAAAGTTAGGCTGATGTTCGTTGTCAAGTTGTCTATATCAGTTGTTTTTGTATTGTTATTGTCAAAACGGTGCTTAGTTCTTTTGGAAAACTGACAAATTCTCAAGGTGACTCGTGTTCAGTGTAATAGTTTTAACAGAAAGTATGAACATATCTCATGGTAAGTGCCACTGCATATAATGTTCTATGTGAAGCCTTGATTACTTGATGTAACGAGCTGACACGAATTATGCCTCAATGTGATAAGTGCTTTTCTAACAAATAGTGAATGTTTTCTGCCAAACCGTTTATTGTTGAGGCGTCAAAATTCATCAAAAAGAGCAATTTGATTACAAATGAATAAAATTTTACATCTATATTTGCTGAATTTACCGATTGCTGGGCCATAGTTAGGACATACTACGATATTACAGATAACATTAAATTTATATTTGTTTCTTTAACTTCTTTTTAACTTTCAATGTCTGAAAAATGATCGAATAAACGAAAGATTTGAGTAATATCATAATATTTGAAATTTTACAAACTCAATGAAGTAATCAATTTGTTTCTGACCGTTCCGTTTATATAGCTCATTTAATACGAATTCTTACGTAAATAAATATATCCTACTCATTCGTGGGATGCTTTTAAATCTTAAAAAAATATATCTTTGACGGGTTTTGTACTCAATATAATCAATTATTGTATATATTCACTACAATGTTCAGTTGATGTATTATTTCCAGAAAACATGAATAATTTTTTTGATGATATCTTATTTTCTGATTTTTTTACTTTATATTCAAAACATTTCTTTCTTTAAGTTTACTGCCAAATACAGCATCTTTTGTTCAAGACAGGAGACTAAAATTGAAAAAAAAAATGACACTGGACTTTGAATAAAGATGCGTAAAAAGGATAATTTATTTGAATAATAAAAAATGAGAAGGAAGACTTACCTTTTAAGGGTTTCAAACTTTTGACGTCAGCGGTACGGCTGCTGGTGAAATGGCCAATTTTGTTCAGCCTTGTTTTAATTTGCACCTTTCATTAAGTCAAATAATGAGGCATCGAATACGTCCTGAAATCCGAAGTGGTCGAATGTGATTTCGGAGTTGTTTCTGCGTTCGCTTGCATTTCACGATCTTTTATTGCAAAAAGTCAGGTAGGCGTGTCCTGTGTAATGGATACTCCTTCAGCAGGCAATTCCTTTGGGTGCCGCTAATCCTACTATCATTATTTCATCTCTTATTTACGTCTGATGTATTTAAGAATATTGATTTTCAGTACAACCATAGCACCTTATAGGAAACAAATTCGATAGCGTCAGATGGAAAATCAATACAATACCATTTCCATTGTGTGCTGTAATGTTATAATAATGTATACCATTGGTATATTTAGGCAGCTTGATATGTATGTCATTTCGTTGTGAGGGCCGATCCAAAACTAATCATTCTGATAAAAATGCTCTCCCATATCCACACAGTAATAAGGCATACTGTTATTAGTTCCCTGTTATGACTATATGGTACTTTCGAGAAAGAACACTATATTTCCTCAATAACCAATAATTAGTCCTCCTGTTTCAATAATTTTTATTTACGATAAATACATGAAGTTGTTTGCAATAAAATAATGTTCCGGTCTACTTTCCAACATCTACTATATATTAACCACAGCAGGGGAATATAAACAAAACATATCGAGATATTTCCAAAAACATTCTTACTTTCATTTTCTTTTACGAAAATATAAAATAAAGTAAACTTGCGATTCGAAAGATTCTAAACTGATTGTCATCTATTGCCTTTAAGCTGAGACGATCATTGTTTGGAAGGTTTTGAAGTGAACATTGAGAACACCTTTGAGTTGTCGTTAATTCCTTATTGTCAAGTGGGGCACTTGCTGGAAAGAAATGGAGATAGACAGATATATTAAGGGTGAAGAAGTGTAATCCTAGTCAAAAGTAACGTTCATGCTTTTTATTCCCTTTTGCAACTGAATACAACTCTTTTCTATGGAGGAAATTGGAAACATGTACTAACGAAAACAAATCAGAATCAGCGAATTCTAGCCTTGGTATCTATAGACAATGGGGGAAAAGCCCAGACATTACATTTTACAACCGATTACTTTTTTATCATCAAGTGCGTATATATATATATATATATATATATATATATATATATATATATATATATATATATATATATATATATATATATATTCGCAGTGTATTTTTAAACCTATACAATGGACCCGTGCCATCTTTTAATATGGTGCAATGACTGGGTAATGTAAAATAGCTCTAACCAAAGAAGTGTCCTCAATACAAAAAATGAATGGATAAAAAGATATTCCTGATAGGAGGTTGTGGTCAAGCAAGAAATTATTTTATTATGTTCATCTATTAATTGCCTTTGTCATGAAATTGTTGATTACCTATTATGATATAAAATCTCTACTAAGTTTCTATACTAATGTATTTACTTAACTCCTCTCTCATCATTTCCCCTCAGTTAAAATACGTCACAGTTACGTCATATGCAATTTCATACAACGACTTCTCATATGCCATCGACCTAAAAATTAAAAGTCTTATTATATTGTTTTTCTTCTTCTCTTAATAGTTAAATTTCGTCCCCAAACTAGCGTTATGATATTTAATCTAAATAATCGAAGATTGTTAGAAAAATCAAAAGCATTCGATTATGATTTCCGAATATCTAATATAAGCGATTCTAAGTTTTTGTATCGTAAATCTTGGACATTTACTGACGCAATCTTCCAGGAAAAGTAAAATATGTGAATATTAGCTTCCAGTTAATATGAATTTCCATTCCGAAGTATAACCCATGCGCCAACATCTTGGTTAACGACGAAATGTGCCAGGAAACCTTAACCATTACCAAGTATGGAAAAATAACATTTTCCATGAAAAATAATCAAAACCATTTCCAACTGATTAAAATCCGTGGTAATAGGTTATGGTGAACGAATCATCGATCTTCAAATTTCAGCTGATTTCCAGCACTGTTCTAACCTTTCCTATAGTTTTGAAACCGATAACCAGAGCGATATTTACTTAAACATTGTAAAGAGTGAAACAATATCCTATTATGCAGCATTCCATATTAGTACTGATATTATTTCAATATCACCTCTCAAATAATGTCTGCCATGATATGGGCTATTGCCATAGCGTGTAATGAAGCACATTGATGTGCAATGATATCTAGATCGTTTATCTTGATATCAATTTATTTCTGAATTAGGAGTTGGGAGTTCTTTCTTTGCCGATGCAGTTATATACGGTTGAGCTCTGAAATATAATGGTGTTCAAATATTCCACCTTTCAAAATGTGCAGAGGATAAATAGACAGGAAAGCTGAAGGCACCAACTATCACCATGTTAGTGTAGTAATCTGGATGAAATATTTCCTTTTCTTAACATAGGGCAATGATTTCATACCTCAAAAAGTGGATGTGACAGTGAATAACATTCAGGTCAGCATAAGGATTACTACCTTTCCCATTATTTCCGGGCATGATATTTAATTTCTCTCAAGTAATTTTAACCATATAGAACTCCATACATGGCATGCACAATTTCAGTGTCTCTTCCTTAAATGCAAGATATATGTACGTCATACTTACAATCCTGAAATTTGAGAATAAAAGTATGAAATAGGAACATTGAAGCTTTGGTTCACACTCCCGTTACGGGTTACTTTTTTTGAACATCTTGGAAAGTTTTAACACTTTGTCTTAGGTGAGATTGTTTATCTTTCGTTGTAAATTATCAACATTTAGTGCAACGACCGAATTTTAATAACTTTTATGTGTCAAAGTACATCATACGCGTTTGTGTCTGAAAGTCTACGCGTCGTCAGTGTGCATCATTTTAGTCTCTGAACTATATTTTACGCTATACGAGTGGTTTTTGAAAAGTTCTGGATATTTTGTTATAACTTCATTCTTTTTTTGAACCTGTCAATAAATGTAATGCCATAGACAAAATGACGTCCTATAAAATAATCCACAGCTGCACGTAGATCATGTCGGACACCTGCAGATATATGCGTGTGACGTAACATAAGTAAATGACAGTGACATAAAAATGTCGGAGAAGAAGAAATAATTCTGCTACTGAGCAAAGAGCATACAGTAAAATCTCTGCACTTTTAGAGTTCTCTCTGACTAATATCAAAGGTAACTTGGATAACGTTTACGGATGTAATTCTCTGTCATATCCTACACTTTTGAGGTGGTTCCATCGTTTTAAAGATGGTCGCGAATCCATGGAAGATAACCCGGTTTCTGCAGTTGGTGAGCAGGAAGGGGGTGATGTGAAGGAGACAATAGATGAAGATTCTCGATACACAGTAAACGGTATTTCTATTATCACGGGCATTAATTCGTAACCTGTTTTAACATATTGAAGAATTATTTGAATCTCAGAAAGGTTAGTTCAAGATGGATCTCGCATTTGTTGATCAAAATCAGTCATGGGGTTGAAATTTGCAAACAGCTACTTGCCAAAGATGGAAAGAGTGACCAGAGAAGTTTCAATGAGATTGTCACAGGTGATGAAACTTGGATTTACTTTTCTGAACCCAATCCAAGAGAAAATAACATTGTTTTTCGATGACAAAAGCCCGGTCGTCCAGGTACTTGCGTTTGACTCTGTTAGTGTCACTGGACATTTTTGTGCCTACAAAAAGTTACCAAAAGTTGTGGATCAGTACCGGTTTTCGTGGTAACGATCTACTCCATGACAACGCACCGGCGCATAAATTCGCCGTCTTGACAAACTTCTTGAAGGAGCACAGAATCCAAGCTTTGCCACATCCTGCATATTGCGCTAATTTAGCTCCAAATGATTTTTGGCTGAATCCCGTTATCAAGAATTCGCTGAGTGACCGACGATTTGAAAGCCGCAATGCGATTCGTATTGCAGTTTTCCAGTGTATGAACAACATACCAAAAAAATGAAAACAAAAGGGCATTTAATAATTGGATAATCAGGCTGAGAAAATGTGTAGATGTGCATGGGGAGTACTTTGTGGGGATGCACTGATATAGTGTTCACTAAGAAAGAACTTTGTTGTACAGTGAATTAACACTTAGAACTTTTTAAATCCGCCTCGTATCTATCAAATTTAATTTAATTTATCTTTATTAAAGTCTTCGGTTATTGTAACAATTACATCTGAAGAAGTTGAAGGTTTCAGAATCGAAGCAAAGATTGTCAATGCACGGTTTCTCAAAGAAAAGAGAAATCTTCTTCAATCCTAATCCGTAAATATATTTAGCATATTTAGGTAACATAATTATTTATCATGTGTTTTTTTTCTTTCTTAAATTCACTTTTTATGAAAAGAAATTCAAAAATTCTTGCAGTATGATCGTTGTGTTTATTTAGTTGCCTTGGTCAGGTTGGTGCTTTAAAAATACTTTGTCACGATAATCTTTTATTTAATTTCACAATATTTTTGGTTATACTTTTATTATATAGATTATGAACCAGTAACGAACAAAACATTCCAACCAACCATCATTGCGGTGGTCGGGCGCGAAGGTATGGAAATATTGTTCCAATGACTACAGTCAGATTATATTTTTTATAGATCTCTTATGAACTGAATCATTTCATATTATTAACAACTGATGTAATTCCTACTCCAAATGCTAATCACATAAATATATTTGTCTCAATATACGTATCGCAGCCGTCGTAATTGAATAATTAACTGCTCATTTGCATATGAGTCAATGACTTGATAAAAGCTTGTGCTTGTATATGCAGTGAAGTATGCAAACGATGACTATTACATTTCATCAATCAAAACAGCAAATTGCTTCTACCAAAGCTTAAAGGGAAAATGTTCCTTGTCTCCGATTTAAATGTGTGTGTTACATGCCAGAAATATGATAATGCTTAACGCACATCAATATATATATTAACATCAATTCACGCATAAAAAATTAATGTTCGAACATTATGTACTGACTAAAAATGAAATGATAAAATCCACGATAAATTCTCGGCAACGTTAATTTTAAATTTGACATTCTGATAGTGCTGATAATCTGGATATTGATGTTGTGGATATTGGTAAAATGAGGTTTGCAGCAAAGTAATTGTTCCGCATATTGTGCCATGGAATGGAAAAACAGTTTCTTCGTGCATAATTTGAGGATGTAAATGATGGTTTTGTTGTCGCATAAATGCATTTTCATTGTAGTAGATCAATCCTCAAATGTAATTGTCCAAACGATACACGCACTGACACATACACAGATACATCTGTGTACACAGAAAATCCAATGGCTATAGTTCCAAAATAATTATACTAATTTATTTCACAACCATTTTAGTCAGTTTTGGCTCACTTGGCTAAAGGTTATGTTAGCTTATGTCAGAACTTAGCGTCCATTGTGTATAACCTTGTTCCGTTCGTCAGCAGTTGATATTTATAACTTCGTTCTAAAAAAAATTAAAAATTGCCCAGTTTTAATCAATTTTCATTAGGATATGCCCTACCAAAACTGTATTCAAGGAGGATTCTCTAGAACTGGAGTGACTTATAAGCAGGCGAGTGGAAAAAAAATATTTTGCACTGTTTTCTCCAGAATGTCTGAGGCAATGTCATTCAAATTTGATAGGAACATTCCATGTGACCTACTGTATGAAATTGTGGGAACAGTGTGGCTCCGACGGAAGCCATATAGATAACCTTTGTTTGACTTCTCAAACTTGTTAGGAATATTTCTTTATCTTTGCTCTTGACTAAACAAATTAGTCTGGGATGGCTCAATAGTTACCAGGTGGAGGACCATGTTTCTACTTCTTCTCTAGTCAACTCAGCCAGTTTGAATCACACTTCGTGTTACAGTATGTTAAGACATGCACTACCACAATCTTCTGTTGGGTGTCTTCCCCGCTAAGCGTGTATGGCTTATATAGCAACCAAGTGAAAAACCTAGTTCTTACTACCTTTGCAGAAGGTCTGAGCCTACGTTGATGAAATTAAATTATATTTAATCTTTGAACTTTATACTTATGATTCGATGTGAAATTCAATTTTACAAGTATTAAAAAAGGAAAAAAATCAAATAGTTTCGGCTTGAATGTGCCAAAACGATTTTGGCTTAATGTTACAGGAAATATCTTTAAATTCATGTTTTAGCCATTACTTCCAAGTTAGTGATCTCATGCCCAGTTTGATCACTTTTGTTTTAGGATGTACTTCGAACATTTAGAGAATAAGGAAAAACGTTAATCCCACTGATATATATATATATATATATATATATATATATATATATATATATATATATATATTAATGCGATCTTGATTGCTAGATCACGCCGAATTGTCAGCATCAGGAAACCAGGATCATGAAAGACGCGAAGCGTCGAGTCATGATCCATATTTTCTGATGCTGACAACAAGACGTGATCTAGCAATCAAGCTCGAATTATTATTATAATTATATTTTTGTTATATAGCTATTAATTTTCAGACAAGTTAATAAAATCTCTAAAATGCCTAAACGTAACTGAAAAAAGAAATTGCTTAAAATTTCATCTTTTCTGATACGAACTTCATCTTACATCATAAACCGAATTACATTTTGATCAGTTGATATATGCATGAATATAAGTTTTATGGATGAAGCGTGTGTAACAACAGTCACGCATGAGGGCAGCAGATCCATATATGTGATTTACAGTTGTTGTGCAATTGTAAAATTTTGCATCACGAAAGATTTCACCCGCTGAATGACTCTAAGAGTTTCTCTCTGAGGCCAGGTTTACAGCGGTTGAACTGTTTCTGGCGAACCACTGTGAGAGGCTCAGCTTGGGACTTGGCATGGGAATGACAGCATTATTTTTCTAGTTATTTACAGCGGGATTAGACATATTGTTGGAACTTACAGAGAATGTTACTCGTTTCCTTTTGCATGACAAGTGAGGCTACGGCTTAGTTGTTCACGCTTGTTTAGTTGTAACTAGGAAACCTCGAGTAAAAGTAGTTTCAGTCTCGTTTAGAGTATGGTGATACGGAATCAGGAAACAACAGTATCGTTTTCATACTTAGTGGAAATGACGGTAAAATTCTGGCTCTTTCTTGAGCAAAAAATTGATACGTATATAACAAAAGTTACTATTTTCAATGAGGATACATACAGTCAAATAACAAGTAAATCAGGGAACATTATTGTTTCTCTCGCCAGTAGTTTCATTGGTATTTCTGTCGCATCGATAATGTAAAGATGCGTTTTTAACTTTTATTGTCAAAGCTGACTAAAATCTTTGTCTCATTTGTTCCAAATACAAATTTGACATTGGAACTGCAAAGAAAACAGCCACAATGATAATCTGATAAACCGGCAGCATAATTATAAAAAATTACTTGCTTGTGGTTTCTTGTATCACCTATTACATCCACAAACTAAAGGTTATGAGCAAAGTTCTTCGGGGGGAAGTCACTTTTCAAAACTAGAGTTGGCTCAAGAGCTTCAACGTGAGAACTAAGGTAAGTCGTCTGCTTCAAGCTTGACGAAAACAGTACAATTAGTATTTTGTAAATTAAAGCCACTATACTGTGACTTTAATGTAGTTATAAATTAAGAGAATGCCACCTTCCATGTATAACATACCATATCCTGCAGTGGTAAACAAAGTTATGGTAAGTCAACGTCATGGTAAAATATTTTGCGTGAGATAATATTACTCTTGGACAAAACACATGCGGTTCGAAAACGACGTGTTTCGATCTGCGCTAGACTTCAAAGAAGCCTTGCAAAGCCTTACAGGTTTCCCACTTTAATGAAGTTGTTTGTTACATTGTAATTAAAGCAAATGTGCCATGACGCCGAAATATTATTATTTTTGCACCATTTGTGAAACACGTAGCACTGAGTCAGAACTTTCTAATACACTGTATAACTATAGGCACGATGTTTTTATGTAAGATAGTTTTCACATGTGATTATTTTTAATAACGTTTACATTAAATAAAGACAAAGCATTTTGTACAGCATTCTTTGCAAAATTAGGTATAACTGAAACAGTAGCAAAAACAGACACGCAGCTCTATTGTACTTACAAAGTCGAATGTAGATTCATTCTGGCACGGAACATTGTCATATGTGTGTTAATACTCCTTTGGGGACTCTGGCCGGATAGTATTCATCTGTTATGACAACGATTGGAGTTAACTGTGAACTGAATGACCTTATTTATCACATCGGCTGACTTCCATTATCCTCAAAATAATTACGTTAATATGACATCATTACAGTTTATATTTCTTTGGCATATAAAACCAATTATAATGAATATAAAGATAACTTTATGATTGAGCCATCACAAGTATAACAAGTATTTATTAATGTAAAATGAGTCATTTTAGAATAAGGTGCTCTCTTGGGAAAAGTATAAACTGTATTGTATGGCAGTTATTTTTGCACCACAACTTTACAATCTACAGTGCTTAAGACCTTTTCCAAACTGAACGAGATTGAAAAGTAAAGTGTTCAAGTTATGTCTTTACTCTCAGAGAATTTGCAGATATGCGAGTTTAGTCTTCACGTACTGGATCAATTTCGCATTAGGAGAAAGGACAAAATTAATATTTTTATTTACTAGTGACGACGTGAAACATTTCCATTTGATGTTTCAAAAGAATATAATGTGTAATTGTTTTGTGACAATTATCTTCTTTTTCCATACAGCATCCACAGTTAATGCTATAAAAATGGTTTCATTCTAATTAAGCCTAAATGTGCTTGTAGGCGAGGTTTTCCAACAAGAGATTTTGAGAAATGCCCTATGAACATTTGAAAAGATAAACCTCTAATGTATGTTAAAATCACATCAAATGCAATTGTTTCTCACTAAATAAATACCTTCCTAATTACTCTATTAAAAACTTGTGGAGCAGAATGTTTAGGTGCAGTCTTATCCCTGTAAACGTAGATTGTATAGCGCATACATACTCTTAATGTATCTAATCCAGATTATACAATTTCAAAACATACAGTTTATTTGCTTGTTCTTTTAACTACAGACATTGAAATAACAATTTTATTAGAACAAATCTCAGAAATACTTTCAAAAGCTGTCAAAGGTTGTGCTTAAGCTAATTATGTTTCTGACAGTTAAATTTTGCACTCAACAAACTACTCCAAATTGAAAAAAAATACAATGAATTGAATCAATCCATAAATGGATCAATGATCAAAATTATAATTCCAAGTAGCACGAGTGTAATATAACAGAGCTCTGAAATAATAGTTGAATTTAAAATAGCTTGATCTTTTTGGCGTGGGATGTCGCCTACGCACAACAAATACAATAAAAATGATTCACTGTTTAATTCAAATTACTGCTCTATCGTGCTCTCATATATTAACTACAACTGCACACACACACACACACACACACACACACACACACACACACACACACACACACACACAATATGTGCATGTTATTGCTGGACCACTACTTCATTTATTCCGTAAAAACAAAAACACACTCATAACTGACACACCTTCCTTACTACAGAATTTGCAGAGTTACTCCAGAACTCTCCAATACCTTATTACTGTAGTACTACCATAGTATAGTAATATTTGAAACATGGCTAATAATCTTAAATTGAATTGATAAAATGATGTAATTGTGGTACTTTAAACTCACCACTCGAGATGGAAAAGAGGAATACTCGATATTAATGATTTAAAGAGTGTCATTTTGGAAACAGTTTGACTGGGAGTGATTATAAGCTTATTTTCACATTCTTGTAGAGTTTGATGGTTACACATGAATGTGTAAATGTGGTAGGATCATAAAATGCATATATTTCCACCACCATATTAAATCAAAAACACCTTCCCCCCCCCAAAAAAATAAATAAATAATTTTAAAAAAAATGAACAGGCAAATGAAACAGGATAAAAGGAATAATAGACAAAATAGAGATAAATACAATGCTCTTGTCAATCAACCAAAGTGAACGAATATTCCGTGTACTGAGAGTATATGCTTTATCATATACGATCTGCATGATTTAAGTGAATGACTGGCCGATTCAGCAGCAAGGTTTGCATTTGCAACGCTGGACCACCCAGCGATATGTGTGCAGGGTCCTTGCCCAGTAGAAAATGAATTCTTGATTTAGCTGAGAGTAGAAATTACATATATATTCCAAAAAAGGTTTTGCGTGAATGTGGTGAGAAAATTTTAAATACAATACTGTTTTATACTGAAACCCAAACAGACAGACAAAACATTGAAAATTAGTATTGCTTTTACTGAAACACAAACAATTCATCCATTTCTAACTTTCAAAGCAATCCTTTTGACACCCATTTCGGTGTTTAATTCGGTTTTATGTTTGCTTTTTTTTTTTTTTTTGTTTACTCTGTCATAAATACCACTTAACGCAGATGTCTTTTTATTTAGGTTTTAACAGTCTCTCTGTCAGTGTTGACTCTATCAATGCTACCTCTTCACGCGAGTGTCTTTTGATCTACTCCAGTTTTAAATGCATCTGTAGCTTTATCTGTTTGTCTATTTCATCAATGCTACAATGCACAATATTTATATTATTGACCACTTCTCAATCAACATAGTCTTTGTATCCGTTTTCGATTGTTAACTAACCTCAGATTGTTATTTGTTGTAATACTCGATGAATGTGATATTTTTTCGTTTTGATTCTATCATTTAAATGTATAATTGATAGATCGTTTCGAGTGTTCCTAAACTCAGCGTGTAATTTTGGAAGTACGACAAATGGTTGTTGAAAAATAATCTAATTGAAGTTGTATCATTTTATAATTATATGGGGCTTTTGTTTACCCCAAAGGAAATATGATCTAAAGCAAAGAAAGCTTAAGTGTCACAGGCAACTAAGTCTGTAATATCAGGAATGAGTTATCCAGCTAAATTTTGATATTTTAATCACCTATACATTTTCAAAAATGTTTGATGTTACAATAAAACCAATTCTTTGTTATGGCTCTGAAATTTTGGGATATTAATACTCTGATGCGATTGAAAAGGTACATGTGAGATTCTGTAAATGATTCTTGAAAATATCTCAATCTGTTGGTGACTCAATAGTATTGGTGAATGTGGAAGATTACATTAATTCAATACTTACTGTTTACGATATACTCAGTACTGGTGTAAACATTTGCAAATGGAGAACCATAGATATCCAGCTAATTGTTATAAAGATGTTAAAGGAACTATATAACTGTGGTAGAATAACATGGGCTACTAAAGTCAAAAACATTTTGATTGAACATGGTTTTTGGTTATGTGTGGATATATCAAGATGTTGGTGATATGAACCTTTTTTGTGAACAATTTTCGCAAAGATTGAAGGATTGCATGTTACAATAATGTTGGTATGGAATATCTAGCAGATTATATAAAATATTATGTATATCGTCAATATAAAACAATGTTAAATGTTGAAAAATATATATTGATAGATCTGCCTTAGTACATACGTACAGCTTTAGCTCGACATATACATATATATATATATATATATATATATATATATATATATATATATATATATATATATATGTTTGCTGATTGAAGATAAATGTTACGATTTCTATATTTGATGAAGCAATTCCAATACAAGTTTGAAAAAAATTACAGGCGCCTTTAATACATGTTCAACTAGGAATAAATTTAGACGTATAAATAAGCAAAATCAAAACGATTTTAACAATCAAGATTTGTATGAATTTTATTTTAATGACATTGAACCATATTTGGAGAAGAACAGCATTCGAAATATAATAGACAATTTGGTGCATTGAAAGAACAATTAGATCTAATAATTAGAATATAAAGAGACCCACGCCAGAGGGAGAATTTTTAAGTTTACCATAGAACAAAGACTCCAAATATAATGTCCGTGTACGTTTATTCGACATCTACATACCAAATTTGAGCAAGAAAGAACTGAAAGTACGAGATGGATGTTTGACGGGATTATGGACAAAAATACTTCCCTTCTGAGATCCATGGAACAATCCAGGGTCAGACTTCTTCCATGGAACGATCCAGGGTCGTACTTTTTCCATCCACAACTATGAATATTATAAATATAGTATTACTGGTATTATCATTTCCCTCTTTAAGGGTAAAGTTAATTTGTAACTATCACACTTTAGACAGGATTGAATATTTAATATTGTACAAAGACAGTTATCAAGCGCTCAAGTAAAGGTATAGATATATTTGCCTGAATGGGGTACAAATTAAAAAGGCTTGTATCAATGTGAAAATAAGGATGATAGGTCCTTTTTACGCTCTAGAATCAGTGTTAAATACACGAAGTGTTCATGTAGATGGACCATCAAAATAAAATTTAGAGAGAAGCAGTCATGGGTTTAAATGATGTCCGCTGCAAATTGAGGATGACGACACAAAATAATTTGAAATTGAATTTGATATATCTATAAATGTGTATTAAATATTAGAAAGATGAACAACGGTAAAGAGAGGAACTACATCGTCGACGAAGTCGAGGTCTTCCGGATGCTGCTCAAACCCGTCAAACTTACTGAAATAGAAAGAAAAAGACCATAATGACATGCTAATTATATTCCAATATAGTGGACCCAAGTACTATAAAGACTGAAAACCCATAATTATATGTTAATTATATTCCAATATGGTGGTCCTAAATGCTATAAAGACTGAAAGTACCACTATATTGGAATAGAGATTTTTCTAAATTGTTGTCATCACAGATAAACAGACACGAAAAGAGAAAATACTTTGATAAACAAAGATTTTTTAATACACCAGAAAATGCTTCAGACCACAAATAGTATATTAGAATGCAGATAACTTGATCTACATAATGATTGAAGAAGGCTCAGTTGTAAAAGTTTTAAAGAAAGTATATGCATCAATTACAAGTTCCGTATATTATTTATCGTGATTTCGAAAATATCACAGTACTGGAGATGTGTATACGGCACATGGACGGCGGAGCCTCACCGAAGGTGCACACAAAATGTATGTTACAAAACAAAGACGGACATAGAACGTCCGGCCCAATATTGCCAATCGTCTCTGCACACTCTGCACGTGAATTCGATTTGAAAAGACGGTAAATCGTGGACAAAACAAATCAGATAAACACATTCAATTGGTGTTTTTGTACCTAAATTCAATATATAATAAATTCTTTAAAATATAATTTAAAGAGGTACAGATTGTATTACAGTATTTTACGGTGCAATGCGTAATATTTGAAAACAAGTGTTCGAAGAAAAAAGACCAACAAATGCAAAACCTTTGCTGTTAGAACAGGAAGATAAAATATATTTTGATTAAACAAATATATACTACATTTGTGAAAGAAAAAACGAAAGTTCATGACCGCGATCACTTAACAGGTAAACGCAGAGCTCAGCACATTAGGACTGTAATTCGAATTTTAAATATTCAATGTAAATACCATTGCTTATTTATAGCTTGTTTGGTTATAAGAACCATCTGTTCATCATACGCTTCTAAACAAACGATCCAGATAAAGAGGTAAAAATCATGACACTCAACGACAAATACATACCATTCAACAAAGATTTAATAGTTGATAGGTTCATGAAAAAAGGAAAATAAATAATATTCAAAATCACATTCAGGGTTATAGACCGCTTTAGAATTCCCAGACAAATCTATACAACAGCTGGCTAAAAATGAAAATGATGAAATATTTACAAAGATTATGATTACAAGGGTACAAAACCAACAGTATTAAAACAGTTATGTACATAGAAAAACAAGAGATATATATGTAGTTCACTACATCAATCTGAAGCTGTACATGCATTTGGATTAAAAACTAAAAACGATACACAGAGTTGTCATGTTTGATCAACAACCGTGGATGAAATCATACATCGAGCTTAATACGAGTTTATGACTAAAAGCTAACGACTTCGAGAAGGACTTCATCAAATTAATCAATATTAATGTATTTGGTAAACAAATGGAAAATCTCAGGAATAGAACAACAGTAAAAAATAATGTATACATGAAATAATATATTTTTAATGTCAGAAATATCCATCATCTTCAAGGAGAACGATTATCAACTATGACTTCTACTGGTAGTTTCAAAACAAGAAAACAAATTTGCCAAACCAACTTATGGTGCATTTAAAGTGTTAGAGATATCCAAATGGCTTATGCGTGAATTTTACTTTGGCAAATTGTAAAAAATACGGTTATACAACGAGACGTTTAATGACTGATACTGAATTATTGTGTATCTATTTTGAAACAGAAAACTTATAAAATGACATGAATGATAAAATCAAGAGCTATGGCACCAGTGACTATTCTGTGACCGATATATCTGGTATCCCAAAAATAAAAAAGTGCCTGCACTTTTTTAAGGATACGTTAAAAGGATAAGTTGAACGGTGTCCAGTTAGAGAGTTTTGTGAGTTAAGACCAAAACTCTGCTCCTTCAAGACAGAAAAAGACAAAAAGAACGTTTATCAAGGAATTAAATATTGCGTGATCAAACAAAATTAAAATTTTGAAATGTACCGAAATTGTTTATTGAATCTCAAGAAAGATTATCAACAGATGAATTTTCTCAGATCATACAATCACGCGATGTATAGCGTCAAAATGAAGAATCCAGTTTTGTCTATGTATGACGAAGAGCGTTTTCTGGTTGACAACGTAACCACATTACCTTACGATCAAGTTGTTATCTTGTTATAAAAAGGGTATGCAAGTCTCGTTTAAACTGTATTTTTTTTTTGTTCAGTTTCAATGTATCTACAATTTCTCCTTTTACTGAATCCTGAATAATATGGTTTTCTTCAAACACAGTTTAGATTGTTGTTGTTTTGTGTGTGTGTGTGTGTGTGTGTGTGTGTGTGTGTGTGTGTGTGTGTGTGTGTGTGTGTGTGTGTTATTTTGAGGTTGCTATAAAACACAACCTATAAAAGTGTATTCTCCCCGAAATGTTTAATTACAAAGTTGTACTTTTGCACTATCACCCATACAAATACTTCAAAATGTCTGCCACTAAAAGATACTTTGGGCAGGTTATTTTATTCACATCGTTAAGATTACCGAGTTATGAATCATAAACAAAATATTGCTGCTTTGGGGCACATCAACCGTGGCTCTAATCACGTATGTATCCCCAGGATGTGTCACTGTCACATTTTCATCTTTGAATGACCACTTTCTATTGTAAGTCTTGTTGAACAGAATAGTCGGACAGATAGTAACGATGTAGTTAAGAGTTTCTGTATTTGTTCTCTTACAGATTCGGTGCATTCATAGTCTTTCCACAATTAGTCACTCCACATATTATCATGTTATACGGTTCTCTCAAATACATCTCCGCTACGCGTTACCACGGCGGAGCATCTGCTTTGCAGGTCATGGACATCATTTATTGATGCTTAAAACATAACTGATTTTAGTTCATGGTTTTGAATGCACATCCAAACATCAGGCACGAAATGAATGTACATTTTGTGGTCATCTACATTTTCTCTTATGTTGATTTAAAAATGAGTACATTCTTAAACGTTAGCTAATTTAATGTGATATATTTAATGCAATCTATTATCATGTGTACTTCTTATATCAAACCAGGTGCAATGGTTATCAGTGTAAAAAGTGTCAACACTTGTGTTACTGAGTTATATCTGCTAATGGTTGTTCATCGGTGAAATACTTTATAGCTCATTCAAACTGTTTCATCAATTGGACACCATGGAAATAAACCATATTCGGCAGACCTTCCATAGTCCTTAAGACTTATTCCTATTGCGGATACTACACAAATGTTCGGGATCACTTTCTACACTCAATTTGCAAGTATCAAAACACTCATTAAGCGTTCATTATGGGAGAAGCATGTTTGATGCTTGTTAAAATTGTATTGTCTGATATTTTAATAACTTTTCCATAGTGATATAGTCATAAAAGAAAGCAATGCTATTTATGTACCTATAATTTACCTATTGAGCAACTGATTCAGAATTACTCACGTCGCACTGGAGTCAAATAAGTTCCGTTTCATGGTCTTAATTAGCACATTCTTTCACTCCAGATGCTTTTGAAAGTGTTAGGTTAAAATATAAAATTCTGAAGAAGAGCGCATAGATAAAACGGACAATGATCTGTTAGCATATAAAAGCTCATGGTATTTTTAATTTCTTTCTGTACACCGTGAATCAGGTAACCACATATCTCTGTATTTCATGAAGATGTTGTAGTCAGTCAACTTGAATCGGTCATTGCTTCCATCCAGACCGGTAGCCATAGCTCCTCCAATAATTATAGATGATGTGGTCGTTTTTTAAGCTTTATCTTTAGAGTAACAAACGTTGATAGTTCTGATGGTTTTTATCTTCAAATGAGCAACATCTGCATTGCAAATATCAAATATCACTTTTAGATTATGCTTTAATTAAAAATAAAATATTGTTCACTTTAATGTATGTGATTCATTAACCCTGTATAGACTAGATTCCTTTAGTGGATTGATTATGTATACAAAATGTTTATTGCTTACCTCAAAGCCGGTATGAAAATCAAAGTAAATTATGTTAGATTTAGGTTCAATATACAATTTTATAAGAATTGTGTACATAGTCTTGCTTTTTTTTTAGAATTACATATTGATGTGAGTCTTGTAATATCTGTAACTTGTATTCAGCAAAAGTGGATGAAGCATAGCTAAATCCATAAGTTTCAACTAATTTTCTAGGTGTAGTTTCCAATATTTTTTCTTCTATATTCATAACAAGTTTGATAACTAGATACCTTCACTTCTTTGTAAAGATTTATTAATATCATCCAACGTTTATTTTAACTCCTGACTCAGTACAATGCAAACAATTTTAATACAATATACATTCAAACATTAGTATTGGTTTTGTATCAAACTCCTTTATGTATTTATCAATTTCCTCTTTTAGTGTTCTAATTGTACGAAACAATGCAAAAATATATTTACACCCATTTCCATGTTCAGCTGAGTTTTGAATGTCTCTATAATTGTTTTATTTTGGTTTTAACTGTATCATTTCTGCTGCTTAATGCGAGAGTCTTTTATCTACTTCAATTTTGAATGCATTTGTTTATGTTGTAAACCTTTGTTCTAAATGAGTTAAATTATTGTATTCAAAAGTTGTATTTGTTTATCTATTTCGTTAATACCACACCAATATTACTTCTCAATCAACATATTTGTTCGTATGTGTTTTAAATTGTTCAGCCTAAGCATGGAGCTTATTGTTACATTCAGTGAGTGTAACATCTATTATCGTTTTAATCTAATTACTCAAATATACAAGAGATAAATCATGACTTGTTTTCATAATCTAATCGTGCTTTGTAAATATTTTATTTTTGATTTTGACGTCATCTGTCTTCTTGGTTATATCTTTTAAATCATTCTTCTCCTGCAGTTCAGACTGGATAATAGATTTAGCAGTTATGTTATTGTTCAAGTCAGTAATTTTTGTGCTACTATCATTTAAAACCCTTTTAATTTCTTTGTCGTTTTGGGCGATTTCATTATTAAAGTCTTTCTGTATGAGATGCAGTTACAATTGGAGAGTACCATCGTTTTTTTACAACTTTTTCCATAAGACTCTCCAAAACATATATTTCTGTGTGTATCCTCTGTTCAATCGATTGCATATATTGTCTAACGGTAGGTAAATCATCAGCTCTTTCTCCTGCTATTTGGAAGGCTTGCTGAGCAGTAGATAAAATACTGAATCTCTATCTGAAAACTTCCTCTGCATCTAAACTCTTTGTTCTGTTTTTCTCTGTTTAGTAGTTCTAATATTTTGCTAACTCTTTCATTGGCACTCTGTTTAGTAGTTCTAATATTTTGCTAACTCTTTCATTGGCACTCTGTTTAGTAGTTCTAATATTTTGCTAACTCTTTCATTGGCACTCTGTTTAGTAGTTCTAATATTTTGCTAACTCTTTCATTGGCACTCTGTTTAGTAGTTCTAATATTTTGCTAACTCTTTCATTGGCACTCTGTTTAGTAGTTCTAATATTTTGCTAACTCTTTTATTGGCACTCTGTTTAGTAGTTCTAATATTTTGCTAACTCTTTCATTGGCACTCTGTTAAGTAGTTCTAATATTTTGCTAACTCTTTCATTGGCACTCTGTTCAATAACTGTTAATTTAGTGTCAACGTGTTCCCTTTAAGTCTTGATATCTTGCAAAACGTTATCCTCTAAAGTCTTGATATTTGAACATTAAGTCTTTTTTATATACACATTTTCGATTAGCTGCATCATCTTTATGTACTGGATCTGCTAGATTGGTAATGCGATTATTAGTGTGGGTTAAGTCACTGTTATTATCTGTTGTTGTCTTAATGTTTCAGTGTTAAACAAACTCACTGGGGCCTCTAATCTATTTCTGTCATTCTACTCTGCAGATGGTACGCTATTTATCTGACGCGAAAAACATACATTACATGCATAGTGTGGAAAGCTACTACACTTCCGTGTTCATGTTTTTGTTGATATTTAATCTATAATTAGTAACCCTTTGTAATTGCTTATAATGACCATTAACATTGTACGAAACAAAGTCACAGAGAATACACATTTTCAATGGGGAAAGACTGTAACAAAGTCACAGAGAATACACATTTTCAATGGGGAAAGACTGTAACAAAGTGGAATAGTTAGCAATGAAATCGTTTTTGTTTTGTTTCTGTGTGTCAGTTATTGATTTGATCGAGATAAATGTATAAATTCTTAGGTTTCACCCACAAACTGTATCACATTCAGGAGATACATGTATACATCGCAAGTTATTATAGCATTATAATTGGAGATGTAGTTTGTGACATACACTGTGTAGCTGTTTCAGAAAATTGAAAGTAAAAGTAACTCTTCTGTAAGCATTGGTAGTGATTGGAATGTTCCACAGAATCACGAACACGATACTGTTCATTATTTTTGCGGAAACAATAAACTGTCACAGCAAATTATTCATAATGGAATGCAGCAATTTGACCTAGTTGACGTTTGGAAAATTGAGAAGCCCTCTTACAGAATATATACATGAAGAGGACCTAATAAGAAAGAATCAAAGCTAGATTATTTTGTAGTTTCTTATGACTTACAGTTATATGTACAATTTTCCCATATCAATCTTATGTATAGAGTTATAGATCTGATCATTCACTGATAAGTCTTGCATTTAGTTATAGTCATAGATCTCATCATTCACTGATAAATCTTGCATTTAGTTATAGAGTTATAGATCTCATCATTCACTGATAAGTCTTGCACTTAGTTATAGAGTTATAGATCTGATCGTTCAATGATAAGTCTTGCACTTAGTTATAGAGTTATAGATCTGATCGTTCACTGATAAGTCTTGCACTTACATTTCTCGACCATATTAGTTAGACACCATATTAGGTGTCAATGTTCTTTCAAACTCAATAACAATATGTTTGGTGACCATTATAAAAGCATGCATGTCAGACAAAGTTGAGCAATATCGTGCTACTGTTTTGAGTTGTGCTGCCGATTCTAGTAATATGGTTTTCTCTATTAACGATCAGCTTGGAAACTTTTGGAGTCATTATTCGAGAAAGAACGATATATTATTCGACATGTTGAGAGAGAGAGAGAGAGAGAGAGAGAGAGAGAGAGAGAGAGAGAGAGAGTACTTGAGTTCATGCAGAAACACTATATTGAATGACTGAATGAATGGAGCCAGCAATTCATGCCACTGAGGCACAATTACAAAATTTGAGGAAGGAAAAGGTGACAGGAAGAGAGGAAGATGAAAATACTTGAATAATTTTGAAAAGAGGCACTATCTTCAACATATAATTTGAAATTTGATAACAGAAAATGAACAAGAAATTGTCAGGATTTAGCATATTCTTCAGGAACAGGTAATATTTTATAGAACATTTTTTATCATCAGTAACTAATACAAAAATCAGTGAGGCTAATCAAGCTAGATTTTTCGATTACACAAATGCATATTAAAACATTTAACTGCAGAAGAGAGAGCGAGAGAGAGAGAGAGAGAGAGAGAGACAATTACAAATACGCACCAAACAGAGCGGAACGTACTTGGTAACATTAACAGAATGTTTAAATACGAATAAATAATATTATCATACAGGTTAGAGAATTATTCTAACCCGGATCCGCACCCATCGCCTTGCCTGTAAGCACCAACCCCTATACCATCTCGGCCATGCAGATATCACCAAAAAATGCTACAAAGTTGGTGCTATTCGCGCGTAGCAGACACACCCACATGTCGACCCAGTAATTAATTCTCATCTAACTATGCAGTCCATCTGGATTGCTACTACAGAAATCAATGTGTATATTTGTAATTCTCTATAATAACTTTTATATATATATATATATATATATATATATATATATATATATATATATATATATATATATATATATATATATATATATATATATATATATATATACACACCAGTCATAGCATATCGCAGACCAAATAATCTGAGTGACATCATCAGAGCAAAACTAAAACCTCTCGCAAAGCATAATATGAATGGATCGTCCGAACCGTGTGGAGATAAAAAAAAATGCAAGACATGCCAAAACATGATGGAAACAAGCGATTTCTCCAACACAGTAACGGGCGACAAACACAATTTTCATAGCAGCACCATCACATGCAAAAAAACAAAATGTGTGATATTTAATAACATGCAAAATGTTTTTAATGCAGTATGTGCGAGAGACCGAAAAATTAACCAGGAGGATAAATCTACAGAGATCAGACTGGCATACCAAAATATTTGCTAGAAGCCCCGTTGCAGAACACTTTTCTTCCCCTGGCCACCATTTCAATGACATTATCCTGAATGGAAAAGCCCACAATCAAAAGTGGAACCTCGGAACCAAAAGTGCAAACGAAACTTATTGGATTCGCCGCCACAGAATACGCAGACCAGGATGATTCAATCAAGAAGAATAGAAACCCGTTTCCTTCTTCATGTTTACATTTATTTGGAAGGGTTTACCTTCCATGTTTTTTGTACAATTCTTGGTTTTTACATTTTTAGAACTTTACTTTTAAATTGGCACCATATAGCCAGTATTGTGCTGAGGTGCCGTTAAACGCTAATGCGTACATTATATACATACATAGTTACATACATACATACATACATACATACATACATACATACATACATACATAGCATCTCATTCTTAATTTTGGAAACACATTATCTTTACTCTTTGGATTATAGCTGTGCAATAGATATTATCCGGGACAAAGTTTTTTTGTAGCCATACATTGGCATCATTGCCGTACCCTGATACGTTTCCTTTGTTTCAGGCAGTTAAATGGGCCACCTACAGGAAAGTTATATAAGCACTAAATAGCATTCTTGCCAAAATGAGAATACCTGATTTTCTACAATGTAAATAGTTCCAAGTATACAGTTTTCTGCTTCTTTTACCGGATATATTAGTATTAAATTCTTTGTTTTTGTTTTCACTATGACAAAACAGTGTGTTAATAGATATTTTGTTTACGTCTTTGTGTTTGTATCTCGAAAACTCGTGCGCTTGGGCATTTTTTCTAACTTGCCGCACGGTATTTTGTCATGCTTGCTTTCTAATGCAGTCGGCAATCTATATATGTTCAATATAAAGACACACCAACAGTGATTTACTATTCATTTTAGGACATAGGTAGCCAGTAAAGGCGACATTATTTAAAAGTATACTATTAACACGTTCTTCTTAGAATTTAATTGAAAATTTATATTTTGACGCAATGGGTAATCTATCGATCATACCTCACAGTTCTAATCGGTTACTAATGTTGCTATCCAATCATAACTTTTTGTAATACTATAGTATAGTACAACGGCCAGTTGACCGTATGCCTGCTTCAATCGTGCGCCATGTTTCTCCGAGATAATGACGTCATCAGCTGTGTCACCAGTGTTCTTCAGAAGGGAAAGAATATAATTTTATAGTCAAAGCAAACAAAATGCGATTCAAAAAGGTAATTTCATGTAATTTAAAAAAAAAATCATTATGAAAATCTATGTTTATGTCAGTTTATGTCAGACATTTTGGCCTTGAATTTTCTATTATATGCTAAAGATAGCGCGGCCGATCAGATGTTGGCTTTGTTTACATATTTTAAAAGGATAATCCACTTTGGAAATATCTACAACTGGATAGCCAATGTAAATATTTGGTTTTAATCATGTGGAGTTCTTATACAACGTAAGAAAAATTTACACTCGAAATGTATATTCACTACGGACTTTTTCGTTTCAGTATTGTTTCATAATAAACATATATTGTACACCAAAGACATTGAAATTATTATAAGAAAATGTGTATCCGTTCACCAGTGTCTATTTTTAAATTTCTCTCTCCCTCTGTCTCTGTCTCTCTCAGTCTATTGAGTCATGTATCTATATGGTAAAGAAAAAGCAAGCAGTAGTGTAAATGCACAAACTGCATATAGAATGAACGGAAAAAAATTATTCATTTTTAAATTTAATTTTTTTAAATTTCAAAAACACTGAGACTCTATAAACTAATAATAACCATACCTTGGTCTAACTGGCACGGTCCGGTCATATGCCACGTGACTTTTTAGTCAGTGTCACGAACCATGGATGTCACTTCCGGAAATAAGTAAACATGCACACGCTCGGAAAAACGGTAATTATGAACTAATGTAAATGAATGCCAAAACATTTTTCACGCTGATTAAATGAAGTAGATATAGTTGAACACTTTTATGTTTTTTTTAAATAGATTATCATAATATTAAAACGAACGCGTTAAAATTCACGTTAAGTCCACGAAAGGTGGTTACTCGAGGCTAATATTTTTGTGACTTTGAAATAATGTTTTCTTTTATAGTAAAAATGCGTATCATAAAATCAACGGAAATAGTTTGCAATTTGACAATAGAGTAAAATGTAGACCATGCTTCAGTACCATTTTTATTATTGCTTGAAATGTAATGTTAAAAAGAAGTCTTTTGGGACACGGAAAAATCTATCTTGTTTTCACACTATCTTTCTGGGCGCCCGCTTGTCATATTTTGACTGTTATGCTCCTGAATAGGTTATACTTCCTTATGGAAAGTGTTAAATAGGAAATTTATTCGGATATTTAGGAATTGCGTAAGAAATTAAAAAATGTACAAGTGACAAGAAAACTATATAAATTTTCACATTTAGCAGAGAATGATTGAAAATTAATATATTGAAATGTTCGAAATAAGAGCGTTACCACAAGCAATTGATGTCTTAATTTACGCATGTAACCTTTGTTAATAATGTTCAGATTCTTTGAGCTTAATATAACGAAGTGAACGCTTGTTTGTTATTTTCGTGTTTGACATAACGGTACGGAGTATTGACTACTTAAATATGTACTTGGAAAATTTTAATTATATAAATGAAGAGAAGAGACATATAAGAGAGAGAGAGAGAGAGAGAGAGAGAGAGAGATGGCGACGATGCTGCTGCAGCAGCAGCCGATGATGACGTGGAGAATAATGACGCAAACTGCATTGGAATAGTAATCCGAAAGGTAAGTGTCGTGCCTTTGAAGGAACAAGAAAGTATTGGGTAATCAACCTAGTCTCATAAACCGTGTCCTTTAGCATAATCGTGGGCATTTGCGGCTTGTTGAGAGCATTTTAATTCCAATAAACTATAATAAATAGTAGTTTCGGTTCCGTTTTTAGTAATGAAATAGGAAGTGATACCTGAGATTGCAAAATGTCAACCATCGGAATAGCTTTCTGTGACCAAACAAATGGACTAGTCTCCCTGAAATATCCTATTGTTTTGTGAAGATATGAAGGGGGTATTATAACCTTGGAAATCGATACCACTTCCGCTTTGCCATCGTAATGTAGAAAGATTTTGTACGCTTCAATGCATTAGCGCCCTGACAGTGCCAGGAAAACAGTGGGCGACAATATCTGTCAGATTGACGCTAATGGTAATTCAAAGGTCCCAGTAATATGTTAACGTTTTGGGACATTTGTTCACTGACACTAAGATGGTTTAATGGATAATCAATGTAAAGATTACAACTCAAATTCACCACGTATTCAAATGAGACGATCGCATAAACTTACAAGATTCATGGGACCCTTATATGCATCTCATCAAAAGAGTAACAAAGCATGATGGTATTGTTAGCCATATCGAATATAAATATTTAATCGATTATATTTCAGAAAACCTTCAATCCCCGACCTACTGGCAATAGGAATGCAATATTAAAGGTAATAACGCTTTCTTATTATATTGAAATCGCTCTAACCATTTCATTTTCTTTTACACATCTTCTCAATCCAAATTCACTTATTAATCCATCAAAAATAATGATTTAAAAAGATAATATTTGCCAAATATTTGCTAATATTATTCTGAAATTTGCTCGATGAGAAATACTTATGGTGGCGCTCTACAGTTTCGTACTTTGCATAGGGTTAGATTTTTAAAGAAAAAGAATTACCCAGGTTTTCCTCACTGGCTGTCCTGGCTATTTAAAAAAAGACCTTGTATATCTTAGGTATTGTTAAAAGAACTTTGAATTCCCTTTATTTTGGTGTATGATTGATGGGTGAAATTTGGGTTATAGAGTATACAGCTTGGTCTTACTTAAGATGTGCACCTCTCAAAAAACTGCTAGCTCCGCTTGGTCATTTTCACTTCCTGGACTTCAAAGGTAAATATAAAAAAAAGAGCCGATAACTTTTTTTACTTTTTGGATATTTTTTAATTCATTCATAGTACTTTCAGAGGCTGGTATTGTCTGCTCTGGCAAAATTCGTTTCCCTATTTTAATAACTGCTGATAATAGTGCACTTTTGACTAATTCAGGCTGATTTTTCGAGTACTTTGGAGCGGCCATTTTGTCCGCTGTGTGCTTAGATCATGTCCAGTTTCCACAAGTACAATATGTAAAGAAATTTCAGCCACAGTACATGAAAGTAACATAGAGGTATGCCAACATTCTCTCCATTGTGCGTGTTGCAAATGCAAAATACTTCATCTTACATCTGTCACTCACTCAGAAGTATGTATTATCTGTAGAGCGCCCCCTATGTAACAGGCCTATTCTCTGTCATACCCTGTGACGTTACCGACGATTAATGACGTCATACCAGAGCAAATTGCTTACAGTCAAATCACCGATTCACGTGAAGAATATCGCTCTTTCATGGCTTAAGTTCTTCTCATGGCCAGAAAATGACAATTGATCTTTATGAAGATCGTTCATCCTATTCTGGATTATAGCTCATTTAATCTAAAGAAAAGACCTGAACGATCGATACATAGAAGTGTGCTACTATAAACACAATAGACTGCATACTAATTCATCTCTCTCTCTCTCTCTCTCTCTCTCTCTCTCTCTCTCTCTCTCACACACACACACACACACACACACACACACACATACATACACACACAAACAAAATCGATCGATTGTAACACCTTCCAAATAGATTCTGATATCATGATCATTTTTCTTCAAAATTCTACTTCGAGCAAATTGCATTTGATATTGAAATAAATTTGTAATAGACAAAAGTACAAAAACATAGAAGAGTTTCTTCTGGTTATCGCTTTCTAGCTCATCGAACTAAAATGACATTTCTTTAGCAATCCTCTCTCAAGATTAAATCAATTTTTGTGATATTCTGCTATTATAACTATTATTTGTGTTTCATCCTACTTTCAGTTTTGTCTCATCCGCAAAGAATTTTGCTAAAATTGAGACACATACAATACGGAAACGTTCATTCTTCTAACTTCAAAATTGCCTGAAGGTTTGTATATGTTTGGGGTGGGGGTTTTCCACGTTGATTTTTAAACAATACACCGGGGATCATTGAAGACCTCGAGTGATCGGCGGACCAAAAGCCACAGATGAGTTTAACAGGAGTACCATGTTTTACGCGATAGAAGATTTTTTCTTTTGGTACGTGTGCATAGTGTGCACAGGTTTGTTTTTTTATAAAAGTTCCAAAGAATAATCTTGTGCGAGGGAGCAGGCACCTCATCTTTATATAGGTCAAGGTGAGATTTTAAAGTTTACACATGGTATAACCGCAAAAAGATTTTAGTTGCCTGCAACACACATTATTCATCTTGTATCAAAGCTCATATCGAACATAAATTCAGTCGTAAATCAGCTGGTTCAATACAGAATTACGCAAAAGCAAATTTCCCTTGAGATTGTGACGAAAGTGTACTATATACTTACAACCCCCTTCTCTTGCCTTTGACGTGCTTGACACGCATGTGTCTCACTCTAACCATGAAATTTATTTCAATCCTAAGCTGGACAAACTGTCAGCATATAAATGTTATATGTACCATGAAATTTCCAAGCAATAATTAAATGTGATTAGTTTTTGTACGCTTCAAATGTTCTGATGCTTAAGTCAATCTCAGAAATTAAAAATGTGTTATGAAAGAAGGCGAGGCCATAAACCCTTGTTTTTATTAAATAATTTAATTTAATATGTGATGTAAAAATATAATAGAATAATATATACATAGGTCCTGTGTGTGCCCCTGTATAAAACCTTGAATAAAAGCCTTGTTATGGTATTGTTTGTTTTTGATGTATTTGCACAAGTCATTCCATATTTGTATTAACTAGTTACATTAAAGAAGGCTGCTGGTATTGTAAAATTATACTTAGTTGATACATAAAAGAGTCACAAAATGTATCAGTCATAGTTTTATTTTATTTAATTGTGTAATCAGATACGCTCAGTACCATTGATATCACTTCAATAGAGCCATGTATCACCAGGTCTGGATAACCATTTATCATGATATCACCTCCAAAGAGCCATGTATCACCAGGTCTGGACAACCATTTACCATGATATCACCTCAATGGAGCCATGTATCACCAGGTCTGATAACCATTTACCATGATATTACTTCAATAGAGCCATGTATCACCAGGTTTGACAACCATTTACCATGATATCACTTCAATAGAGCCATGTATCACCAGGTCTGGACAACCATTTACCATGATATCACCTCAATAGAGCCATGTATCACCAGGTCTGGACAACCATTCACCAGGATATTACCTCAATAGAGCCATGTATCACCAGGTCTGGACAACCATTCACCAGGATAGTACCTCAATAGAGCCATGTATCACCAGGTTTGACAACCATTTACCAGGATATTACCTCAATAGAGCCACGTTTCACCAGGTCTGGACAACCATTTGCCTCTAATCCTTGCGATATGTTTTGTTTTGTTTTTTAGTAAAATGTTTTCTCCTTATTTTTGTCAATAAATGATCATACTTCTTAAACTGTCACTCAACTGATTTATTTTTATGGATAGATTTTTGATTTTATGCATGTCAAAAACGCTGAAATTTATTTCAGTGATATTATTTATTTCGTTTGTTTAATATTTCGTTTACTTTTACAAATTTTAAGTGTTCATGGTTTAAGTGTGTGTCTACACATGTATGTGTAGATTATTGTGTGCGTGCATATGTGTGTTTCTGAGTGTGTTTATATAGTAATGCACACATGTATGTGTAGATTATTGTGTGTGCGTGCATATGTGTGTGTTTCTGAGTGTTTATATATTAATGCACACATGTATGTGTGGATTATTGTGTGTACGTGCGTATGTGTGTGTTTCTGAGTGTGTGTTTACACGCGTCCTACACCGTATTGTCTTATGCATAAAAGTAAGTGGCCTAAGAAAGATCCCACTTCGAAACATCCCATATGCATATATAATAATGTGTATTTTAAAAAGGCTGCCGTAATGCTCTGCATTTTAAACACTCTGTCTTTCAGTAAACATTTTTTTTTAAAGAAGAGAAGTTTCAGAATTCAGAAACTTTCGTTGCGTGTAATAAGTTAGTATGGCAATGTTATCTTGGAGAATTTTACAATCTATCTCTTTAATGACCTTCTCAAAATGACTTATTACTATCAAGCATGTTTTCCACTTTCTAATAGTTTTTATTTCATCAAATTAAAAATAAATGTATGAAGTTTTTTTTAAAAATGCTTAACTTTTCAAAAATGTCCTTTATTCAAGAGGTCTATCAAATTTTCAAAAGTGCTTTACGGTTGCTTTCTATACAGATAATGCTTGGGATGTACAACGTTAACGGAACTCGGTTTTCTTTACAACTACAGGACAGTTTCTCTCTGTAATTTTCACTATTACCTCCAAAGCTGTAAAATATCCAAAATGAGAACATACATGCTATCATCACATTTGGTGCAGAAGTTTCCATGTATCAAGGGTCAGTCCATTTTATGTCCTCATGAGATGGTTAGTAATCTTTCTTTACGGAGTAATTATGCTTTGCAAATGACCTTAGCAGCCGATATTTATAATTGTCTTAATATTAACTAGGGGTTTATCAACAGAACATTAGACCTCTGCACGGTCCTCAATAAATCGTTACATACACAAACTAGAATTATGTGCCTATAAAAGACATCTCTCCCCGCTTTCCTATTTTGACCTTCACCCAGTATTTGAGCTTCTTGGGTATGTCCCTGAGGGTAAGAAACTGCTCCAGGGGCATACGTTAGTTAGGTTGCGCTTTTTTTTCCCCACGCATAGTGTAAGTATATATATGGTTATAACGTGGGGATCCCAACTATTTCAAATTTATTACCCAGGGGTTACGTTTTTTGTATTTTATTTTTTTTTGGGGGGTGGGGGGGGGTGGGGTAAAGATGGACTCAAGGTCCAGTGTCAATTCCATGTATAAATTTGTCTTTTCATGTCCTGTAAGTCCACATATGTTATAGGATGGGGATCTCAATAGTTTATATGTTAAGACCCAGGGGTACCAGCTCGACATATGATAATACTTGAAGCAATAATCACACATGCCAGGTCTAAAATATGTGAGGCAATCCAGGAGTTATTTTAACATTTGGTATCACCGGGCGCCTTCGCCTTCCTCACCTAAGTGAAATCATATTCCAAAAAGTATTGGCTCAGTCTACCACAATATAACTTTCATTTACCCAAGTTTCATGTGTCTAGATTTAATCTTGTATGAAGAGTTCAAGGATATTACACACTTACGTATATAAGTTTGCGGGACCGTATGTATGGACAGAAGGACGCATGCACAGATCGAATCACAGTTTCCATGAACTTCTTTGAAAGTTCGGGGATAATCACTTCTTACCATTATTTGTTGTTTTTTTTATTATTTTTTAAAATCAGATTTAAAGATCCATTAGACTTTTACTTCGTTACTGATTGATGGGAAAATATCTGTTTCAATTAGGTTTAAAATAAGAACTTGATCTATTCAAGCTTAAGAGCATGCAATGGTGAACAAGTAACAGATACAATACCACATTGGGGTATCTTTTTGTTTATTTGATGAGGGATACAGTACCACACGGGAGTATCTTTTTGCCTATTTGATGAGGGAGTAACAGATACAATACTACACTGGGGTATCTTTTTGCCTATTTGATGAGGGATACAGTACCACACGGGGGTATCTTTATTGCCTATTTGATGAGGGAGTAACAGATACAATACCACAATGGGGTATCTTTTTGCCTATTTGATGAGGGAGTAACAGATACAATACCATACTGGGTATCTTTTTGCCTATTTGATGAGGGAGTAACAGATACAATACCACACTGGGGTATCTTTTTGCCTATTTGACGAGGGAGTAACAGATACAATACCATACTGGGTATCTTTTTGCCTATTTGATGAGGGAGTAACAGATACAATACCATACTGGGTATCTTTTTGCCTATTTGATGAGGGAGTAACAGATACAATACCACACTGGGGTATCTTTTTGCCTATTTGACGAGGGAGTAACAGATACAATACCATACTGGGTATCTTTTTGATTATTTGATGAGGGAGTAACAGATACAGTACCACAATGGGGGTATCTTTTTGCCTATTTGATGAGGGAGACGTGAGAAAACACTCGATATAATTATCTTCCATTACACTTACAACTGCAAAATATGTAGATGAATCATTTTCCTATTTCTGATGAAAATTGCAATATATACAAAATCCATATTGTCATAGACATTCATAGTATTGACAAAGTATCAGTATGCGAAGTAATTATTTGCTTGAAAACTATTACACAACAATGTTATCATCGAATGTATGATAAAAATATAAATTGGGCTATTAATCTCTTAGAAAATATTTTCATTGGAACTGCGGTGATTGACATGGAAACTTTTGACATGAATTATTTCTTTTATAGATGCCAAGTCTAATTGTCAATATCCATTTGTAGCGCTTTTAGTTAAGCCATTGTTCCGAACCATTAGTCTAATATGTTTCTTGCTCGAAACAAAAGATAATGTTGCAGCCAGGAGCTCTTCAGTAAATGGTATAAAAACAAAAATCATTCCATCCATTCAAACTCGCGTGTGTGATGGTGGAAAGTGTTCCCTAGGGTTCTTTCCAACACGCAACATTACATGTTTTCTGTATACAATCAAGACGGGGTCCATGGGAGACTGTTACTTCGTCATATGAAAATAATACACCTGGAGGCAGCTGTAACGTTGATAATGTGTGTTTGTGGGGGGGGGGGGGGGGTTCGAGTGGGCAAATCAATATACTGAACCCATAATCGTATGTGCTGAATTTGTCCCTTTTCTAAATAACCTTATCACGAAACTTCTGTGACGTCACACACTTCACTTACGGACACTGTTCACGCTTATAAGTTAATGGCGGCCGCTATGAACAAAAAGTGACAAAGGTGCGCTAATAAAAGTGTGCTTTTCGAAACAAATACTTGCTATTAGAAATGTTACTACGCATGACAGAGGCCATAGATTCCTATGTGGTCATAGAGTCCTGTGTATTTACTCTGTCGAATGACAATGATAACAAAAGACTAAAGCGTAGGCACAGGGAAGTGAGGGGTAGGGGTTGTGTGTGGTTATAGGGATTTTGTTTATATCCACAACTGGAATGGAATTCGTAATATTACATACCATTAGTTGGTATAAATATAATTCGTAGTAAATACAATGCAGACATGTATAATAGTGTACCAGTACTAAGGATACTAGAATTTTCATGGTGATGTACACGTTTGTGGTATTATTAAATTGTTTTCATAATGCACTAATTGTAATTTTGAAAGCAAACGTATTAATCTTAATGCAAAAGTAGCAACGAAAATTTATAATTCTGGTTTTGATATTTCTTTCTAAAGATTATATTAACCCATTTCAACTGTTCGAATGAAGATACTACAACTTATATTTAATCTTCCGTCCCCTCGCACGTTTCATTATCACATTTTATATTTTACCGTAGTTGTTCTTTTCTTTGTCCATTTGTTGTTAAAAATGTTAGGACAGACATTATTTCACAGCAATTCAAACTCAACCCTGTCTTTACACATTGTGATATTTAAATTTCTTCGGCGATTTGTTTGTTTTTATTTGTAATTTTGTTTTTACTGATATTCAAAGACCGCCCTGGACGTACCATCCACCTGTGATACCTGTGGAGATGTCCATCAGGAATGCACATGTGCAATACGTGACATCATTGACATATTTTCTGATAAGGGCCACTGAGCCCTGCATAGACGCCTTTTCCATTGTAATTTACTTTTAAAAAATGACATTTTATTATCCTTAGCTTGCAAATCTAAACTTTCAAAAACAACATGATTTGAGCTGAGATCCAAAACCTTGCTTTTTAAGTCAAACGTATAAATGATGATTAAATGTGGCTTTAAAAAATTGAACTAGTTTAGCGGTAGGCGGAATTCTAGTCTAATTGGTATATTTTCAAATGACTTATTAATAAAACGTCCAAATGGATTCCACTGTCTGTTACCCTGTTGTGAGCAGGACGAAGCAAAGTAATACACGGTAAGGGTGATCCCTATTTGCCATTTAGATCAAGCCATGAATGAAATGGCTGTCACTATGAAAAAACTAGCTGAACGCACCGGTGTTCTTTTTTGTCAAGAGGTAATTGAAATAGAATGTAATGATTTAAAAAAAATACATGTAGTTCATAAAATAATTTTAAGCTACTTAGTACCGCTTTATTTGTACGTAGGAAAAATATTTAATGATGAATGCCATTTTGAGGATCAGTTAGAAGTATTATACATATTGACAGTTCTTAGCCATAGTGAACTTTATTATGACCACACCCGTATTATGTATTATTTGCGCAGGCTCTGCCCACGCGCAATAAACAAATGACTGAATACATTTATAGATTCTAATTACAGAACTATCAAAATCTATATTATTCTGTAAAAAAAAAATATATAAAAAAATACTAGACCATTCAGCCTACAGGGTATAATTTACACACACACACACACACACACACACACACACACACACACACACATTACAGGACCAATCTGACTATAAAGAAAATTAGCGAACACCAAATAATTTTAAATTGTTTACAGATACTAAATAATGGCAAATAGGAAATTGATTTTACTAGTTTTCACAAAGGCAATATAATTATTTCTCAACTTTAAAATTAAAACCAATGTTTCAGAAAAATTCAGACTTACAGATTACATTAAATGATGATAACACTGAAATAAGCAGTATCCGTCTTGATACAAACAGGGCTATACTAGTACAGTAGAAGGAGCAAATAAATGACGTAGTTGATGTGGGTAATGCACACATTTGTACTCGGATACATTTACAGTACAATTTGATGATCTCGTAAACTTTACAAGTTCATATTACAATGCTCAAGAAAAACAGATAGAATATAGTAAGAACGATGCATGGGGACAGCAGACCCATATATGTGATTTACAGTTATTGTACAGTTGTCAAATTTTCCATCACGAAAGATTTAGCCAGCTGAATGACTACGAAAGTTATTTTCTGGCGGGACATTGTGAGAGGCTTTAATGCGGACTTGGTATGGGAATTACAGCATTATTTTTGACAGTTATTTACAGCGTGATTGGACAAATTGTTAGAACTTGATAATACAGATTTTTTTTACAGAGAATGCTACTTATTTTCTTTTGCATGTCAAGTGAGGCTACGGCATAGTTGTTCACGCTTGTTCAGTTGTAACCAAGACACCACGAGAAAAAAGTAGTTCCAACCTCGTTTGAAAGTATGGTGTTTACTAATCAGAAAACGACAGTATCTTGTTCCTGCTTCTGGGCAATGACCGTAAAATTCTGCCTGCTTCTTGAGTAATAGATTGATAGGTATATAATAAAAAACTATTATGTATATTTGATAATTATATTTTAAAATTTGATAATGAAGGTTCTCTCAACATATACACAGAACAGAATGACATGATATGTTGGCAACATAAAATAAACACCTGAAAAGTATGGATGGCAAAAACTGTTTGTGGGATTTTCAACTGGTATTTAACTTATCGAAGTGTTTCAGAGTTAGTTAAATTTGTTTACAGGTTTCATGTTTACTTTCAAAAAAGAAAACTGTTATCTGAATGTAAAATACTGGAGAAGATAATTTGAATCCATCCAACAATAACAGTGATTTCAAAGAATTCGACATATAATGCAACAAGTTTAATATCCCATCGAATAATAATTGGAGATACATAAAGGGAAACAAATGTAATAGATGATGACAGGTACAATTGGAAAGCATATCAAGATTTATTTGATTTTGAAACAAAATAATTTAATTGCGGAAAAAGACTTTAGTGGATTTCGCTATGATAACAGAAAGATAAATCACCATACAGCTATGTTATTAAAAAATTAATGCAGATGAACATAGTGGCAGGACTTACTTCGTTAAAAAGATAACAGCGGACTCATAGAAGAATTAACACCTAGATTAAATCAAAGTATATGGTTTTATGTAATCTGAATTTTAGGTGTTCAGATTCAAAGCTTAACATCTATTACTCAGACTATCTCCACATTATCAGACTCTGTTAAAATGTTACTTGAGAAACTAATTCTAGATTAACCAGGTTACGACTCAGATGAATTAAGGATGGTAAGATTTTCAAACTATTTTAAAGGTTAGAAAGTGAAATTGGACTATACTGTTGGTCGTGACGGTATCATCCTATTAACTAGTGACAGAGTTATGAAAATAGATAGTAATATCGGATACAGCAACAATTTAAAGAAATACAAAGACCGTTTTAAACTGAGGCTAAACCGAACTATCAATAACAATGTAGAAAGGAACTATATTCAAAAGGCTAATAAACAATATGTGACAGTACAAGAAACTGGAGAGGAAACAACAAGACAAAGTGAGTAAATAATCTAGATAGGAAGGGTCATGATGATGATAATCCTATAGTCAAAATGGAGGAGCGTGCGCATAGAACATCTGCTGATGCAATCAGATGCTTTTAAGTTCAGATGACAAATGGCAAGCAAAAAACGCCAAAAAGCAACTATTCACCGTGAAATAAATATTCGTTTACATTGGTAGCAATTGTTGCATGATCTACTAAAGTTTACTTTTCGAAATAGGTTAGGAACCTCAGACTCTATTAGATGTTTTGTCTGCACACCCCATCAATGATGCAAAATCCCGTAAGTACCAAATTTTCATCCTTTTGAACAATTTTCTCATGCTGTGCAAGTGTAGTTTGGAGATCATCTGATAGGTAAGCATGCTTCTCTTCCACTGAGTGAACCTTTGACCCCAACTGTTTAAGAACCAAATTATGTTGCTCAATCTTGTTCTTCAGGGGCTACAGGTACGATTCCACGACTTCTTGTGGTCACAATAATATCTTTCAGATACAAAAAGTTCTACAGTGGTTTGCATCATTGATTGGGCTTTTTCTGGTAATGTGAACAGTTGGCTTTGAGATAATCGATGTGAACCCGTCAGTCTGCTGGCAGGTCTATCATTTTTGGCAGGTGCTGTGTCTGGAACTGCCCTTTTACTGGCTGTTGGAGTCTTTTTAGCTGTTGAATTCGACATCTTGGATAAACCAATATAACATGCTGTTGCAGAATGTTGTAGCTGGACATTTATTCAATACTACCTTATATTAAATGGGCAGTATAGACCCTTTACACACTATCAGGACATGTATACTAGATGAGTAATTTCGAATGCAACGCAAAGCAATACATTCAGCACTTGAAGTAAAATTGTCACAATATATTTATATGTTTGAATACATGCTCAAGTACCAAGAAACTGAAATATAATGTAACAAAGTCTTACCACATCACCTCCATTCTAAATCAAGGAATTACACGTTTTCCGGAATGTCGTTTGAACCTGCAAGTTTCTATCGTGCCTCACGTATTCGATCTATGTATATATATATATATATATATATATATATATATATATATATATATATATATATATATATATATATATATATATATATATATATATATATAAAACAAAATGACGAGAATATTCCAATTAAAAATATCAATAAAACTTCACCTCAATTACAAATTTCATTTTTTTTCCCAAATTCGAGATTGAAAGAGAAGAATGAAAAGAAAATACATATTCAAATTGGTTTCCTTGTCCCTAATCCAGATTTCATAGATACCTTAAACACACATAAACACATACACACACGTACTCGCAGAGGGTTTGTTTTCATATTGATGAAAGGTAAATGGACTCAATTTGTGCAAAAAAAATATCAAAAATTCATTGTACAGAACTGGCTGTATCCAGTTGGAATACAGCCGAAGTCCGGTAGTTATATTGAATGTCCTTGAATAACTCTAAGACCGTTCTCTTTTAGCTCGCAGAATCTAACATTCAGGAAGGGATAAGGGTTCCTTAGAATGGCCAAAATTGCATTGCCACTCTGTGAGAATGGACTGTCTACAATTTTGGCTCGTGGCCATTGCAAGTCGTTATAAGTGAATTTACACTTCTTATAATTGTTCCATCGTAGCGGATAATTAGTAGCAACTCATTCATCAGCTCACAACTTATCAAAATCACTTCCTTTTGAAGAACTCCATATTTCTATTTTACATTTCAGTTAAACAAATGAAGACTCAAAACAGCCCAGACTTTTTCCTCCTTCGATCATCTATGACGTGTAATGTTCATCATCTATACTGCCATTTATCCGTCACAAAAGCTATGATGAAAATTTCATATATAATATACTCATGTTAAAGCTACATGTTATTCGTTTCTTTCTGTCTCTCCATAATCATACTAAACTGATATGGTCGAAATTTCAAAATAAACTATAGATGTGTTCATATAACAGGCGTTCCGCCCACACACCATTTTTGTTGTTTTTGTAATATACCAATTCAATGAAATAAACACAAAATTTACCATTGTTCCCCTCACCCAAACCCTTTGGTGGAAAGAAAATGGTTTTAATATCATATTATAACAATAATTTAGACTTAGCAATACACATGCCCAGAGTGAAAGATTGAGGTAAAACTAAAACAAAATTAGGTATACTTGCGAGTACACAAAGCGAGTAGTAAGTAAGTACTACAATGAGAGGTTGCGTCAATAAGGCCTTAACACAGACTTTTGTTCACAACAGATACTATTTCAAATTATTGAGAACTACGTCGACAACGTAATACTTCCATCGCAGGAGGATGACGCCCATTGGTTAGTGTCACACTGCCGAGAAAATCCTTCATTACTGCAGTACAACGTCATAGCCCTCTTTACACCAAATACGCATGTAATAAAAATATATTTTGTCAAATATATTATAAAAGTAACCCATTCAAAGAATAGTTGCAAAGAAAATCAAGAACAAACTTCAAACTTTCACAAATGAAGTCGTCCGCCTGGTTACACCTTTGAAAAATTGGTAATCATAGTCACAACTATTGAGAATCCTTTTTTCCGTTATTTTTAACACTACGTGACAAGTTTGGGCAGACGATAATAAAAGATTGCTCATAAATAAAATTACAGATACATATACTTTTGGACATCCTATAAACGGGGTATTTTTTAATGTTGAGATTGTAAGAAATCGAATTGAATACAGCTATAATTATATTCGGGCCTTACATTGGTGCAACATTAGAAACAATCAACATGTGGCAAGAAATATAAATTATTACATATAAAAAGTGTCCATATTAGGACATTCAAAGCAATGCAGTACACGAAAAATATATCTAGTCTGTTTAAAATTTCATAGCACATCTCATGCTACTAGTGTTAAAGATGAGCATGCGCAGTAAGTGGACACTGGATAAGAAAAAAATTAACTGCAAGAACAATCATGGCTGCCTCAACAACAAATATAATTCGTTTATGTTTTTATAGTACGTCGCCTATCTTGTGATCAATTAGGTTTTGTTATCAATTTGGAAAATAAATGCATGTTTCTCATGCGTTTATTCCACACTCATTTTTTCAAATGAGCGTATATAGTGCAAATAACAAAAATAAAGTAATGTACTTGCTTAGATGGTTGACATTTGGAAACATACTTATTTTCAGATTCGTGTAGAACATGCACCTGGCACCCGTGTAAAATTTTCGGTGTCGAATCTCAGCGGTCGATTAGCGACACATGTCACTTTCACAACATGGGTCATTGGTTTAAGGACGCCATCTTCGCATTAGTCCTTCGAAGCAATCCAAATATTACTTGAAGAGAGTGTCTGTGCAATGGTTGCATTTTAAGGCATTACAAAGCAAATTCGTTCTTGTCGAATTGTTGTGACGACAACTGTTAACGCGCTCGAGAGGAAACAGTTGTGGTCGAAACAAGCATGAATTTACCTAAATAACGTTTCATTAATTCTTATTTGGACTTTAAAATCTTTACACTTAGCTGATATAATCAAAAGAACTGTTATCAAAACAATTTATTCTTTTATTCCAAGTTAAATTTCTTTCATTGATAGGCTTCGAATTTATCAAAAGGTCCGTACCCTTCATCATCCGATCCTTCCACTGATACATTTTCTTTCAATATCAATTTTTTATTCACAGCTTTTGAAACTATAATATGTACTAAATCCTTTGAATCTTTATGGAACAACTATAACAGTTGCTATTCAAGATAAACACAATCCAGGTGTTGAAATGCCTACTCAATCAGAAATTCTTATCATACTTGCCTCTAACCATTTCAAAATGTTATATATCGTTCTGTGCTTCTTTGTGATGCCTTTCTAGTGCTCGAGCTCCTTTACCATATCATTTCTAATCTCTGTAACCTCTCAATTAGGTTGTGTTGTCGTCTCACTCATCTTATACTCTTACCTAGCAGCAAAATCTATTTATTGTGTAACAATTTTGTCAGGTAAAAGTCCATTATTTTTTAGGACGTCTATTGTGAATTCTGAAATATAAATTAGAATAATCAGCTTAAGAATTTCTTCAACATCCATCGTCGATGTAGGACCAATTGTAAACTTCAATAAACTTTTTAAAATCATGTAAAACAGTAACGGCAGAGGTTAATGTTACGTGTAAGCTTTGGCGATGATGTCTTCTGCTTCGTTAGACATGTTATTATTTATGTAGCTAAAATGTTAGCAATGTATGTTAGATTTTAAACTCGATTATACGATGTTAACAATGTTGTCAGATTAAAGTCCATATGTTATCAGGTAGTCAAATGGGAAATTACTAAATGTAAATGACATTACATAGCTTAAAATTTCTTTAATTTCAATAGATAATGGTGGACCAATTGTAAATGTCAATAGCAAGTTCTAAAGTATACTGTATGCAACTATAACGAAATATTTCTTTAAGTGCCGCTTGTTAAACAGAGTTTATATAGTCTTTAGTTTTGCTGGGCATGTTGTTATTTATTAGCTGTAAAATTTAGCTGGAGAACATACTTAAAACATGTTTGGTACTGAGTTCTAAGATACTGACATTGTTTGAATTTTTTTCTTGTGCTTTGGTTGATTGATCATTGTTTTTTTCAGCATCTTGTACAATGTGAGTTCAAGTGTTGAAGCAACTTTACGTCTTGACCAGATAAACAAGATTTTAAAAATAACCACTCCACCACCTATAAAACAATAGATCGCGTTGTATGAGTTAGTTTAATTTCTTTCTTGTTGTGTTTTTTCACTAAATGTTTAATCTTCAAACGCTCAGCTTTCGCTCAACCTTTTACCAAGTTACCTATAAAATTCAAAACTACGCATATCTTTTGTTTTTGTTCAGTTACCTTATCAATTACTGTTGCAGGTTCTTTTTAACCTTATTTTCATTTTGATTTTTGTCTTGCCCAGCTTTCATTTATTTTACAATAGAATTTTAAAGATAGATCAACACGATTTCAGGACGAAAACAAGGTTAATTGAAAGATGACTTGCATTGTACTTACGAGTAGTTAAAATGCTTTGAAACAAAATTCCGGAAATGCAAGTTTGGATTACAAAACAAGTCGCAAATGTTGATAATTTAAAAGCAAAGTCACAGGGTTTTACAGAACTAGAGTTATTGTATACCTTGTCATAACTAATACACAAAAGTGCAGAATTAAACGGTACAACAAAACTAATGAGTACGCCAAATAGTACAAAAAGGATTAAAATAAAACAGAGTCCAACAAAGAGTATAAGAAACAAATTGGAAGATGAAAACAGAGAGTAAACAAAAAGTAAATGAAACAAAGATACCATAATGACGACAATTTCAGAATAATTTGCATGACAAGAAGTCGAATTTTGCAAGCATTAGTAGACAACATCAAGTCAGAAACGACATTGAAGATACTAGATGCTCCATCAACTGACTTCAACCATAAATGGATACATTTTACAAAGCCTGACGGTGTAAATGATGACGACCTTCACATTGGTCCCTGTCTCGTCTAACATGTCTGATCCTGAAAAGCTGAGTAAATATTTTCATTGGTTGAACACAAGATACATGGTGACCAGCGAAAACATGTCAAAACACGATTAAACACCAAATAGTGAAGAGACTAAACAGCGAAAAAAAAAGTTGAGTAGATCAAGATGGCAAATTTCATCATTCATGAGATTTTGGACATTATGGTCCAATCTCTTTTCCCTGAAGAGCTTCACTGAATAGCAAACAGCCACCCTTATCATAGGAACTATCTTAATGAGTGTGCTTAAAGGTACAAATGTATCAACAACAATGCAACCAGTACACATTTTCGTTATCAATAGTGTTTTCAAATCTTCTGTTATCTTGTTGAGATCTACATGCTTAAATGTTATTAAACTAGAACTTTATTGGATAGAGCCAAGTCTAGCTTAAATGATAAACATCCGGTAAAAGATTAATTAAATTATATGTGATGTGATCATCTTTAAGCTAATTTTGCAAAATAATTAATTTGTATATTGGAAGAGTTTTGCTGACTAGTGATGTCACATTGTAAATTACAATATTTGGAAATGATTAGGATATCTGCAGCTCTGGAATTGACAAATATTTTATACTTTTTTTTACTCTTTTCTCATCCATATTTTCCAATCTGTTTTAGTCAAGCTTTTTACGGATTCCTCGTTGTATATTCCATTTGCTATTGCTATGTTCAATTCATGTTTGTACTCTTCAATTTTAGGTATTGTTTTAGAATAAATGGATCAAGTTTTGTTTTCTATAAATTGCGAATCGCCATTTAAGATAAATCCCAATTCTTGCTCCAACGGCAACTCATTCATTTTCTTCGCCATTTAGATAACAAAACAGATGTTTAAACGTGGTGAAGATTTTGACCTGCAAGAACTTGATGATCCTGAATATAAATTTAATGAATTTTTGACGGCCGATCCGCGACTTAAAACAAAACTTCATGATGCTTTAAATCTTGATAGTGATTTTCAAAATGAAAATGTCTTAGGTGTTGTTACTACAGAACAAAATATAAAAGAAAACGAGTCACATGTGCGAAAATATTCAAACATTCTAATTTCAATGTAAGATCAGACTTTGCTAGAGAAGATGCGAAGAGTATGCATAGAGATAAAAATATAATATAGACAGATACGGTATTCCAGTTGTTTTAAAGATCACTTAAAATCGTGGTGAACATTTTTTATCACCTAGATCAGAAGAAAGAATACCCTGAGCATGGAGACTCATTACAGAAGTTAAAAATTGCGGATTTAGAAAATAAAATGTATGTTCTTCTTTTTTCCTGATAGAGAACAATTAGAAAATCTAAATCAGATAAGTGCCGAAGATAATTTAGCTTATAATACCATACCATATGATTGTATATATATATATATATATATATATATATATATATATATATATATATATATATATATATATATATATATATATATATATATATATATATATATATATATATATATATTGTTAGATTAAAAGAGCTTAACAAAACGCTAGATCCTTGAGACATTGCAACTGTATATTCTTTTATCATAAAAGAAGAATTTCAGGATATATTAAATAGACCTAGATCCACAAAAGAAATGGGAGCATCTTGGGAAGATCAATTGCTTATCAACATTGGAAGATAATATCCAATTCCACCATCAGTTATTATCAGACAAATAATACGAGTACCCGAGGAAATAGAGATACATACAAATGATCCATTTGACCAGGAAGTAAGAGAAGCAGAGACTATAATGGATTATAACAACGAAACAATTCAAATTGAGACCTTCCACCTGCAGATAAAAGATTATTTATTACAGCAGAAAAAAATAATTAATGGGATACACAACTGCTGTAGAAGTGATAAAATCAAAAACAGAATTCATGAAACTTGATGTTGAAAGGTATGCAACACAATTTAAAGAGCAACGAAAAGAAGAAGAAAAAATATACATCAGCAAGGAAAACGACACAAGCAATAAGGCTGTTTCACAACAACAGGTAAAAAGTGTTCAAAGTAAACGAGCCCAAATAATTGGACATCTAGTACTGTTATAAAGAAGTGTCAGAGAAACACCAGAGAAAAATCAATTTAAAAGCGAAGGAAAATTACATTTATTTGAAAAAGCGGAAACAACTGTCAAACAAGTAACAATACCATCAATTATTACAGCCATTTCAATGTCAGTATCAACAGTTACATTGTGCATGGTAAATTTGGGAACACGTACTGTTTTTCCTTCTACGCATGCTCTTTGTACTCCACTTAGGGAATTCCAATCGTTGTTTGAAATCATCAAGAACAACTTGACACATTTAGCCGACTATTTGCTTGGTTTAGCGAAAGGAACAACAGCATTGCAAGGAATTGTTGGTATTGTGATTGGTTGGTTGTTTAGGAGCGCTGGACACGTTTGTTTTGTTTCTTCTGGACCATCTTATGTTACTTGTCTTATCATTATCTTGCGTGTAGCTCGGATGATTTGGAATTAGGTGTTAGCAAAGAAACTAGAAGAGTTAAAGATTAGTAACCTATTTCAAAAGTAAACAATACCAGCTACCACAACCGTAAATATATAAATAAATTAATGTTTTCTTATTTCACGGCCAATGTTGTTATTTGACGTTTTTAAATTGTCATGTATCTTTTAAATCTCAGAGAAGCTCATATAATTAGCAGGTATGCTATGTACAATATGTTCATCATGGTCTTTCTTATATGCATAATTGTTACTCACTCTGCCTTCATGTTTGTCCTCTACATGTTTTGTTTTCTACTGTTACTGGTTGTTTATCAGCATTAGGAATACCTCTCTTGGTTACATAGGTATTAATGGTAGTGTTTAACCGCAGTGTAATCGAGTAACTGGATTTAAGTACATTATTTTGGTATTCAACTATACTATCCATTTTCATAGCCATGTCGCTAGGTGACAAATAGATACTGTCCCCTCCAACGGCATAGTCCAATTTCACTTTTGAATATGTTATGTGTTATTGGAATTGTACCATGATGTTGTAATCCGTATTGCAATCTTGATGTCGTATTATTAGTAGCTGAATCAATTTTTGAATACTGTCTGATATCGTCGACATGGACTTAGTGTATTGAACCAGTGCACTCAAGATGCAGAATACGAATGATCTGATACTCAGATTCAGTCTAGATATCTCCTAACCTGCCAGGCCATTATTATCTTGCCAAAAGAAGTATGTCCATCCTGTTAGCTCTTCTTTGTCTACCATAGAAGTCATTTCATCAGCTGGCATGTTATCCATATACATATTTAAGCGGCTAACAGAACTAATGATGAAGGTTCCCAAAAAACCTAGTTGTGCAGTTATATGTTCTTCAGGCTCGACATCTAACAAGCACTCGTTGTTGTCCTTGATGTATCTCCGGTCATGCCGTGGTGGAATTTTGAAATTGTTGCGGTTAAATTGTTTCAAATCTATGTTGTTGTTATTCTATCTGAATGCAAGTTCATCGGGTAAAGGTATTTTAGATTCAGACAGCAAGTGTGTACTGATTTCGCTAACTCTGGTATCTTGGTAATATTCAATAGCAGTATGAAATACAGCAATCAGATGTTGCCACCCACACTACCCAGTTTAGATGATTTCATATCACACTGTGATCTGTATCATTTGATTGATTCATCACTGTCAAATTTAAGAGTGTACTTTTCAAAAATGTTCAATGGTGTGTGTATATGGAACTTGAGTTTCAGTGTAGTGAATTTGTATCTCGTTAACCATTTGTGAAATATCCCGGTTCACTGGAGAGATAAAATGAGTAGCGGGATATGGGTAAGGTGCTGTACTGGTTAATTGATTCTAAATCTGGAGTCCACTATTTGAGGTCAAAACGTTAGCGTTAAATTGGTTTCCCTTGTGGAAATGCATTAATCCTCAATTAACTGTTTTACCACAGTCACGACTAATTTCTGTTGATTTCAATATATAATCTTTCCATTTCCTCCCCGGTAATATTATATTAGTCTCGTCTGTTTTACGCAATCTCTACATGGTAAATTGTGCCTAGTTTTCCACCAGTTTTTCTCTGTGATATTTGTAGCATTTGAAGTTATTGGTACATCTAATTGTTCCATTTATTTCAGTAGCTCAGTTTCAGTTACTACCGGATGTGAAAACTATATCTTCAAAATCTATATGATTCTATGAAATGTATGCTGGTTTTTACTACATGGTATGAAAACTCTTCCCAGATAAAAAAAAATGGGTTAATTTTATGGTCTTGTTTTATGATCGAAGCTCTGGTGGATGTGCTCAACTTAGTCATGGTAAATATTGTGTCCAGGAAAAACGCACTATTGATTGAAAAGTTGTGTGACTCACTGCTATATTTTCAAATGAAATATAAAAGAAGTTTAAATGTCCTTATGATTGTATCAACGTCCATTCCATTTCCATTGCCTTTTATCTTCTTCAAGATCTCGTAGACCAGCTTCAAATCTTTTATGGTTCATTTGTTTTTCTCATTATTTGTACAAAATGTAATTTGTAGTTTCCTTTTTTTGTTTGTTTGTTTGGTTTTTATCCTAAAATGGAGCTTGAATTAACATCATATTCTCGAAATCTGTTTCTTTATATTTATTCTGCGATGTATTTGTTGATTACCTTAACAATAACATTGCCTACAGTGCGGTTGCTTTATAACATTTTCCATGCGTATCATTTTGCTGTTTAACTGCGATGTTTCTGGACGCAGTTTCTTTATCTACCCCCACCCCCTCGTCTCGTGATCAATGAAAATTTGTATGACGTCAGGGTTTTAACTCCCTCCTTGTATAATGAAATCTTTATACCACATATGTCATACTCTAAAACACTTGTTATTTTTCAAAAACTGCTATTCTAATTTTATGTTATTAGCATAATGTTTCCTGCTTACCCCAACTATTAACGATTCATCATATCCCTTCCATTTCACGAGTACATACATTTTTCTTTTAAGTCTCTTTGTCTTCAAAAACATTATAACTTTGAATATGTCATCCAGTTTGTCTTATAATGATAACTCACTCGTAAAAGATGCCCTCTATATCCTCTCCATTCAAGTCTTCCAGTTCGTAAACTATCTCATTACCTAAAATAGTACTCGATATTTGTGTAAGCAAATAGACTTTATACTTTTGGAATCGTAGTATAGGTGCCATAAATACCGTTCATTGTCAGTCATTCTAAACGGTATAAATATAACGAGAGAATACTCTACGCTTGAGAAATTGAGCACCCATACACAACTGGTATTTGTTGTTGTTTGTGTTGTTGTTGAGAAATTTGCACCATTTTTTCAATCCTTTCAAGCACAGGGTTGACTTCAGATCAATGTCAAATTGTGTCATTCAAATTGGTCATTCAAACAGAGATACTTCAGACGCTGAGTCAATCTAACTTTGTTTTACACAAATTCTCTCTTTTGTTTACGAAGCGTTGTATACTGACCTTGTAAAGTTGTTCACGAAGCGCTGTATACTGACCTTGTAAAGTTGACGAGATCTTCGAGTTGTGCCTTCAATTTAGCCTTATACGAATTTATCCACGTTAAATGCATATATTAATCTATGTTCATACTGCACTGTTTAGCTTTATACAAAATTTATGTATGTATCTACGTTAAATGCATATATTAATCTATGTTCATACTGCACAGTTTAGCCTTATACAAATTTATGTATTTATCTACGTTAAATGCGTATAGTAATCTATGTTCATACTACACAGTTTAGCCTTGTACAAATTTATGTATGTATCCATATTAAATGCGCGTATATTAATCTATGTTCATTCTACACAGTTTAGCTTTATACAATTTATGTATTTATCCACGTTAAATGCGTATATTAATCTATGTTCATACTGCACAGTTTTTATCATTTTGGTACGAGGGCTGATGCTGCTTATCTCAATGTTTTCATCATTGATTGCAATCTGTAAATCAGCATCTTTCCTGAAACATTGCAGTATATCTTTTTTTCTATTCTCTTGAATCTTGATTTATATCACAACTAATTTTGACCACAGTTTAATCCCATTCAAACTTGTAAACAAATGCACGTTATTTTTTTACACCGATATTGTTGCTTTTATGTTGAACACATTGAATATATCTAGTTTTCTTTGAAAACTGTTGAGTTGATCAGACTGTAGATTTGCTGCATTATTTATGTTGTTCACAAAATTTCATATTATGTTAAGTTATGATTTGTCAGTATCACATGTGTAGCATTTTATCAACTCCATTTAAGTTAGTAAGCCATGTTTCGAATAACACGTCAGTAGTAAGTTATGGAGGATTTTCACGCACCTCACTGAAAATCCAGTAACAAAGAAGCAATGGTCCAGCAGTAAGGTCTAGCAACACGGTTGTTTTTGTTTTCATGCAGTAGTTGAGACAGTGGTCCAACAATATTCTCGTGATCACATGCACATATTGAAGGTGTTTCAATAAGAGGTAATATATGTGAGTTCGATGGAGTAATAATTTAAATTAATCAGTGTATAAATTTATTTCCTGTGCGTGGGCTGTTGCCCAAACCACACATATTAAACTATTTTAAATTTAATAAGTGTTTCAGAACTTTCAAATATAGACTACGAATAGTAAGCAGGATGAAGCTTGTATGTTTAAGAGCAGATGTTTCTGAATTATTCAATTATGTCACATAGCATCAATGTATCATTTTCAGGTAATAGTGGAGAAGATCACGAAATGTTTTAAGGTTGAAACGTTCAATTATATCATGTACATATCGATCATCGTCATTTGATACGCTTCAATCATTTAGACTTGAATATACATTTTCTTTGGGAGATAGAGCTGTTTCATTAAACTTTTAAAAACTATCTATATACTCGTATCGGTAAATGTCTTTCCTCAAATACTTGGATTTCATGTATCCAAAATGTTTCAGTGTTTATAGAAATTATTTCTCACTTATGTTTTTAGCTAGCTCTTCTAATGTCTATCCTATAAATCTTAATTTATCTACGAACCAAATTGCCCTTTTAACTGTTATTTCTTTTCCTTTCTTTACGTACGTACGAACTAGGAAATCCTTGCTAAATGTTTTTCTAGTCGTTATTATGTATGATTTGTACCTCTTCATTTTGATCATTTTACAAGCGTTTTGATGAACAAGTGACTGTCATAACCTGAGTGGTTATAAATGAATAGTAGGATATATTTTGGCTATCTCCATATATTCCAGTCAAGTGATCATGATCGCAAACTTTGTTTTTACATATTTTGTCTTACAGATATGGCATGTATTTGTTGAGTTCAAGTGTTTTTCGTCATCCTCTGTGAACACCAAAGATTTTGCAATGTTTAGTTTTAATGCTTCATACCCGTTGGGTAGAATCGCAAAGCTTGCAGTTTTACAAGCAATCCCAACCAATTGCAAAACACCTGAATGATGTAAATTGTGTAAACGATTGGTCTATAACATTTACAAATTGACTAGCGATACATAAAAAAACATATGGAATATGTTTTGATGTTTGCATTGCCCGCGATATATCTGATTATTGCATGTAACCATTGCAATTTTGTATAGTATATCTGATTATTGCATGTAACCATTGCAATTTTGTATAGTATATCTGATTATTGCATGTAACCATTACAATTTTGTATAGTATAACTATTGAGTCTGTAACATAATCCTTTGTGTCCTGATAAAACAAATTCTGGCCTATAGAATAATGCACGTATTTTTTCCAAATATATTTCAGCCCGTCATTCTTTTTTATATTTGTGATGACGCCAATTAAAAAAATTAATCCAACGTAATGGTACATTCAATCTTTATTGCTATCATGACCACTGCTTTGAAACATTATTAGCATACATTTCCATTTATTTCCAGTTGAAATTTGGTACGTGAAATGTGAAATAAAGGTATGACACCATCCATTTCACATCTGTTCAATATATTTATTAGTCTTGTCGTATAGGAAAACTTTTTGTGCTCAATTTGTTTTACTTCTTGAGTAGGTCGTTTCATAGGTCTGATCGTTAATACAAATTGTACTTTTACAAATCCCCATGGCCGAATTGTTTGAATGATGATCTTTAAATATGGTTAAATGTAATTGAAAAATGTATATCTTCAACTTTTGTCATAAAGTCTTTGCAAAAGTCCATCTGTTCTCTCTCTGGTCTGTCAATGACTTGGAGCATCCATCTCTGGAGATAATTTATTCAACCATTTTAGCAAGGTGTCATCAACGCGAAGGACTGACAATGGCAGCAGGTATACAGAATTGTTACAAATACGAGTTGATTAGGTATAATCACAATGACGCACTTAATTTCATCACATCTGAGTACGGTGGAAGGCGGAGAGGGGTGCTGTAAAAGTAATTTATTTTGTCACCCGAGGTAGGGGCTGAAATTATCTTCTATACTTGAGTACTGTCTGCCTCAAACATAAATTTGCTTAGGCATATATATGTTAAGTTTACATACTTACATGTATTTTTTGCTCATTTATTTGAATTATGACCAGAATGGTTTTGACATCAGAAACAAACTTTGTGACCAATGCAGTCGCTAGTACTGAATCAATTTTGAGGTCGAACTAAAGATATTCAGTCCTATCGCTGCAACAGCAAGTCAGTACCCTTACCCCTTCCCCTCCACATCCCCCTTTACTGGTTTCTTCTGTCATCTGGTTATAAGCCAGAGTACGCTTAGTATATTTTCCCCTATTCGTAGTGAGTCATCCATCTATTTGTATTGCCACGTCAGCTATTTAGACCAAGAGTTTACTTAAGAGAGATTATCCTGACACCAAGACCTTTTGATTACATGCAAATGATGCATATTCTCTCTGAAATATGGCTGCTGTTACTAAGATATCAAAATCTTCCAACGAATTATATTTTTATGTTCAACATGGCTTATTTTGACCAAGGTTTTTGACCATTTTGGCGACAATACATTTCAATTTGTACAAACGATTCTTATATGCCATCAAGAAAAAGCCCCCATTGCCAAAACTACATAAATCTTGAAGGACTAAAAACGCTCTAGCTTTCTGACATCAAATTTTAACTGTTGGTACAAGTGTTACTATTTTGCTAATAACCTTTTGTCGATGATACAATGATACAAGCAGTAAAAACAAACAAACAAACAAACAAAAAAAAAAAAAAAAAAACAACATGCACACGAAATTTCCAAAATAGCTTGACGACGTGTTGCCAAATTCTACAGATAGTATTATTGCATTGAACTCATTCAAGTTTGTAAATAATGATCCCTCTTTCTCAAAAAGCATTTAATTAATTTGGACCAATTTTAACAGATAACAGTCTGGCATCAGGTCTTTCGAGCGTGTATAATTTCGATCAGCAATCAAATATTGCCGCAAATACATACAGTATAACATCTTGAATGCAATCTATTTTCAAATCCGGTCGAGCAATTACAATTAGTATAGTAAAACCTCCAAATAGTGGGTTATTGGTCTTAAAGTTTTGTTTGATCATTTTAGCCAATACGATATTTTTATTAGTTATTGTTCTATCTTTGAAATTTGACTGTATTTTATATTTATTAAGGGCCAGTAACAATATGAATTATTCGTTTCTTTCTTGAAGTTTCCATTGTTTTACCAAATTCAGAATTATTCATTCGTTTACACTGATTTTGTTTAAACGGGTCTTCTGTTTCAGTTCCTAACCTAGTATTTAAATCAATAAATTCTTGTAACCATGGTTTATGTGTAAATAAGAAGGCTCTATACATTTTCTTGAATGTTACTCCTAATTTAAAATATCGTTTCAATAATCTGTAGTGTACTATGTAATTGTTCTTATTATATTATGTATATATTAGTTTTTGACGGTTAGAATTATTTCCAAGCATTTGCTCTATTAATATTAATTGATGGGTTGGTAAATCCTTTTGAATCATATGTTCTATTGCTAGAGAATAAACTTTAAACAAATCATGAAGTTCCTGAAGCATATCTAGATCAACTTCTATAAATGCACCTGTTTTATCAGTATCACTTAATCTTTGTATAATCTTACGAATGTTGCCAACTTTGTATCTATTGCCCATCAACAATCTGAGATATGAAAGATATTCGCACATAGCCTAATTATACAAATTATTAGAAAATTGAATAGTATATGGATTTGGTGTTGATGTATCAGAATCACCATCATTTTGTTATATTTCCATCTTTATCAACATAATATTCGTTGTTTGACTTTGCGTATCTATTTGGGATAAAGGAAATACCACCTTGTATAGCACTTTCTATAAATAAATATATATATATATATTCGTGTCTTTCAGTGTTACTAATTTTTACCTTTGTTGTCTTGTATGCATCGTCAGCTGATAATCCTGGTAGCGAATAGTAGAATACTGGATGTTACCAATATGTAGCAAGACAAAAGTGTGTTTATTTTTAGAATATGTCGGCTAGTATTACGATGTATTTCTTAACGTAATAGTCATGAAGATCACATAAACTTTTAGATTTAAAATATTTCCATACTTTTTGTGCGTATTTATAATTTTCTATAGTTATAATATCGTCTTTGAAAAATTTATAGAATGAGGTGTATAGCAGGAGCTTTGTTTCTTGAAAATTCTCAGATGAATCAGTATATTCATATGGATAAACATCTGTTCGTAAAATTATATGATAATGTTTCTAAAGTGTTTAGTCGTTTCTACAAATCATTGTCTGGAAGGCTTTTTGCAAGACGTTTGAATGAATCGTTCAAAAACTTGAGTGAGTCAGTACATTCAGATGGTTGTTTTTACTTTTATTTTCTTGCCTTTCTTACTAATTGTGTCTTTTATATAAAAGCTCTTAGTAATTGATTTATACCGGTCTGTATTATTTGGAATAATCTTTACTTCTTGATCTAGTTCGCTTTTAACAAATTATTTTATTAATAAATGTGAGTTGTTGTCTTCGATATTATGCATTATAACAAGGAAATTCTTAAGTAGCTCACTAAGACAATCTTTCCTACGATGAACTTTTCCACTTACGGCTCCTACATATCTACTTGTTTTTAGTACAATTTTTACTTTTTTCTTTAGCACTACTTCTGATCTTTGTTTTGCAAGAAATTAACTAAGTCGAAATGTTATATAATTTCTTAATTTCTTAAATTTTCTTTATATATTGCATATTTGAATACATTTTTGTAGCATCAGGAGAATTAAATGTCTTATATTTATGTGTATATCAAATAGCCATTGCCATGATTGTATTTGCATTATCCTCTTTTGCTATTATTTCTTGCATGATCTTTAATATATTTCCTTCATCATTAAAGAAAGTTTTTTTCTCTTTTAGAAAAATAGAGTAGAATATTTTTTTAAAAAAATAGGCTAATTAGGTTAAAATTTTTATGAAAAACTGAGACAAAAATCATTGTCTAATTGGTCTAGTAATTTTTATAAATTTTGAAACGAGCGCGACGACGTGATGGTCTAGTGATTTTCAATTTTATTCTTAATGTCTTCGTATCCTTGTGCGGGATTTAAAAGAAGGCAAAAATATTACCTCGCCCTCTTATATCTCCACTGCTAACACATTGAGAATATCAACTTTTGGGCATAATCTCCATTTCTTATCTTCAGTAATAATAGAATCATATACGCCGTATTACAGGATTGTTGTAATTCATAAATTTTGTTTGAGATAATATGCAGAAGGGACTTTCCAAATGCGATGGAACCTCTGAGAATTGTAGAGGTGATACTACCTCATAAAAAGTGATAGAGCATGAACGATGGAGTTTTTATTGCCTTTGTATCCTTTATTTGCTTTTAAAGAAAGCCAATGGGATTGGGTTGAAAACTTTCACAGTACAACAATGAACCGTTTTACCGACATGGGTACACAGATTAACGTGGAGATTAATATAAACAAGTATCTTGGTAATATCACCTAAGCAACAAATTAAAAATAACAGGTGATAAAGAGAAAGAGCAGATGAGCCAGATAATGAAGTGGTCAAAAGATGATAAGTACCCTGGCAAATATTGAACTAGAACATGATCCAACAGCTTATTTTCTTCATTTGTAAAGCAAGTACTGTATTTGATAGAGAACGCTGTAATACATGATCATAGACACAGATATGAGTATTTACTAGTTTACACTGTGTGAAGGAAATTCATTAACTTCTAACTCTCGACATGCAGAATGAGAATTAGGCATTAAACCACATGGCCACATGTAGCACGGATCTACAAGAGAAAATAATTAGACCTAACATAGTGCAATAATTAAAATGCCCAAAAGCAAACATTACTTTTTGTGGCATTACAGATTTGATTTAAAGAGTATGCATTGGATTGGAGCATGGAAGTAGCAATGTCTACTTTTCTCCAGTAGTATGTTCTGCTTATACATCCAGTGAAACAACCGTTAATTCTGACACTTTGTTCCTATCTCTTTTAGACAGATTAACGAGTACTCCGAATAAGCAAAGTCCTGTCCTGAAAATATGATACAAAATCACAATCTCGTGTCACATTCTTTGATGAACTGTACACCGCTAAGCAAAGTCCTGTCCTGGACATAAGATACAAAATCACAGGCCTATGTCACATTCTTTGGTGAAATGTAAACCAGCGGTGACAGTTCGTGGGAGGGGGTTAATATAGGCTTCAGTATGCTGAGTCAGTAGAAACAATAATTTTCTTCTTTACGAGGGTGAATTATAAAATCAATGTTTATTTGCTTCTGTGAACAATTTTGTGACCAACGTTTTTTTGTTTTTTTTTTTTGTTGGTCAATCAGATGTATGAATTCTGTGTTTCTAAAATGGTTCAAATTTCTTGGGAGAAAGTTTTCTACAAACATTATCTCATATAGTATTTGAAATTCTTCATTTCAGAATAAGGAACATGTCAGAATAAGTTACATGTTAAAGCTATAATAATTCTGTACAAATCCACATCTCTAAAATAAATAAATACATTACTTCGTCGGTCGCATGTCCATCTTCTTTGATCACCTATTATTTAATGTACTGTTACTCTTACGAGGAGAGTATTTTTGAGAGAAGATTTTTAAAAAGCTAAGGCAAAAATGAAATGTGTTTTCCGTGCAAAGACAAAACCTGTGTGAAACTTGTCATGCTAAAAAAGCATTAATTACCCTTCCTGTGAATAATTTTCTTTTTTAAAACAGGCTTTTCTCATAGTTGTAGACATTCCAATAACATCAGGCAAAGAGAGAGTTAATTTTTAATAGATATTGGCACAGAACTTTGGACAGAAAGGAGAGGAAGTAATTTTTACACGAAAGTATACAGAAGAATCACCACCATTGCGATAATTTTAAGTAGATTGGATTTCATTTGATCACATCTTGCTTTCTTATCTACCTGTGGCAAATTTTGCAATGTTACTCAGACAGGAAAAGAAATATCTATTTTGGGATTTTAAAAAAGGTCAAAGTATATCCACATTCTAACGATTTCCGTTGATGTTTTGTTTTTCTTTAAATAGCTGAGAAGACTGAAACACAACAAACAAAAGAAAAGCAAATAAATTAGCAAAGGATTTTATAAGTGACAATTTGAGCGCTATAGTTCCTAATGGCTAGGTAAAATAACGACAATTTCCGCTGATACCCTAATTGGTTTGCATCCGCCAAATACATAAGTGGTTTGTAATTCAAAGTAGTTTATATTAACCAGCCGATGCAATGTGTGTGTGTGTGTGTGTGTGTGTGTGAGAGAGAGAGAGAGAGAGAGAGAGAGAGAGAGAGAGAGAGAGAGAGAGAGAGAGAGAGAGAGGGAGGGAGAGAGAGAGGAGCTAACACTGTCTCTTTTTCATATTGGTTTTTAATATGGAATGGTGAATATATTGTCCTCACGATTTCGAAAAACAAAGATTGTGTTATCCTGGCCGTTGACGTGCGCGTGCGAGGTTAATGTCATGAACGTCATCATACAGTTTAAGGTAAATATTTTAAAACCTGGAAAATGGTTTGATGTGGTATTGTAGATTTACAGACGTGTTTCATGCTTTTGGCTAAGTATTATGGCGATAATTAAGCTTTCGAAAGAAAATATCGGGTGACATGAGATCTGAGAGTCCGTCCAAACTACCTGCAAACTGGTTAAAATACTGAGAACGTCACAATGTTGAGTTGCTTGCAATATTTAAAAAATAGACTAGATGACTTGGAATTTTTAGAATCAAAAAATTACTGCCAATTTTTTTTTGTTTTCGCTGGTATCATTTTCGTTTTTAATCACAAATATTTGGAAACTTACGTGTCTGTGAGTGGTTGATTAAACAATGAGAGCAAATTGAAACGGGTACCTGCTGAAATTTCTCTTACCTCTGAACTCGGAAAAAAGAAGGATTATAAGATCACCAGTTTAATTCACAAAAGCCACCTGTTCTTCATGTCCGGTAAACTCTATAAGATGTAGAAAACAAATAATAGAAAAATGCCTTATCGAAGGAAAAAAGTTTGCATAATCACAAGTAAGGACATTTACACCGGCTCCAATACACACACGGAGTAGGAGGGAGAGATTATATGTATTAATATGCACGTGAAAAGAAGTCGTTGGAATATTTAAGTTCTGAAATAGCGAAACATGAACTTTCGATTTGAATCTTCTCTGTTGATCATGAAATTACAACTTTTGTAAGCATATTCGATGATTTTTCTTTTACAAAATGAGTTCAAGTATAAAGTTTGTGTATATACTTTAGAAATATAAACACCATTCAATAAATGATATAATACAATTTTTAGAATGATTCCTCTTATTTGTTAAAAAATATCTAATCTTTGTGTGCACAAGCAATAAAACAGAAGCTTGAGAAAGCTTTTGGCACAATACTATGCACGGCGCGTGTTCCTGATGGTATAGGCGTGCATGAACCATGAACATACGATTTTCGAGGTTTTCACGTCGACGAGAAACAAAAAACATCCACTAGACTGTTGCAAGCACAGTTTTCTTTTCACCATGTGCCCTTCTAAGAGTGGAGTTTTTGTCTGATATATTCGTTTGTGATGACACCTTATAATTTAACTTTTGCTGAGTAAAATTCTATTTCCACATGATACACTTGGCATTCGGTCAGTGTCATTTTAATTTATTTGATATAAATCTTGATAGCGAACTATTTCTAACCTCAAATTCATTTAGTAACGAAATTTTGACATTAGTGATAGGTATGTTAACTAAACTATAAGTCCATGGAACTAAAACATCCCCATAAGTATCGCCCCATGATTTCGGAATATCATATTTTTGGAAGCAGTCGGCGGGACATTTCGGAAACTTGCAACTTTTTGGCATTAACTCCAATGAAAACATTATCTTTTCTAACAATGTCGAAAAGGTTTATTAACCGGACGATGACAGTTTGTTAACTCGTCCTCACACGATATCGCATTCGGCCTTGCCTCAAGATTTGAGGTCGGTAAGATGGTTCTCAACCCTAGTTCTTGTTGTCATTAGCTGTGAATATGTGTATGTATATAGCGTTGATCACTCAACACTAGTTCTTGTTGTCATTAGCTGTGAATGTGTGTATGGCATATAGCGTTGATCACTCAACCCTAGTTCTTCTTGTCATTAACTGTGAATATCTGTATGGCATATGGCGTTGATCACTGAAGTTTTGTGTAAATATGCATACATATTTAATGTTGGGTTTGATATGTCATAATACAGGTATCTTATTACCAACAAATAGTTACTTGTACCACGTGCCAAAAAATATCACAAAAACTCACTGGGCAAGCAATTATATAAATAATTTTGTCACTTCCAAAAAAGTTGCATTTACCATTTTTTTAAATTCTGTTTTAAGTATGATTTCTCTTGTAATTGAATATTTAATTGACGCAGTGGCGTACTAAGGGTAAATGGCGCCCGGAACGACGATGATGTCCGAAAGGGCCAGAATACGAGGCCTGAATTTTTATCAGCTGCTTTGGCACCCCAAGATCTCTGGCGCCTAGGGCAACCGCCCCGTCTGCCCCCCCCCCCCCCATTAGTTCGCTACTGAATTGACGTCATTGAATTGATCAAATTACCACCAAGAATATATTTAATCGTTGAACGCGTGGCAAATTGGAGTGACTTCGTAATCTCCGAATGAGTCTGGATATTCGGGATTACCTAAACATCTAAACATTTCAATGACCGTAGGTTTGGCTGAGTTGCTAGATACAAACCATCAGACTGCCGATCAAAATAATCAGAATTTAAACGTATTTAGTGCCTTCTGTGAAACTATTGATCAGATTTCGTAGGACTTACAACCGCACAAATTAATTTGATTTGAGATATAATAACTCCTAGCATTATAGTGATGTATGAAGCGGGGGACTAGAATACAGAGAATTAGTATTCCCTTTATGGTACAAAATTAAATTTGGAAATAATTATCTGGCGAATAGTTGATGCTTGGCATGCACAAAGAAGTATGATCAATAATTATATTATACTAGTACAAATGAGGTCAACGAGAGGCCAGAAGTTTCTATTAAAAAAGAGATACTGACCTATCTACCTTTTGAAAGGTGTGTACCTGATAGAAGACTAATATATAGTTTGTAATGATTAAGAAATAAAATCTATAATCATCAAACATGTTAGTTTCGAAAACCTACATGCCAAAACACATATAGCTTTTACAATAACTTTTAATTGCAATATATTCAGTTGCAGGTGACATCCAGACAATAAAAGGCTCACTACTTTTTTTACGTCATGAGAAAGGACCGAAACTTCTGATTCAGCAATATCATAACCCATTTTCTCACTCTTAACTCAAACTATACTGTCACCGTTTTCTCTGCTATCATACTCATTCCCGTTTCTTCTTGTACAACATCAATTATTGACTGAAAAAAAGAATATATCATTTAAAGTCATCAAGGTATCTGAAGGTTTAATTAACCTACAAGTGCAAATATTCTGGCTATCAAAACATGTCCCCGCATAACATGTCAAAATATTTGTAAAACAGTTAAGGCGATGGACGTTAAGACATAACCGAAATCGTGAAGATGACGTAAGATTTATCACAAACAAAAATGCATACTTTTTCGCGTTTCAAACGATGTATATAAAATCAGAAATATACTTTTTTGAGCATTGAGCACCTTAGGGAATTTGAAGAGCGTATGCCCTAAATTTAACCTCCATTTGGTACATCTTCAGTACGCGTAGGATATTGTGGCACAGTCTTTAGGTGCACAGCAGCGTCTATTTGACAGAAATGGGGATGCTCTACTCTTGGATTCCAAGTATTTGAACCATAACAATACCAAATATTAGTATTACATGATTACAGTGAAAACCGCTGTTTCATTGGCTGACACGACGCAATGTCGTTTACGATAATCATTGATATTGCACCGTCAAGATGTCATAATGTTGACATGGCATTGTCACTATACTGATTTGCTATAATACGTGATATTGTACCATCATGTTGAGATAAGCTGAATGTAAAAAGCTTCCTTTAAATCATATAACAAAACAGTTATAGACCTATGTCTAGCTGAATGTGAGGTTGACTGGTTCATAAAACTTCACATTCATCGCAATAAAGGTCAATAATTGTATAATATTGACGCTACCGTTTTTATGATTGAGTCGCCAAGAGGTGTCTCTCTATTTTTCGAAACCTGCCATGACCTTAAACATCAGAAAATCAAAATACTCTTGAAACATAATCATGTTTCTGGTCCTGAATTAAGCCTTCTTTAATTTCCGTGATCTATAACTGAGTAAACCAGAACCCCTCTTCTCTGAAAACCGAAAGAAATTATTGGCCCCAAATGTCCATTTTACCACAATATGAACGCTATAAAACCGAAACTTATTCAGATCATGTAGCCAGTCAGTAGTCTTTAACAGCTTAGAACCATGCAGAGTAAAATTAAACCTAACATTCAAAAAACATTCATTTGCAATGAAATCCTGATTTTCACAGATGTGTCGTTTTTAAAGATTTACTGGCTATTGATATTTTGTTAAAACATTTAAAGATCTGCTTTCATGGGATAGGACACCTGCTCCAATATCATTCTTAAGCGAAAATAGAGAACCTCAGTAAACTGACCCCTCAAAACCGATCTATTTATTAGGTCCGAAGAGATTCTGGTCATTAGAATATATATATATATATATATATATATATATATATATATATATATATATATATATATATATATATATATATAGATATCACAACTTGTAGGGTTTCCCAACGATATGGGAAACAAAAGCGGTGGAGGAGCGACAATTACAAAGACAAAACAGACACTTACACAAAATCCAGTAGAAAAAATTACAACATGAGATTTGCAAGATAACTGTTCTATATATCAAATTAAGTAAAATAGAAACAGAACATGTGAAAAATAAACTTCACAAAGAATGCACTATATTTCAACATCTATCAATCAAAGGTTATGATAATCTCAAAGAAGTTTCAAAATTTGAATAAAAATACACAGAGAGACACTGAATAGTGAGTGCGATAGATAGGCGCAAAATGATGGGAAACAAACGAAGGATGCGAGTCTGTATAGCCCCTCTTTGGGTAAGTGTGGAATTTAACATTACAAATGTCACTGTAGCCCACTCTGTGAGTTTTTAATGATGAAGGGCAACTGCATTTTCCAGACCGTGCTCCACTGCATCGGCAATTCTTGTGCCACTTATCTCTACTTCCTGTATCTACTCATACCGATAGCCTAAAGCAAGGCTTGTCGGCCTCGGCCACAGAATCCTTCTGTTGTTGCGACTTTTGCTACAGCTGTTCTTCTTCCCTCTTAATCAAATACTAATTTTCTCGCTCCGTCATCCGTAGCTGGTGTCGCTGCCACCATTCTCGGAAGACGGATCTGGTAAGGCCTTTTCATTCCCTCTGTGAATTCTCTTGTATTCTTGGGGTCGGCAAGGTGAATGTTTATCACCATTTCTTTTTTTCAATATTTTTAAATGATATAGAGTAAGAGTTTGTCATGTGTGGTATTAAATTGGAATGTTACACCTTTTTAATCCTGTATACGTATATGACATTATCATCTTTTCAGGTTCGCTCAAAGGGCTAAATTATTTAAAAGATTAGTGTGCTAAGTGGAAACTTGTAGTTAACACCTCAAAAACAAAAGTTATGATTTCTTAGAAAAGGGTGGGTACCTAGAAATATGGAATTCACTTACGGTGAAGAAAAATTAGAAACTGTAAATACGTTTAAGTATCTTAAGGTAGCTCCTTTGCAGAAACACAGACAACATTGGCAGAGGAAGCTAAAAAGGCAATATTTGTACTTGAAAACTACCTTTATAAATATACATCTTAACAAACAAGTTATGTCATGAGTCTTAAATTATTGTTGCCAAGTTTTGAGCTCCATTTCTGCTAAATTGTGCACTACTATGAATACAGAACAAACCACTATCATTAGGGGTGAAGAAGACAACACAAAATGATTTTATTTATGGGGAGTTCAGGCGTACAATAAATAATGATAGTAAATAGATTTTATTACATTGTGAAGTATTGGTTTAAGATATTAGACACAAATGAATACATACATACATACATACATACATACATACATACATACATACATACATACATACATACATACAGAGATACAAATATACACCAGACAGAGTGGAAAGTGTAATCCCTGGTGGATCCTACATGAGGATGCGTGATAATATAGAGTGAAATTATATATTGAGAAAGAATATTATAATACAAGTTAGATAATTTTTTTAATTCGTCCCTACTGAGATTCGAACCTGGGTCCGCGGGTTACGGCACCAATCGCCTTGCCTGCACGCACCAATCCCCCATACCCCCTCGACCATGCACACATCCCAAAAAAAGGATGGAACATAACCGCTGATATGAGCATTCGTGTGGAGCAGCCACACGCGCATGCCGACCCAGTAATTAAACTTTAATATAATACATAGTCATTCCGGATTCCTATGACAGAAATCAAGGAATATATTAATTAATATGAATAGGTAAAATTGTACACTGGACAGAGTGGAAAGTGCTATCGCTGGATCCTACATGAGGATGCGTGATAGAATAGAGTGAAATTATACATTGAGAAAGAATATTATTATAGAGGTTAGAGATTTTTTTAATTCGTCCCTACCCTATGGGGGTTGGTGCGTGCAGGCAAGGCGATTGGTCATAAGAATAAAGGACGATGGTTATTAAGGTAAATGCGTCTACAAAGCGATACTGACTTAAGAATGTATAGAATATTATGAACTATGCAGTCTGCACTTCTCCAGTTGATGTCCCCATACACTGATAGTAGTGGTCTGTATGAAGTAACTAATATTGCTGTTGTGCATTGCCAACTTTGTACCGGTATAGCAGTAAGATGATTAATTGGCGGGACTTTTAACGTGATCATGTCTCTTTAGCAATCTTATCACGTATGCCCTAATGAAATTAGGTGGAGACAGTGACAACTTTTATGAAGATAAAGGAATGAAGCCATTGCTTGCCGAGTTTTCAATGACAGAGTTAGATATAAGAAACTAGGCACAGCCATTTGTCCACAAATATTGAATTTAGTATACTGTATTCCGTGCTCCTTTATTTTGTGTACCATCCTTATTAAATCCTGGTTATCCTGGACGTCTAATTTAGTTGAAACAGTAGAAGCCAGTCAGTGCTGGATTACCCAATAGGCACTCTAACCACGTGATTAGGGCACCATTAAAGCAGGGGCACCAAACAAAAAAAAAAAAAAAAAAAGAGAAACTGCGGATTTTTTAAAAATTACATAGGGGGGGGGGGTTAGGGGCACCATAATCTTTTCAGTGCTTAGGGCCTCTAAAGGTCTTAATCCGGCCCTGAAGCCAGTGGAGGGTAAAGCACAGTGGTGAGCAATGATGAATGTTTTAATTATAAAGTTAAAATATATTGCTTTATAATCATCTCTAAATTGAATAATAAGAGCACTTGACAGTAAGCAGATTAGGAGTGTAGAACAAGAGAATGGTGAACGTCACATTATATGACCGCTCGTGTTTAATAGTCTTCTGTGCAGACACTTGTGGGGCATGGTTGCTTCTGGAGATTACTGACTAACGAGATTCAATGACCTGCACCTTTGGTCAAGGTATGCGGTCTTGAAATAAACTTACTGTGCAGAAACAATTCTTTTGTTATTAAACATACCATGACCGTAACCGCTGACCTTTAGACCCCAAAATTAAAAGGTTTCTTTAATACCCTAAGAGTAAGCCATCTACAAAGTTTGAAAATAGAACTTACTCTAGAACAAGTTATTCCGCAAAACCCCCTTGTCATCCACAATGACCTTGATTTGTGACATTTTGACCCCAAAATTGATAGGTCTCTTCCAGACCTTAATTCAAGCCCTCTACAAACTCTGGTCAATGTATGTGGTCTACAACTAAAGTTATTATTCAAGAACCTTTTTTCTTCTTTCAGTCACAGTGATTTTTTACCTTTGATCTTTTGACCCAAAATCAAATGGCTTCTTTCTTACTCAATCTGTAAGTCATCCACAAGTTTTGGCGAAGGTTTATGGTCGAAAACTGATTCTTTTTGCACAAGTCATTTATCTTCTTTCAGTCACAATGACCTTGATCTTTGTACCCCCAAATCGATACGCGTTTTCTCTTACACCAATTGCTAGACACCCACACAGTTGGGCAAGGTCTATGACGTAGAACATATGTTATTGTGCGAAAATCATTTTTTCCCCCCTTTCATTGACATTGTGACCCCCATATCGATAGGCTTTTTTCTTACCACAGGTGCAAGCCATCTACAAAGTGCGGTAACTGTAGATCATAGAAAACTCGAATTATTGTGTGGAAAAGAAAGTGTAGCAGATGGAAAGACAATATCATAACTTAATACACTCCGCCTTATGGCGGGCGTATAAAAATCACAGAAGCTAAAATTATCTGATTAAACACCGCTTCCTGTAGTGTTAGAGGCAAGATATCATAAATTAAAAATCGTGTTAAACACGTGGCACATTTTACGATAGTGCGAGAATTATGAGTGTATCGTGCATGAATAATTTTTTAAAAAAAAGTTGATACATAAAAGATCAATGTATAAGTAAGAACAATGATGCGAGGATATTGAACAAATGTCTTTATTTGCTTTCGTTTATTATTAAGGCATCCCGGCAACCTTGTCCTTGTATATCCACTTGCCTGGCTGAGACTGATAAACGGCTGGCCCGAGGAGGTGGCTGAATTAAGTTTGCCAAAATATATACTAAAGATAAACTGTACAATTAAAACTATTCTAACGAGCTCAAAAATAAAATAAAAATAAAAGTAAAAAATAAAAATAAAAACAAAACGAGTTCTCCGAAGACAAAGCTGAAGAAATTACACGGTAACTGGTTATTAATGTTATATAAGTACAATCATTAAAGATTCAAAATAGCTAATTGAAGTCAACGTTCTTAAAGCACTTTATATTGCAACAAACAAACAAAAATTACGTCTAGGTTTGCACTGTACGATATGTTTTTTCAATAACACTCGGGGTAACAAAATTTAAGTCTCTAAGCAAAACAATGATGTTATTTTTTGAGTGATCGTCAGTAGTCATGAATGTAGAAGGTTTTCAAACCTGTAGATAATGAATAGCATCAGTAAAGTTTTTGCACTTTGTAGTACCCGCCGAATGCAAAAGTCAATAGTTGTTACTGATGTGAAGTCTTCTGAGTCCACCTTGGATGCTTTAATGCATTTCCCCACGTAGTGATCGCATAACTACCGACAATGCTTAGCATAGTTAGGAAAAACAACATTTTTTTTCGTTTCCACTGCGAATCTAGCCTTCAGTTACTGAGAAAATATATTACGGAGAAAAAAATGAGCAAATTAAATTTTCCGGTAAAAATATTTTCTATTACTGTGTGGTTAGTCTATCCTGTTGGAGGTCAAGACCTAGTTTCCTTTGTCTTGGAAATCGTATTATAATTTGGCTACTACTATTCATTTCCAGGACAGAGCGTGACGTGCATAAATGACGCACTGAGAAACACAACATTTGCCAGCATTTATGGTGGCATGTGTTTTCACTGGTTTACCCACCCCTTCCCCCATTTCGGAAGCAAATAATTAAATACGTGGTTAGCCTGATCGTACATCTTCACGTCCAGACAGCTATCGCTGAAATTCAGAGTGAAATGTTCGACAAATCGCCGTTTTTAGTCACCTTCCCAATTTGAAGAACGATTCAAGCTAGATTGGATAGACAGTTATATGGAAGTGAAGGTAGATGATCAGGCTAACTATATATGTAAAATCTTGCTTCCTCAATGGAGGTAAGCCCTTGAAAACACCTGCCATTAAAAAAAGGAAAAGAACGCTGGCAAAATTTGTTTTTCTCCGTGCATTATTTATGTGCATCATGCTTGAAATTATTCCTAAATAAACGTGTACTGGATGTTTTATACTTCATGCATTTTTTCCACTAACAGCTGGTATACTATTACAGTATTTTTTCTATAACATATAGTTAAATATTATGCATTAAAAGATATGAAACAAAGAGAGCAATTAAGCAAGGGAGAGAATCAAGCAAGCTCTCTAATAAGTTCAAGCAACAAAGTTCTTGTTTACAAGTTTGTAAGCTGATAACTGGAAAAGAGTAAAGTTCAAGTTCCTAAGTTAGATGAATTCAAGATGAAAGTGATGAAGGGAACAAATTCTTAAGATAGTTTAAGATTATTTACAAAGTTTTTACTTTTTGGCAACTAAGCAGTGAGTATGCAAACAGGTTCTTAAATAATATTAACTCACTAATTTGTTGTAAATTAAATGGAAAGAAATAAGGAAAGTGAACAAGTTCATGAAAGTAAAAAAAAACAAAGAAAAAGTTTATAAGGAAAGAGAGATATTATGCAAAGTAACTTCACTAAAGAGGAAAGATTTATGCAGCGTTGAAGTATTCAGGAATTAAAAAAGCGAAAGCAGGAAAGTTTAAACAAGAGCAAACCAACAGTTAGTATGTAAGCAAGTGAAAAATCAACTAAATATTACATAGTTGGGTTACTGGTTGTTGTTGATGCTGTTGGAATATCTTATTTAATTTATTCAATGAGAGAGAGAGAACAATTCGATGAGCACAGAACAAAGCAAAGTGAGTTCTAGTGAGAGAATAGAAGACAGCAAACTCACGAACAAGTTACAAGTTCCTGAGAACAAGTTAAGTCCATTTCCAGAAATGTAATAGAACTTTTTTAAGCTAAATATATAAATGGCAAGTGAGAAAAACAATATAATTAACACTATCAATCAGTATCTGGTTTTACAGTTGGCTGCAACATGCTTTTAAAGATGATATTAAATTTAAAATAGGATCACCATCAGACACGAGTTTTGAACAAGTTTTTATGCTGATTATTCCAATTTCTTTGTCAGTTTACTATTGTTTATCCGATTGCACAAAGAATATTGTCTGACAAAATAATAAAGTAGATAAATGAGCCCTAGTGAACCTAAGGTAGTATGGATTAAGAGAAAGAGTCGTGAACAAGTGAGTAAAACAAATTCGAAGAGCAAAGTGACCAATATTGTAATCAGAGAGAGAATTGAACAAGTTTCAAGTCCTATTGATCAAACTTCAGATAGTAAACCAGCAACAAACGAGATAAAAGTTACAATTACAGAGAAAAGCGAGAAAAGTTGAAGAGAAGTCCTCTAGTTTACAACTTTGTCCTAGAATGTAAAAGAGAAAGGCATGAGAGCAAAGCGAAAAAGTTCAAGTCTAAGCTGTCTATTTCCTACATTAAAATGGGGGATGAGAAAAGCAAAGACAGTAATGCAAATAGAGATCAATTTGCAATAACAGATAATAACAATAATTTTTTATTGCAAAAGATTTATCAAATTACAAATGCTTTGATTACAGAGCTAACAGTGGTCTTAGAAGAAAGTATAAAAAGCTTACAAGTATTTTTACTGGGTAGAGGTTGCTATGGGTATAGGAAGGAGCTCCTGGTTTTGGACTTGCAGGAATAGCAAAAGGATTATACTAATAGCTTTGACAGGGCAGGAATAGCAAAAGGATTATACTAATAGCTTTTACAGGGCAGGAATAGCAAAAGGATTATACTAATAGCTTTTACAGGGTAGGAATAGCAAAAGGATTATACTAATAGCTTTTACAGGGCAGGAATAGCAAAAGGATTATACTAATAGCTTTTACAGGGTTTGGTGCAATTTTACTAGGGTTTGTTGTTTTAGTTTTCTTAGAGAAATTGGTATACAGTAAAGTTTAAAACACGATGAGATAGTAACAAGCTCTAGACCACCTTTTCAAAAAAATGTAGCACTCTGCAAGAAATTACCTTTAGTTGTAAAAAGCAATTCTCATTTAGAAAAAGAGAAAAATTTAGACACAATCTTCTATGTTGCTTACTCAGTGACAAATAAGACATGGTTAGTCAGGATAAACATTGCTTATTGGAGAGAGAATGAGAGAGAGAAAGGGGGGGGGGAGGAATTTAGGCAAATTATTTCTTAAAAAGCCTGAAATTCTCCAATTCAAAATTTTATGATTTTTGTCTGATCACACATTGTAACGCTTGCCCCAGATCACCATTATTTTCAAGACTGCAGCTTTATTAATACATTGTAATGCCAAAGTAAAGACACCAGCAGATATTTATATAAGTATGTATTACATTTCACAAGAAAATGAGATTATATTGCATTTGAAAAAAGAATTCTAACCGTCTCAATTTCCACCAACTTTCGTAATTAATGATCCACTTTGGTCAGACCTCCATTTTAGACAGCTACACATGGGCACCATAAAAAGGAAGATTGCTGATTAGCGAAAAGAATTGGAACATTTCAAGTCATTACCGCAACTAGATTTTGACCAATCAGTTGTTGTCCCAACAGTAACTGCTTTATAAATAGATTACAACAGCATGCATTGTGTGAAAGTTGGTGGGGGCTGAGACAGTTAAAATACTCATTTTTTCAAATGTAAGTTGGCAACATTTGTCTTGTGAAAAGTAATGACATACTCATATAAATATCTACTGGTATCATCCCTTTGGCATGACAATGTATCAACAAAGCTTCAGTCTTCAAATTACTGGTTACCTGGGGAAACTGTAACATTGCTTCACCAGATGAAAAATCAGAAAAATTTGAACATTCTGTCTCTTAACTTCTCAGAGGTATGACTCATAAAGGTGTGTGATAGCTCGTCAAAAGGGAAACTTTCTCTGCATCAAAATGATGCCTAAATTACTGAAAAGTGTCACTGTAAATGTGAACACCATTAAAAAATTGAGGACTAGGTGTGAAACTGCAACATAATATGTTCATAATATTTACCCATTTTAGTACCAAGCTTACATCGGGTAAATGTGTAAAAGAAAATTAGGTCATTTCCTTTGTGACATGTTCTAGACTGACAATAAGTAGGCAAGTTTGACAAAGGATATTTATAATTGACGCACGCCAAATGTTAAGCGATGTTGAACTTCCAATGCTTGTTAAGGGTAGAAATGCACTCAGATTTATTCTCAAGGTGTAAATCTGCATCTACTCAACCCAAGGATGAGTACATAGTAAAGTTTTACTCAGCCCAACCAATTTTTTCCTGGTCAGGATGAGTGGACAAGTAGTTTTCCTAAGCCCTGCTGTCTCATAAAAGGTTTGTGCAAGTTGATCAGTTTTCAGGGTCAAAATTCAACAGGGCTTAAGAAGGAAAAATATCCACAATTACTGTACATGCATTTTTTTCTTTATTCATAGTTCTTGTTAAAATATTGCATTAATTTCATCTCAAAATAATTTTATATAGCAATAAAGATTTGCAAGTATCATAAAAATTCACATTTATATCTGAAGATTAGGTATACATGTATTAGCACTGGAACTGCAAAATTAAATAAGGTAATATTTATTTATCCTGTCCATAAGTTAACTTCACAGGTCCATACATTTCAGAGTTACTTCAAATGTAGCATAAGAACTGCACAGTTATCTATGATAATACGGTATCAGTAATACAGTATCAGGACAATAAACCGCCCACTCCCAACAAAAAAACCCAACAATATCCCCCCACCCCTCCACAATAACCCTATAGGTCATTAACCCCTAGGACTATAACCCCCAGGACAAAAATACCCTATTTGTATCAAGTATTGTAGCATGTCTCTGTTGGCATAGTCCTGAACTAAAGTAACAATGCATGCATTGCAATCAGCATAATGCTTTCTTGGAGGGTCAGGTTGGTGCCCAGCGAGCATCTGTGTACAGCAGACTTGTTGAAGGACTGTTCTCTCTGTACAGCGAACAAAAACTTCTAAATATTGGGATGACAGCAACCCATGTTAGTTTGAAAACGCCTATGACAGCCCTGAAATGCATTATTGGTGCGTGGAAGATCCGAGGTAGATAGATCAAACATGTTCCACATTGCAATCAGTGTTTGTTGTCCATGCCTCTGTGGTCTACTGATGTATGTATCTTCAAAGTAGTACAGGATTGGCTGTGTTTCTGATGGAAGTTCCCTGACAACAGCTTCAAAATTTTCAATGACTGAAGCAACGAGCACAAATGCCATCAGACATACCTGTTCAGCAAAATTTTTGTCATTTTGGTAATGCTGTTGGAGACGATGCTCTTGAATTTTGTGATATATATTCTGCTCAACATTTGTGTACAGATAGGGGTTTTTGTCCTAGGGGGTTATTGTCCTAGGGTGTTAATGACCTATTGTCTAGAGGGTGTTTGTCCAAAGATTTTTTGTTGGAGAGTTATAGTCTGGGGGGGGGTGTCCAGGGTTTTTTTTGTTCTAAAGCCGATAACACTTACTCATCCTGTGTACGAATTAGTGGTTTTAATCAGGAATTGGGTAAATGTGGAATATAAATGTACCAATTAATGAAATAAAAAATAAAAAAAGAATTAACCCATCCAGAAACAAAATAAATTTATTGAGAGACAAAAGCCAAAGGTTTAATTCACTGACAGCATAAAGAGATGAACCTAATAAACAATGGGTGTAAATGGCTGAACTACAGTAAACAGTTGACAGCTTGGTGTGTGGGTTTTAACTGTAACATCAAAAAAGCAACAAACAACACAAACCTTTTACAATGACAATCAAATCTGCAAAAGGATAATCACTTATTAAAGACAAGGAGAGAGACCTCATTCACCGCAGACATTACAGATTGACTCCAATGACAAACAACGTACTTGACCACAAGAGTGAAGCCCTTTAAGAAGGTTTCCAGTTGTGACATTATTGGGGTTGTGCGGTTTTAGCAAAAGATAAAAAACAATATGAACCACTGAATTAACTATACATCCTTGACTGCTCCCTTTGAAGAAGAAATGGGGATATTCATGACTTCAGCACTACAGTGGTGGTTAGTTACATGTACTTTAGTCTGGTTTACAGTCTATAGCATATGATGCTACCTGCTTGACCTTGAAACCAGTAGCCAGACTCAACTTTTGTTTTGTTAAGAACAAACCCTCCTAAGTGGTCGTGTTTACAAAAGATTAAATAAAAGTGTCTGTGTATTTATCTCCATTCTTGTGATGTGGTCGTTCATAGCAGTGTTGTTTTAAACAATCTGCACTTTACCCGCAGACCCTCCTAAGCAGTTGTGGTTATGAAGGATTAAATAAAGGTCAGTGGTGTTTATCTGTTTATGCAATGCAGTTGTTCATAGCAGTGTCAAATCACTTATTGTGCCTAAATATTGTGGTCACTGGTTGCATTCTACAGGTGGTCACTCACGACAGTGCATTTATATAATAAACTTGATCCATGCATGATGATTGTGGTCACTCACGACAGTGCATTTATATAATAAACTTGATCCATGCATGATGATTGTGGTCACTCACGACAGTGCATTTATATAATAAACTTGATCCATGCATGATGATTGTGGTCATAAAAAATAGGTAGTTGCTCTTAGCAGAGGTTGCTCAAGACAGTTTTTACTGTATTTAAAATTATACTGCCATTATTGATTACATTAGTTCATTTTGCGATTTCACCAGTTATCCTTCAAATTAATATGAATTTAAAGTAGTAATGTACGTACAAATGAATTAACAATTGTAGGAAGCGTTTGTGAGAACAAGTACAAGAATGAATGAATGAATGAATGAATGAATGAATGAATGTTCAAGAAAACAGTCAAAATATGAGAATTTCAAAATATATGAATCCACAAACAAATGAGAATAAACAATTGAATAATGAAATCAGCATTACAAGAGTACAGGATTGTAGGATTGAATAGAAAACTCATTTTGACACTAGTGAAACCAGGATGTGAAATACAGTTGTTAGGTGTAAATTACAAGAATGATGGACGTTATTTTTGATTAAAGGTTTACTGTCTTCATTGCTCTGAGCAATAAAGCAATTATCTCTTTTGAATGTAACCCTCAGGTACACACAATAAACTTTTAACATACAAAAGCCAGGAAACTCACCTAAAACTAGTTTTTATCACTGTGTCTTTCTTGTACACATTACACACTGCAATTTAAAATAGTGAAAAGACTTAATGAGTGTAAATACCATCTAAATAGAATTAGTTTATTGAGAGTAAACTGGCAAGAATAAGCTACCTAGGTTCAGCCAAGCTGTTGCTTATTACTCTCTCTCTCTCTCTCTCTATATAAGGCAATTCAGCAGAAAATTGATTAGAATGACCCTCAGTTTGTTGCACGAATGTGTTTCATGTTTTCTTAATGAACAAGTCAGATCAGTATTTTCCAGTCTTTAAAAAAAAAAATTAAAATTTGTCTAGATTGGAGAGTATGTCAACAAACTATTGTCTTCTATTTACAACTGATGTCCTTATTATTGCCGGTTGAGATAAGCAGTAATAAATTGCTGAATAAAGAGTGCCAACAAGGACATCTCACTAAGAATGATAACTGCATGGTAGGCAGTCACTATTTAAATTCATAATTAAACTAATGTTTTACATTCATTAAACCTAATGACCAATTGGATGTGTTTAATAAAATACGTTTAATGGTATATCATCGCAAACTTTACTTCTTAAGATTTGACAAAGCTTGACCTTTAACTCTCCCAAACTGATATTTATTTCCCACTATCTGTTACTGTATTACATGCGCAATTAATATTCAGACGAAAAATGTGACATGTATTTTTCTGGTATCATCTAACATACATAAAATATAAGCACTCTAAAGATGTACTTGCAACCATGGAAACAGCTGAAAGCATGGGGCATGGGCAACAAAGACAAGAAAATAGAGACACTGTCAATGGAGAAGGTATTGATTCTGAAATAAATGGGCATTCTGGAGAAAAGTATATGTACACAGTTACTAAAGACTTATACTGCTATCAAAAATATTTTCTAAAAGTGATAAGGTCTGGGCAGAGTACGCAATGACATGTGATTTATAGGTATATATTAACAGAAGAAAATTGACTGAATAGTAAACTAAAAGTTTCCTTACTGCAAAGGCAAGTCTGGCCACCCAAAACAGATGCTTTATAATAGTTGTTTCAGAATTATGTATTTCAGTAACAATGTAGCACTGCAGTATTTCATTTCTTTTGTTTACTTTTAATTACAAATGCATTGGTCAATTTCATGTGTGCTGATATGAGATGGGGAGGGAGATAAGGAACTGATAAATCCCCAAACAGACAAAACCATGACTAATAATTAGCATAGCATTTTCTTTAAAATCAAAGATTTTCTTTTGAAAATGCAGCCACCTCTGAAAAGTACATTTTGTTTCATTGTGAAAACTTCATTACAACTGGGTGAATACCAGTAAAGTTACTAGCACTAGTAACATAATTTGTACATGTTATTCAGTAAAATGGGATAAGATGACAGACCTTTAGTTAAGCAGACCACTTTATAGTCACACAGGATTAGCATCTGACATGTTATTACACAACAAAACAAAGCCCAGCATGAGAAATGGAAAGCAGTCCATCGGAATGTTGAATAAATGATGCTTGAGTGACAGCTGGTGGTAGGTAGATGGAGCTTGAGAATTCATCAATTGTTCATGATATCTACAAGTGTATCTAAAATACGCATAAAGAACGACAAAAAAAGAACTGCTGAAAGCTTTCTTAACCCATTCTTAACCCCAGCTAATCCCTTCTTAAGATGTTTACATTTCTAAGTAAAACAGTATGCAATCATGCCTCATATTTATTTTTTGCTTTTCTCTTTTTTTGTGCAAAACTGTAATATAATTCCTGGTGTTGTGTTCCATATTTGGCAGTGACAAAATGTCCTCCATCATGCCCTACTCTGATAACTAATTCTCTGATGTGCCCTTTAACTATATAGTACCATCAAAAGTTTATATAATGAAAGCTGCTCTGGAATTTAATTATGTTTTTCTTCATTTAAAGTTCACAAATAAATATCACTCCTTGTCATCTTCATCCACACTTTCCTCTTCCTCCATCTCTTGTGACCTACTACTGCTTGATGCACTGCCAGCATCAATTCCAGCAATACCAGAGTTGTCATCTTCATCCACACTTTCCTCTTTCTCCATCTCTTGTGACCTACTACTGCTCCATGCACTGCCAGCAGCAATTCCCAGCAATACCAGCGCTGATGTCCCAACAGCTGCCCATGTCAGAGCCTTATCAACCTGTGGTAACAAAAAATAAAAATAGATTAAAGGAAGATGGGAACCTTGGGCAATGTGGAATTAGTAAAGTCCAAAATTAACTGTGATGAATAATACTAGATTTCAGCAACCACCTATTTTTAAAAACAATTCTCAAGATTAGGTTACTCCTTATCCCTAGCTATACATACCAGTGGTCTAACAATAATTCTGTATGGTGAGAAAATGGGGTGGGGTGGGGGTGTAAAACTCATTTTAATGATGTAATACTTACCTGTCCCTATTACCATGCTTACCTTTTCCGGGAATTATCCTCATCCAAATTATAAAATTCCAACCTCCTATTAGATGGAATGTTCTAGAAGAAAGAACACAGACCCAGTCTGTTTCCCACTTCATTGGCGAACATGCAGTAGTCGTCCTCTTTTATTTGGACACAGATTACCTGTGGGACATCAAAGTGGGGTGGAAGGAGGGAATCTTGCAATAGTGTGAGGTCAGTATGACATCATTAAAATTAGTTAACCCTCCCCCCAAACAAACTACATTTTAATATCAGTAATACAATACCTATTACCATTGCCCTGCTGAATTTGCAAGTGCAACAGGATGGCCTCAAAAAGTTTGTATAAAAATTTATATACTCACCCCAATGGTAGGAGTGTCCATTACTGTAAGTTAGTATCAGTTTTGGACCACTTTCTGTGCTGCAACTATTGGGCCCAAGGAAAAAATGCCTTCTCTCTGGTGCACCAAAGATCAAAGGTACAAGGTAGAAAAAGTAGTATGTGACCGCCGATAACGAATGAGTTATACAGGCCCATGAAGTAGCAATAGCCCTAACTTCATGGGCTTTAATTTTCATAAAGGAAAGATCCCTCTCAGTAATGGACTGATAAGCTCTCTTGATATTGAGGACAATTCGCATCTTAATAGGTAGGAAAATACACTTCTTACTCTTTTTTCTCCTTTTAGAAGTGGCCAAATACAACCATTAAGTCCTAACTGGGCACAGAAGTCTATAGGGAGTGGAGCCACCAAGGGAAGCTGTTTTTGTTTATTTTAAAACTGAGTTGATAAAGGAGAAAAATAGACTCATAATTGCCACTTAATCATAAACAACCTTTTTCTATAGACAAGGCATGAAGCTTGCTCCTTTGTTTTGCAGACACTAATGACAGGAGGAAAAGAGCTTTAAGGGTAAGGTTCTCAAAAGAAGCTTCACCCAATGGTTCATAGGGCGACTTGACAAAGACCACAATATGCACGAGATTCCATCGAGGTATTAGCAAGTGAGAAACTGGTCTGAGCGGCTCAAAGTGCCTGACAGGATCAGAAATATGAGGGTCTAAACCAATGGCTGGACCCCTAGTGAACTTAAGCAGGTTAGATAGTGCTGCCCTTAATAGTAGAAACTGAACATTATCTCTCTTTGAACAGCAAGCAAAGAAAGTCTGCCACTGAATGGAGGGAGACAGCTAGGATTAACACATTTCTAAAACACAAATTACAAAAGATTCTCCACTTTACATATTGGATGTGGACTGTCTTCTAGCTTGAATGATGCAATTAGCAACCATGCTCAAAGACCTGTACTGGCTGATAAATCGCTTGTAGTTTGAGGCAAGCATGAAGGTGGAGAATCTGTGGGTTGTTGTGCATAAGAAACCCCCTGCACTGTGACAGCAGGTCCCTTCTCTGAGGCAATGTCCTGGGCTAGTCTACGAACAGATAGAGAAAATCGTTAAACCATGATCATTGAGGCCACAGAGGTGCTATCAGAATGAGCTAAGCAGTGGAGATCCTGACTTTGTGAAGTACTTGTGGAATCATTCTGAACGGTGGGAAGGCATAAGCGAACAGATAATCCCACCTCAGACTGAAGGTATCCACTGCCCTGTCCCTCTGATCTGGGATTGGGGAAATATAAAAGGAGAACTTGTTGTTCAGTCTCGTTGGGAACAAATCTAGCAAGGGTCTCCCCCACAGTCTGAACAGGGACTCTGCTACGGATTGGTGCAGAAACCATTCCATGTGGACTACTTTGCCCTTCATGGACAGACCGTCTGCCAGAATATTCTTCTTGCCAGGAATATGACCAACTTGGACGGTAATCCCTTTTGAGGCTGCCCACTGAAGGAGGTTCCAAACTTTTATGCAATGAGAAGGAGCATGTGTGCCTCTTTGTCACCTGACATCCGCTACCACTGACACATCGTCGGAGGAGACACTCACACAATAACTCCTTACTTGGTTGACACACCCCTGTAGGACCAGAAATACAGCACTCATTTCCAAATTATGTGGAAGGTAGTTTCTTCCCAGGATCATGAATCCTGAAGAACTAGCCCTTCTGGCTGCAAGTGAGCATCCCACCCCGAATCTGATGCCTCCTTGAACAGATATGAGTGGAGTTAGGGGGCATGCAATGGAAATTGGAGATTGGCCCACCAACTCAAGTAGTGGTGAAATTCTGATCCAAGAAATCCAAGCAGTTAGGGGATCCTGTGCAGTTTCCATTTCACCAGAAGGAGAAACTGGAGCAGGCGCAAGTGCATTCTTAGGGGAACCAGGTCCACTGTAGAATTCAAGGTCCCCAGGAGGGATAGATATAAGCAAGCTAACAATGAAGTCATGACTTGAAGTGATTCCAACAGCACCAGGATTCTATCTATTCTGTCCAGTGGGATATGAACTAATCCCATGTTGGTGAGGAAATTGATCCCCAGATAAATGAAATCCTGAGACAAAATTAGCTCCAATTTCTCTAGGTTCAGACTGAGTCCCAGCCAGGTCACTGTGGACCAGCAGGAAGACAGGTCTTGTTGGAGGGACTCTAAGAGGTCATTGTTGGTCAACCAGTCGTCTAAATACTGGAGGATAGGGGTCCCCAGTGACCTCAGATGGGTGGCAACTACTTCCATCACAATGGTGAAGACTCTGGAGGTGGAGGCCACGTTGAACAGCAGAGCACAAAATTGGAAAACCTCCCAGTCCAGGCAAAACCGGAGGTATTTCCTGTCAGGAAGAAAAAATGGGATGTGAAGGTACACATCCTGAAGGTCAATGGAGACTGCCCAGTCACTGGATCTTATGGCGTTTATGACTGAGGCTGTAGTCTCAATCTTAAATGGTTCCTCCTGAAGAAACGTATTTAAGGCATAAAGATTGATGATAAACTGAAACTTTCCACCTTTTTTGAATACCAGGAAAATCTGGGAGTACAAGGACAGAGACTGGTCATTTAACACCCTCTCTACAAAGTCCTTTAACTGAAATGTGAGTACTTCTTCCATTAACTGAACTAGATTTGACTGGTGGAAAAGGATGGGGGTTCTTACCAGAGGACGATGTTCCCAGAATCGAAGCCGGTATCCTTGCTTTATTATAGAGGATCCACAAATCATCCATTTTGCTCAATCAAACCTCTCAAAAGAGGGCCAGGGCCAGCTGAGCACCCACTGGAATCCCTGGAAGAGGGATGCACAGCAGAAGAAGGTTCGAGTTCCTAGTGCCTCCCCCCTTCTTGGGGACCCATTGGGAGGAGGTGAAATTGATTCCAAAGAATCCTTCATGAACTCACTTGAGTCCACCATGACTGAAAGGACATCATCATCCTGCTCTCACTCATGGAGGGAGACAGGCCTTTCCAACACAGGGTAGGGGTAACTTCTTTCAGCAACTCCTCACAGTGAGTGATAGGACTGCCCCTGCTAGCAGGCTTTATAGGAGGATGAGGAATGCTTCTTGTTCCTCCTCTAGCTGTATCCTTGTCCTTCAATTGTGCATGAGAAGTGGAGGGACTGTCCTATCTGCAGGCCTTTTACATGTCTCATCCCTCCTAGACTGTCTAGGGGGAGAGGACTGGCCCCCCGCCTTTCTGTTTCGCTCTATGACCCATCTGCACTGCTCTGAGGCCAAGGCATGGGCATCCATGACACCATGTATTGAAAGGAATGAATGTCCCCTCATCCCATAGGAATTGAAAGTGAACAAAGGGAAGGGGGGAATGCTGATCCTATCCCTTCCCTAGCTGGACACATAAATGCCTACTCCTCAATCCCACCAGGGTTGATCGGTAGAGTGGAGACGTCGGGATGGGGGGGGGGTCTGATCCATTCACTGTCCCCGTACCGCTGATATAAATCCATTGACCAGTACTCACACAGCTCTGACCGGCAACAGAACAATGGCTGGTCAGGTAACTCAGATCTGATGGAGGAACCCTCCTCAGAACTTATGGAGCACGATGCTGCTGCTTCCCTAAGCAGGGAGTGGGGGTGAGGGGGGGGGGGGGGCACTCACTCTCATTTGGTGTTATTCCAGGGCATGACTGCATTGGATTGGCTGTTAGGGATCCTAGGACCTTATGTTTATATTTATTATTATTTTCCTCTAACAAAGAGAAAAATCCCATATCCTCCAGGAAACAAGGAGTTTTCTTCTTCAGAACCCCTAAGGGCTCAGAGTAGTATTCAGTACCCTCCTGGGATTGAGGAGTCTTCTTCTCCTGAGACCTCAGGAACTCAAAGAAGGATCCCATATTCCTAAGGGATTGAGGAGATGAGGAGGAAGAAGGACATTTCTTCCTTCCCTTATATGTGTGCCGACTCTCTGCAAGGTCCCAAACTTCATCAGAGCAAAGGCAACATAATGGACAGTGCACAAAAGGCTTGTGGGAGTGTGTGTCCCATGGGGCCTATTTGTGCCTATACTTCAACACACTCTGTGACATTTATTTGTTATTCCTGCAAAGGAAAAGTTCCTAAAACGAAAAGCAATAAAAAATTAGATTCTTTTTGTGCGTGTGCGACCTTCAAAGCACCACATTGAGTGGTTTGAGACCTTCAAAGAGTCATCTTATAAAATCTTCATATAATATTGATCAATCCACCAACATATTATATTATCAAATTATCAAAATATGCTGATAGGGGGTCACAAAAATTTCAGGATATGAGGGGAAGACAATACTCACCCTAAAATTCCCAAAGCATCCAAACTGATGATGCAGGGCAGTAATATACCTACCCAAAATGAGGTGGCAATATACCTACCCTATCATCGCAAGAAGTTTCTGGAATAACGGGGTAGGGGCCCAGCTAGATAAAACAGTGCCAAAATTACCTCCAATCTACCAAGAAAGCCTACATAATTACTAATTTTACTCTGGATTGCTTAATATAAATATAAATTTTATCATCACTCTAAAAAAATGGAAAAAGTTATCAGAATGCCAAAAACCATCTTAGACCACGACAAATGGCAATTCTTTCCGAGAACAATTTAAACATGAGTGATCAATAATGGTTTCCAAAGAAAAAATAACGACTACTGCACATGCACCTATTAACAAGGGAAACAGACTGGGTCTGTGTTCTTGCAAGTTCTAGATATTCTATAACATTCCATCTAATGGGAGGTTGGAATTTTAAAATTTGGACAAGGATAATTCCATCCCCCGGAAAAGGTAAGCAAGGCTATAGTGACAGATAATGTATTACTGATATTAAAAAGTACTTTAAGTATTTAAATTGTGTCTGTGTGTATTGAGAGCCTTGATACAATAATTGACAACATGAGTCTAAGTATATACTTGCTTTGGATACTACATTATGTCTTCCCAATGGTTTAAACACACTTAATCCACATAGCACAAGAGAAAAGCAGTGCGAAAGCTTATCTCCTGGATGGATCAAAACCCTATAATATAACAATCACCAAGTACCACTTTTGGGTAAAATTCACAGTACAGTTTTCTGAAAGAAAAGAAAATAATTTTTATAAATAAATGGCTTCAGAGAAAACTAGTGAAGCAACAACAAATCCAGAACCAAAAATGACACATTTTCTGGTACATTTAATATTAAGTACAGGTATATCAATGTATTCTTACTTATTAAAACTTGTTATTCCTCATTCAAATGTTTCTGTATTAAACTGTAACAATATCTGGCAGCCATATTAACTTTTGGCAAAAAATGCTGAGCATGAGCCAAAAGAATTTCAGGATACTCTGGTCTAAATGATCAGTTTTACAACTAATAAAATAACTGTCAATTTTTTTAAAAAAACAAGAGTCCCTCGAAGGGACTGATGCTTTAATTTCAAGGAATTCAAGAAAAGACCATTTCTTCTTTGCAACTGCAAAGTGCTGAAACCATCTCTGATATTCATGAGCGATAAGATTTTTTAGTTTTTTGTAGCCACTGTGGCAGCCATATTGGATGCAAGATCAGCACCATTTTCATTTACGGCAAACTAGACAGCATTAGAAGACTTTGGGTGAAAACCCCATGCCAATATGACCATCCATTCCGAAGCATTAGTGACAAGATTTTCAATACATGGTGGCAGCCACATTGGCTGTCTGCATGGCACTATTTTCATTTAGGACCATCTAGATATCATAAGAAGAGTTTTGGTGAAAACTGTATTGTATGACCATCAATTCTGGAGGAGTAGCAATAACAAGATTTTCAAGATGGACACCATGGTGGCCATATTGGATGTCAGATTGGCATCAGTTTCATTCAGGACCAACTAGACACCATATGAAATTTCCTGTTGAAAACCCCATGTAGTGACAAGAAGATTTTCAAGATGGCTACCATGGCGGCTTTATCTGTGGTCAGATCGACATCATTTTCATTCAGAACCAACTAGATATCATAATTATTCTTCTGGTGAAAACCCCATGTAAATATGACTTTCCATTTAGGAGTAGCAGTAATAAGATTTTCAAGATGGCAATACTGGATGTCAGATCGGCAACATTTTCATTTAGTATCAACTAGATATCATAAGAAATCTTCTGATGAAAACCCAATGTCAATATGACTTTCCATCTAGGAGGAGTAGCAATAAGATTTTCAAGATGGCCACTGTAGTGGCCATATTGTATATTCAATTGGCATAATTTTATTTAAAACCAACTAGACATCATAAGAAGTCTTCTTGTGAAAACCCCATGCAGATATGATTCTCCATTCAGGAGGAGTAGGATAACAACATTTCCAAGATGGCTGCTGTGGTGGTCAAATTGGTTATTAGATTGGCACCATTTTCATGTGGGATTAACTAGACATCATAATAAGTCTTTCTGTGAAAACCTCATATTGATATGACCACACATTCTTCTGGAGTAGCGATAACAAGATTTTCAAGATGGCTGCTGTGGTGGCTTTATTTGATGTCTGGGCAGCACCATTTTCATTTTCGACCAACTAGACCATGGGATGAATGTGTGTGTACAACAATTTGATGGCAATCTTCCATCTTGTGCTGATGGATGGACAGACAGCAGATGACAGATGATGGACAACAGGCCATCCCATAAAGTTCTTCTGGTCTATGACCAGTTGAGCTACAGTAACAAGTCTAAGTGACCTAGTTTTATATAACATGTACGTACCATACAGATGCATCCTCGCAAACTTGAAAAATCAAGGTAAAATATCTCAAAGATATGGACAGATTGATATTCCCAAGCAAACAAACAAATGCACAAATATACATACAAATGTACAACTAGATCTACATGCAATCTCACCCTCGCACTTCAGGCATGTTCATCCAAACATGTTTTTCTGATATAACAAACAACACACATTTCCGCCCATCTCACAACCTTTGGAACTTTTAAATATCAGAACGTTACCTAAACATCCATAAATGTCCAGCACAAAGTTGCATAAATAGTAAATAAACAAGGTGATCTCTCAAAATTCCACTTTTTATAAAAATATTCAGTAAATATCATGAGAAATGGGAAGAAGAAAAAGTAAACCTTATTGCACATCTACACAAACCACATATCTAGTTTACAAAGTTTCAAAAAATCTTCCAACCTGGAAATAACTTATTCTAACTTATAAGTGATATATGCTTAACTTGTACAGGACTTACTGGTCACTTGTAAATTACTTTTACTTTGGATATGTAATGAAGCAAGTGAAATGTTAGTTTGTATAAGTACAAGTACAGTATAAGTGAAAATAATATTGATCCATACTTCACCTACAATTCACTTATAAGTGACATATAAGTCATTTATAGGTGGTATAAGCCTTTATCAGTTGAGTATAAATGAACTGTAAGTTCATGGACATTGTCATTTTCTGACTAACAATGTCTCAAGTCCAAGGTGTACTACAAAATACAATCCAATTTCAAGAAAGGTGCTCCTATGATTTTGTTTCCAAAATTCATAACTTCCAACCAGATTTATCAGTTTCAATGAGTCGTATCAAAAAAACAATAAAAAAATTAATTAAAAAAGAATTTCTTCATGTTGTATTTACAATATTTTAAGATTTTAAAGAAAAACATTGAAATAAAACTTCCAACTTTGATTAATTGTACATTTGAAAGATAGAATAAATCAATGTGTGTGTGTGTTTGTGTGTGTGTGTGTGTGTGTAAATTGCAAAATGGGGACATGAGTGAGCATACATAATACTTCATTGCAGACACACCTTGTAAACAAGGACTTTTTCAGCATCCAACAATAAATTCTTTATTTATTTTAAAACAATATTATTTGACACCAAATATTCAACTGTGTATATTCTAATTAAATCATTGAAAATAATTTATTGCTGGACACTGAAAAATTATTTGACATCAGAAAGATGCTTCAACTGCAAAAATCCAGAGCCCAAAAGATTTCTGGTGCAAACCTTATCATAATTTAGACTTGGCCATGCTTCCGTTTCCAGAATTTAAATCATGCCGACTTGTTCCCTATAGCAGTTTTGTTTTGTTCACTCTTTGTGCTTTCCAGCATCATGTGGTATACACAAATATCAAAGGGTTCACATGATGACAATTGAATTTGGGACAGCTTTCATTTACCAGCTGAAGTAGAATGGCCATCAGATTCTGAAAGTAAACTACACTACCGACCACGAGTCGAAACATGCTTTCAAATCTGATTGTAGGGACCTACTTGATGATGACAGATTCTGCCCAAAACATATGTTTGAAAAATTAATTATTTATTACTTGGGGAATAAATTATGTTTATAGTTACCACTTTTTTGTTTTATTTCAGCTAAGAATCTGATATTGAGCAAGCTTATTCAAATGTGGTGATTCAAAGCAGCAGGTTAATGTGTTGGAATCATTTCACAAATTGTCATTTAAATGGAAATGTATGCGATTTTTAAAAGGTCAGACCTTATAGATAACCATTCATATGTATACATCCTATGAAACCGATGACTTTTATTTATATAAGGACACAATTTTTGGCCCCGGGGGGGAGGGAGGGAGCAGCTTTTTTCAAGCCCAAATTCATTTTATTTGGTGAGAATTTGCTCTTATCTCACATATAAGTGTAGTAAGTGAATGAAATACATTTAAGTTATAAGTGAAATATACTTTACTTATAAGTGAAATGCCTAATTGACCTATATGTTTCTTATAAGTGACCTATAAGTGGTAGTAAGTGAATGGCTCACATTTCAGTCATAAGAGATGTAGATTTCATTTATAAGTGAATTGCCTAATTTGCATATGAAATGCATAATTTGTATGTAAAATCCTAATCCATCTTCTATATGTCACTGATAAGTGACCTATATGTACAGTGAATAGTCACTTATAAGCCATTTATAAGTAATGAATATAAGTGACCTATAAGCCACATATAGTTTTTTTCTGTAAGGAAGTGTATGTGAAGTATGAACTAAATTCCCAAACTACCCCTTTTGAACAATTTTTCAAGAAATTTCCCCAAAAAATGGACCAGAGAACAAATTTAAACCTTACTCAGCATCTACACCAACCACATATCTAGCCTAAAAAGTTTCAATAAAATCCACCAGCTGGTGTATGAGGAGAAGCAATGATGAGTTGAGTTCTTAAAACACATCCCCCCCTTTGACAATTTGTCAATATCGGCAAAAAAAAAGGCCTTAGGAAAAAGTAAAATCTTATTGCAAATCTTCACCAACCACATATCTAGCCTACAAAATTTAATAAAATTCTCTAAAAAGTGTGGGAGGAGTAGTGATGACAAGCTTTGCCAGGGATGGATGGACAGATAGACAGACAGACAGATTGATGTATGGAGGCAATGAGAATATCCCCATGAGAGTTCCTCAAATTCCTGTATTTGCCAGACATGTCTGGTAGATTAAAGGTTTTGGCCAGCACATTCTCTGAGCAACCGAACATCGGTCATAGGAGTTCTCAAATTCTATTATATCAACATGTCTTTGATTTGTTTATCCACTAATCTACCAAATAAGCACCTTAAAAAAGTAAAATTCAAAAGTGACTAGGTCTGGTTTTTCAGATTGTTTCCTTGTCAGACAATCAATAGAGATGTTCCTGACTAAGCTTAATTCAAAGGTGACTGGATCAAGTTTACACATTGTTTCTTTGTTGGACAATCAACAGAGGTGTCACTGACTAAGCTTGTTTGATGATTATGTTTACCCAATTGTTTGAACTCTCTATAGCCACAAAACACATCACAAAAGACAGCTTATCTCATGGACCTATCAAACACCCAATAATTGTATGATTGCCCCTGGGTCTGTACTATAGGCATTACATTGGTCCCTCAGACCGCAGAGTTTGTGTTGTGGTGTCAGCACAATACCTTTAGAACTAACCATGTTAAGTCTAGTCCCAAATTAAGAAAAAAAATTACTAGCAACAACTAACTTTTATTATCGTCTTCCAAAACTTTTTTGGGGATGTGATCAAATAAAACTTATTCATCTGACTTTACTAGAAATGACCGTTAATTAGGTTACCTATTCTCGAGTGATAAGTCTGCCTGTTGTCAATTAATAATTAATTTTTAAAAACAGTAGAGTGGAATAAAATACTGTTATTGGGTGGAATTCTAAAATCAAGTTTTCTGCACACAAAAAAAGACTTTTTTAAAATATTAGTTTGAGAGGAAACTAGCTACAATCATTGAAGAATAATACTAACACTAAAGCAGCAGCAAACCCAGAACTGAAAATGACACGTTTTCCGGTACACTGAATAATTAGGTATATCGATGTTTTCTTTTTGTCACAACCTGCTGTATCTCCTCTGAATGTTATTATATTAAAATTTCACAAATATATGGTTGCCACATTCATTTTCAGGAAAAAATGTCTGGCAAGACCCATTAGAATTTCAGGATCTCTGATCTCCACTCTTTGCAGAAGTGTGGGGATAAATGCTATAACCCCTCCAACACTTGTTGGAGTAATCATACAGCTTATTGCCATCAGTAGAATTATCTAGAAAATGCTGGATGCAAAACTCTACCAAGTGAAACTTTGTCAAGGCTCATTGCTTTATTGCTTTCCTAAAAATGTATTGGGGATATTGTCAGGGAACTTCCTGGGATGAGCTGGCATCAATTTGCAAGAAAAGTATAACAGATACAGTTAAACTGAATTCATTTAGAATGCACCACCTACATGACCATTTGAAATATTGCATTTGTTTTGTTACAAGAGCAATATTAAGTGATACTGTACTTGGCCAATCAAAATTTCTTGGTGGTCCCTTCAATTTTCAAATGGCCCATTGTTTTTCTAAATTTTTCACTGCTTTACTGGTATATAATAAAGTGGGCTATTGGCCTATTACAACAGCCACTGGATTTCTGAGCTAGGGAGATCCCTTTATTGCGATACCCTCCAGTCCGTATTTCTTTCATGCCTCATCCTTCCATACAATTTGGTGGAATAACACTAATCATTCCGAAGAAAATAATATTTTACAGTAAATTTTAATGTAGCGTCCCTGGGTCAAGACCAGGAAAAGAAAGTGGCCAGGTGAGGTATTTAAAATCCACCCATATTGGATCTCAAATACAAGGTATTTCATGAATAACACTGAACATTTTGCAGTACCACAAAACCTGGAAGAACAGAAGACACATATACAGTCAAACCATTAAACAGCAGCCACTCTTGAGAAAAGGCAAAACAGGCCTTTGTACATTGATGACATCTGTACACACGGTCACCTTTAAAAATTGGTTTTTCAACAAATACCATGCACAGAATATCTTTACTGTTATTATTATTATTATTATTATTATTATTATTATGTTATCAAGATTGTTTTATGTGAACTATTCAACAAAATCATAAAATATGCATACATGTTGTTCTCTCCCAAAATTACTGTATCCTGCTCACTTGAATCCATCCTATACATTAAATCATCACTGACTTAAAATAATCACTGATCTTTGTTTTGTGCACCATGACAAAATACTAACTTCTCTACTAATAGACAGATTACATATGACTGTAAAACAGATGACTGACTCTTTGGTTGGCCACCTTGCATAAATTAGGCTTCAAAACAGCTATTCATGCTTCAAAACCAATATTTGGATTAGCCAGTTGCTCAACTCTGAGATCAAAAGACAGTCTGCTTATGTGAGAGGCCTGTGATTAATAGGGAATCAAAAGAAGCCGAATATGGTTATTCTTTGTGACCCATGAACTGAAACTTTGCCTGCCTTTACAGACAAGTTTTAAACACTGAATGACCCCTGACCCTAACGAAAAGGAATGTAACTTGTATCTCTTCTCAAAGATGAACTTTTTGCATCAAAGATAGCTTTAATTCACAGGCAAATAGATGAAGATATCTAACTATACCTGTCACACTGGCATAAAAGGCAACTTCCATTTTTGCTGCAATAACATGACTACTTTACCCACCGTCCAGCAAACTAATTGCTTTGACCCTCTACAGTAATGATAAAAACTCCCTCACTTTCGAATTTGACATATTGATACCTCTGAGTTACATTGACAATGTGACTGGAGTAGGGCAAGTACAAGTGAGACAAGTGAGATAAGAAACATTTGCACATTCAAAAATGCCTTGCTCATGAAGCAAAAGTTTAGTTTGCAAAGACTGAGCAGTCACTGTAGATTTGTTCCAGTGACTGCTTAAAGCAGGAAGAAACCATTGTTTGGTTAGGAAATGCCTGGTCACTGACTGCATAAAGTAGGTGACCATTAAACACATTACATTTACATAGGACATTTGCCAGGGGGAAATAAGAATGGTTGTTGTGACCAGGTGACCGCTGTGTAATGGTGACCGTTGGACAGGTTTGAATGTATTTGTAAAAATACACCATTTAAGTCGCTCTAGTCTAAGATCTTTTTAAAAAGCTGAAATTAGAATTTGATTGAGAAAACAGTATTATCGATGGATGACTGTAAACACTTGAGGCAAAAGGCCATCAACCCAATTAGGGTCTGGCTTAACTTACTGAGCTCAGCAAAACAATTTCCTTGCAGATTCTTTACCTGGTCACTCTTCTCAGTTCCATAACGACACCAACTAGCAAAGTGTTCACAATTTTGCCACAGAACATTGTATCCTATTTCTCCAAGCTTAGACAGTGCTCTCTCTCTAATTTCTTCTTTTGACAGTGGCCTATGAAAAGAAATCAGGCTTTAGAGGAGACAAAAAAATACCCCATATCTGTTTAATCACTTATGTCATGTCAGCTGAAATATAAAAAGCAGTTCACAACCTATCTAAACTAATTGCATTTCTTAATATTAAGATTATGGTAGACGTGGCATGTAGCATACAGTAGGTACAGTACAGCTCATGCAATTTTTTGTTTCTCCACCTGTCTCTGTGGGGAAGTTAATCCCCTCCATGCTTGCTTCGTGATGAAGCTGCTGCGGAGGGGAGTGTGTGTAAATAATCACCACTGCGACTCAACATGCATGTCTTGTGCTTCTCCACCATGGTGGGGGCTTGTCGACATTACTGATTGACATTTGAATAGCCAATGCATGAAGAACACTCATGGAAAGACTGAGACATCAGACTGATTTACAATTGGATACCATTTGAAGAATCAATCGTCTTAATTTCAATTATAAATTTACCCCCCCAAAAATCATTTCAAAAGTCTTGTATATTCAATGCATGTGTGTTTAGAAAAGGTTGATTTGCTTCTATTGCAACACTTCTGTTTGCAGTTATTGCTGATGTCAAAAATGTATGACTGTGCATTCTCATTTCAGTTTAAACAATGTATCCCAAGAAGCTCACATCATGATCCATAGAAGTAGATCACAGACACTTCTAGGAATTTTACATTTTTACTTTATTCAAAGAACTCTGAACAAACTTACACATTGACTTGATGAGAGGCACACCTTTTAGCTGCCTTTGGACAGTTACATTTCAAATTGCAACCACTGCTATTTAGAATAAAGAAAAGAACAGAATACACTGAATTTACAGTGAAATGCAAACCATGTGCTTAGTCTTTAAGCAGTAATGGCAGTACATACTGTCAACAACAGCACATGTTCGTGAGGTTGAATATGCAAAACTTTGAGCCAGCAAGATGTGTATGGTAAGGGATGAAGTATTTAATTCTGGGGGTGAGGGGGCATGCAGGGAATGGTTCTTTATGACCAGGGTGTTTGTTTTTTTCTTTCATTACAATATAATTAAAAAAATTCAAGTAAAATGAAGTATAGAGTGAAGTCTTTTTCCCAAAAATCTGAGCAAGACAATTATTTTCAAGCTTTTAAAAAAGAGAATCGTAATCCCCCCCCCCTTTTAGAAAATCAAATGGTGTGTCGCTATGTGAGTCTCGACTTTAAAGGATGTTCTACAGAAATCAATAGCAGTAGCTATTGTCAACACTTATAATATATTGACAAGAATTAGCATCAAATGAATATGTCAATTTTGGCCTGGGAAGGTGTCATTTATATTACACAAAGCCAACTGACTTGGAGTGTCATATTTAACAGCCACAATTATAACCAGCAATAAATAGTGGAAGTTTTTAATTGTCTGCAATTAAACTGAATTAAAATTTATTGCTGAAACGAACAATGATATGGGAAAATTGTCATGATTAAAAGATTGAATCCTGCTCTCCCTCCCTGTGATAGTTAATTTGCAATCAAAGATTTCCAGATTTTATTTTCCAGCAATGAAGAAACACCTCACATCATCAATTATAGTTTGGTCACTTGCATTTTCTTGTTTTGGCATAAATTATACCACATTCAAGACTACCAGATCCCATTGTCCAAAATCTCTCTCTCTCTCTCAAAGCAATTTGAGGATTCAGTAAATAGCAGTCACCTTGTGACAACATCCATTCTAATTTCCCCCTGGCAAATTTCCTATATAAATATCATGAGTGCGGTCAGTGGCCAGGTGTTTCATAACCAAACAATGGTTTCTCCCTACCTTAAGTAGTCACTGAAGCATATCTACAGTAACCGCTCAGTCTATGCAAACTAAACTTTTGCTTCATAAGGAAGGCGTTGGTTAGATAAAGGAATATCATGTGAATCGATGTGCAAACATTTCTTATCTCGCTTGTACTCACCATACTCCATTCACATTGTCAATGTAACTCAACAGTGCCAATATCAAATTAGAGGCTTGAAGCAATTCATATGCTGGATGGTGGGTAAAGTAGTCATGTTGTCACAGCAGAAATGAAAGTCACCTTTTGTGCCAGTGTGACAGGTATAGTTAAATATCTTCATCTATGTGCCTGTGAATTAAAGCTATCTCTGATGAAAAAAAGTTCATCTTTGAGTAGATATGAGTTACATCTCTTTTCATTTGGGTCTGGGTCATTCAATATTTAAAACTTGTCTGTAAAGGCAGGCAAAGTTTCAGTACATGGGTCACAAAGAATAACCATATATGGCTTCTTTTGATTCTCTATTTATCACAGGCCTCCCACATAAGTCGACTGTCATTTGATCTCTGTGAATTGAGCAACTGGCTAATCCAGATATTGTTTCTGAAGTGTGAACAGCTCTTTTGAAGCCTAATTTATGCAAGCTGGAAGACCAAAGAGTCAGTCATCTGTTGTACAGTCATGTATTAGCTGTCAATCAGTAGAGAAATTAGTGTTTTGTCATGGTACACAAAACAAGCTAAGATCAGTGATTATTTTAAGTCAGTGATGATTTAATGTATAGGATGGATTAAAGTGAGCAGGTTACAGTAATCTTGTGTGGAACATAAATATGGGAGAGAACAACATATATGCATATTTTATGATTTTGTTGATAACGTAATAATAATAATAATAATAATAATGATAATAATAATAACAATAATGATATTTGGTGCATGATATTTGTTCTAAATCCTTTTGCCTTTTCCCATGGGTGACCACTATTAACAGGTAGGACTGTTGTTATCTATGATGTTTATATACTTAACTTTTGTTTATGATTGTAAGTTGAATGGTTATTTGAAAATACATACTTAACTTCTGTCCAGTTGTTTACATAGTATTTCACAACATGTGCTGTTGTGACATGGGTCAGGTAGACAAGTATTTTTTCATTAGAATTACTCAATATCCTGTTGTGACATAGGTTATGAAGTCATGTGTGTGTGTATATATACATATATATATATATATATATATATATATATATATATATATATATATATATATATATATATATATATATATATATATATATATAATACAGATTTTGGTAAATAATTTCATTCTTGTTCTATTCTAAAATTCCTGTTCTAAAGATCAGTCTGAGTTTACAGTTGTGTTGTTGATATCAGATATAATTTGAGAGAATTATTTATTTAAAATATTCATTGGAATTACTAAAGTGCTCATTAACTTTTGTATTAATACATAATTTTGGGATTTATGTGAACTCATTCAAATATATTCTGGATTACATCTGTGTGATACATCACAACATTCAAGGCTATTGGAATTCATTCGGAACATTCTATTATATTGGACTTGTGATTAGGACATTTAGGATTATATGGAATTTAACTCACAAATTGTAAGTGTCTTTTGAATTTTCACTTTAATTGTCTGGAAATAAATTGCTTGTTGATTTTACTTGATGTTATTGGCTTCACTTTCTTTCTGTTATGTATTTTAAGACCTAGAATCATAACACTGTATTTTCTTTCCTACCCTTTTTAACTTCCCTCCCTCCCTCTTTTCTTCTTCTTTTCTCTCTCTCTCTCTCTCTCTCTCTCTCTCTCTCTCTCTCTCTCTCTCTCTCTCTCTCTCATGATAATAAAAGATGTTCTTATAGATGCTACAGACTTCACTCTGACAATATGAAATGTGCTCTCTCTCTCTATCCTATTTTTGTATTAATTTGTCCAAAACTGTGTTTCTAGGAGAGAGTATTAGAGGCGAATCAGTTTAAGGGTATTATGAAATATCCATTTATCATTTATAGTAAAGAAAAATTAAATATGATTTATAATATTTTTATATTCCATTAAATGTTTTACTCTTTGATTTTGATTTTGTACGCTTATTAATTTAAATAATCATTCTGATTATTAGCCCTTTTACTGGACATTGTTGTATGATGTAATTACTGAAGATAACATGTACAAAATGGCAGCTCTCTATCCTTTCTCTCTGATTTGTAATACACCACTCCCCCGATTTCTCCCCCCTCCCCATCTCTTGCCACTCAGTTACTACCAATAAATTTGAATGCACCAAATGACCTGATCTTTCATTTCCATCCTTCATTTGCCACCAGGGGGCCCAGTGGTCTAAAGTGCTTGCCTTTGCAGATCACAGCCATCTCAACTGTGTCCGCATGGATTCGAGTCTCGGGCTCGGCCAATGTGGGTATATGAGAAAGCTTGCCAGTAGCTTCCCATGGGATGGTGGTTCTTCACAGGGTCTTCCCGGGTTCTTTCTTTGCCAAACATATAATGGCTGCAATGTATAGCCTATCATGTGCTGAAAAATAGTGTTAAACCCACAAAAACCAAAATCATTTGCCACCCTTGCTATCTACCATCTGCCAAGACGAATCAATGTACAAATGATATATAAATAATGATCATAGACCTCAACATCTGTCTCTCTATCAGATAAACCTCGGTCATCTGCCATCTTCAATCAACCATCATTTGTTTATACTTGTACGAATCTTGGCATGTAATCAAGGGAGCACTATAGTTATATTTAAACCTATAAGGATACCTTACACTGCATTTGTTGTACATGTGAATGTGGGATACTTTACACATTTTTGTGTATTTTGCTAAAATATGGGAACTAATCCCCACAAAATGAATTAACTCACTGTACTCCTTTATGACAAAAGGAAGTATTATATGTTTTGTTTTTTACTATGCTGAATGTTTCTTCTAACTTTCACGTGTTTGTCAGTTTCAATAATTATTATGACAGATTATAAATCTTTTCTCTTAAGTAAAATCAACCAAGTTGTTTCCTCTCTCATTATGCATTTAATGATAGTCTTCAGACAAATACAGTATCAGGATAAAGATTTACCTAATTTAAGTAATTGGAGACCAAATTAGTCTTCTTAATGCCAATTATAAAATTTCCAGCAAAGCTAGGGCTATTGCAAATAAAACTGTTGTTGCAAATACAATTCACAGTACCAGTATTCATTCCAGAAAATTGAAAAGCAAAACCCAAAGGCCCCTACCATGTGAAAAGTGGGGTTATTTAGAAAAAAATGGATTGCAAGAATCCTAAACTGTTTCTTGTTTATTGAAGAAAATTAAAACATGTCATTATCAGCTTCCTCTGCCATGGATCTTCCATACTGGGATTTGACTTCCTGGTGCCTGATTAACAATTCTCCTTTAGAATATTTTTGGACATTATAGTTTATATTTTTTCCTCCCTGTAACTTTTTTAATTAATGCTGCTGTTTTTTACTAATGATCTCACCTTCTTTTCTGAACATTTTCTATCCATGATGATCAGCCATGTGTTTCTCAATTGGTGCCCAAGCTAATCAAAATGAGTAAGACATTTCTGTCAGTCAATAACAATTGTCTCATGCTTCTTTTGCAATAAACTCACTCTATTCAGTAAACTGTCTTGGGATGCACCCAATTCAGTCAATCTAAAATCAACCATATCGATCTTTTATCTTTATTTTCCAGGTCTTTTTTATGCACCCAACTGGAACCACAGAACAAACTTTTTTCACCAAAATTGACCAAGAGTCCAGTGAAGGGACTGATGCTCTACTAACTGTAAAGAATTTCCAGGAATTCTAGGTGTTTCTTGTTATTCTTTTCTTAACTGCTGAGTAAGTTGAAACTATTTCTAATATTCTTGAGAAACTGTGCCATAAAACACCAAACCACACCAAATCCATCATACCAAATTTGGTAACAAAAGAATTTTCTTACTTGTCTGATTTAACATGTTCACAGATATCTCTAATTGCAGTACAAAATTTTGTCATGACCTTTGACCCTGAACCTGATCTCATGAATAGAAAATCACTGAACTGAAAATCCCATGTCTGTATGACCATCCATTTAGGAGGAGTATTGAGAACAAGATTTTTCAAGATGACCACCATGTTGCCACATTGGAGGTCAGATCGGCACCATGCTCATTTAGGACCAACTACACATTATAAGAAGTCTTCTGGTGAAAACCTCATACCAATATCACTTTCTGTTTAGGAGGGGTAGCAATAACAAGATTTGAAAGATGACTGCCATGATGCACATATTGGGTGTCAGATTGGCACCATTTTCATTTAGGACCAACTAAATGTATACATCATAACCCAATGTCGATATGACCATCCATCTAGAAGAAGTAGTGATAACAAGATTTTGGAGGTCAGATCTGCACCATTTTCATATAGGACCAACTAGACACTACAAGAAGTCTTTCTGTGAAAACCCCATGCTGATATTACTTTCCATTCAGGAGAAGCATCGATAACAAGATTTTCAAGATGGCTGCTGTGGTGGCCATACTGAATGTCAGATCTCATCATTCTGATTTAGAACCATTTAGAACCATCTAGAAGTCATGAGTCATTTAGTCAGAACCCCATGGTGATATGCCAATCCATTTAGGAGTAGCATTAACAAGATTTTCAAGATGGCCACAATGACAGCCATATTGGATGTTTGAGAGGCACTATTTTCATTTAGGACCAACTAAACATCATAAGACTTTTTCTGGTGAAAACCCCATGTCGATATAACCTTCTGTTCAAGAGGAGTAGTGATAATACAATTTTCAAGATAGCTACCATAGCAGCCATAATGGGCAGCTGATCAGCACCATTTTCATTTAGAACCAACTAGACATCAAAAGAAGTCTTTTAGTGAAAAACCCCATGTTGATATGACCATCCATAGAAGAGGAGTAGTGATAAGATTTTCAAGATGGCCATTGTGGTGACCATATTGGATGTCCAAGCAGCACCATTTTCATTTATGACCATATAAACAAAGTGATGATGTAAAGTTTCATGGCAATCCTCAATGGTCTATAACCAGTAGAGCTAACAAACCTAGAATGTGTGGCAGAGGCAGCCATTTTGAATTTCATTCATGAAAAGGAACCTATCACATGACGTGATCACATAACAAAATACGTCATGGTGAATAAAAAAATTACAATAAATGTCAATTCATTGAAAAATATTATTCAAATGCTACTTTCAGTTAACTGTACAATATATTTCTTAGTTTGGATATGTTTAATTGACCTGCTATTTAGTCTATATATGTTCTGGAAACAGATTGTAGACTGTGTACTACTGTGTTGTAAAATAAATTTGTGTTGTTTATTTTTGTTTTCCCCAAAAATGGTGAAATCAGTTTGCTTCATACATGTGAGATATTTTCTGGCTTGATAGGAAAGGCTGATGTTGCTCTGACTGCCTAGATATTTAAAGTGACCAGTCTAACACAAGACCTGTTCACTTAACCTCAATTAATGATAAGGATCCAATCACATACATGTGATTCTACTGGTGGAAGGACAGATATACTGTTTTAAAGTCCATATAATGCACATACATGTACCATTTTATAGTTGAAATCGACCACTTTTGAAAATTAAATAATTCATCTAAAAATTTTGAAGGCACCCCCCCCCCTATCCCCAGTATTTTTACATGTTCTAACAACATATTACAGAAACCAGTCCACAACCAGTCTACTGGGACTGGAACTGTTCCACCAGTGCAACTACTGGTGCAATGATGCATGCTGAGTATCCAATCAAGATTTATTACACAACAGCTGATATGTGTACACAGCAAACTGTAAAGTGATTACCTTGAAGTTATTCTTGTAATTTGGAGAGTTTAAGGCCAATGGCAGGACATTTACTGAGGTGTTATAAGTAATAAATGGATCAAAAGTTATCTATAATGGCTTCTGAGTCTTTGATTAAAAATCCACCAACCTCTGGCAGAGCTGAGATAAAAAGGAGAGACTGACCAAAATATGATTTCGGCAGAAACTCTTGCATAAGCATTTTTGATTTCTTGTCTTGTTTTTAATTGTTATTGTGTTTTTCAAGGTGTTTTAAGAGGAATATTTAAGGGAAGCTCTAGTCTTTTTTTTGTCAAATCATGCCAAAATACTGAAACAAGGGCTTTCTCACCATGCTAAAACACCATCAGTTAAATATATTACAACAAGTTCAACAATGCTTGGAAATTAGAGTTTAAATTGGTGCAGGCGAGTAGCAAGGCATTGTGTGTTTCATGTGTGTTTCATGCAAAGTGGATTTTAAGATAGTACACCTCTACCTTGACAATTTGTGCACAACTGGATAAAAAAAACATATGCCACAGCTTAAACAAGGGCACAAGTTGCCAAAGGACCACTGAAAATTTGAGAGAGTGATGGACATCGACAGTGATGGGGGTGGGGGTGACTTAAATGGTTGAATACTCGTGTAAAAATCACATTGGGAAAAATTGTCAATAAATAGCTTTTTCTAATGAAATTCTTTGCTTTTCTGTATAAATTACCTGGATTTTCAATTTTTCCAATCTCTGAAAGATCATTTAGAACATTACTCCAAGTGGTTTCAACACATCACTTGTGTACCTGTGAAAACACTGCGTATTATGTCACTTTTTGCATGTGAATGTGGATACATTCTAATGTTACTGTACATTCAGAATAAAACAATATTCTTTATTTAAAACAAGAGTGACATTTGTTTCGAGAAACAAAACTGCTGAAACTCAATTTTTTAAAATTGTTATATTAGTTAAATACTGATGCTGTGATTTCACTGCAAGTTACAGAAAACTTTGGGAATTTTAAGTCTACTTTATGATGATTACACTGAAAGCAAATCAAAAGATAGAACTGAAACATGAATTTCACTTGACAAGACTTATTAATTTGGTATTTATTTATGAAAGAATTTTCACCAGTAGGGATTACTGACTTTTTAATTGACCAATATTTCACTGTATATTGTTATTTACAGTGTACTGAGAATTTTGTTTTAAAAAAGAAAATTTAACAAAATATACAACTTTTATTAAAAGTCAAGAATTTTATGATTTTGAATCAACTTTCTGGGCACTAACCACTGTTTTTGAGGATAAAACAAGCAAAATATCAAGGTTTTATTTACCAATTTTGACCGCAATTTTATTCACATTCTGGCAATAGGGACCTATTTTCAGAGTATTTTTTATAAGAAAAAATGGTATACACACATTATGAGTGGGTTTGCGAGTTATCTGTTTGTTCTAAAATGAGGAAGTGGTGTATATGGTGCAAAAAATTATATCACCAGACATATGCAGACACCACTGCATTGGGAAAATCTGGACCAGAAAACTACTGACAGTCTGTTAAGTGTAAAACTTAAAAATCACAAAATGAATGTCACCAGTGGACACCAGGCAGTAAACCGAAGAAAACTAAAAATGCTTGTTGATTTTATTTAAAAAAATCTTGGCACTGAACTATGAGATATAAAACTCATCCTTTTTCATTTAATTGACAATATCCTGACTCATATTATTTGATTATTATTGTAATAGTGCCATCAGAATCTGATTCATGTTCAAAGTTTGCTGTTTTATCATAATAAGAGAGAATACATATGATGGCAAAAAGTGCACTTGGTTTGCATACAATTTATGTCGATAAGAAATCCTACCAAAAACACAGATATGGCTGAGGCTTTATTAATATAAACAATCATCATAAGAAAATGACGATTAAAGCCTGGATCAACAAGTCTGAGGCCAGGCAATATGTAGAAAGATGGTTTTGAGAACTTCGAATGGCGAATTTTAATGGCCAATCTCAGGCTGAAGCAAAGAATGAGTGTTAAAAATTCTGTCAAACAGATCTGGGTATACTATTAAAAATAACCCAATTTATAAATTACTCCTTATTTTACCTTAACTAAAACCTTCTGTATTGGACATCATCTAGTGCTTGATTCCCCACTCAATGTCAAAGGCAATCAAATCATTAGTGCTTGGTGATATAGCATTTCAAATGGCTGCTAAAGTTTTCAAGTATGCTGACCTATGGTTACCAAAGTTTGTTTGCTGAAGCACTGTTAGGTTTTTCTTGTCTAAACAGTTCTGATTTTTTTCAAACACTTCAGCCAATCATTCCAATAATCTGATATTAAAAGTTAATGCAGAAAAGTACCAAGTAATCCAAATGCCCAAATGAAAGATGGTAAAATTGTGAAAGCCCTCAAGACCAAATTCCTCAGAAGCAAATTAGAATTTCAGAATTTAGTTTTTTGGTTCACAGAGATTTTCTATTTTTATCCAAGAATGTGATGTTTTCAGTTATGTCCCCTTACATACAATTACATCCATGTTTATCAATGCCTGCTTTAATTTTGTGCATGATTTCATGTTCATGCTTCTACTGAAATCTATACTATATGACTTTGTGCGTTTAAATTAATGTTGTTCAATTATGTGACATGATAGAAAAATGGTTTAGCAGGAAAAACATGCTGTTTCTGCTAGATGATTGGGCTTTCATGACTAAGGTGCGGCAGGTGCGCAAAAGCACTGCGGCCCTCACGCAGCTTGCCTTCATCCATCGTCATGCAAGAATAAGCACTTGGATCATCACTCAGAGAAACAATGCGATCATTAAAGATTTTTGCAAGCAGACCTATGTCTGTATAAATAAATAAAAGACAAAACTATTAAGAGTATTTGGTGTGTGTGTGTGTGTGTGTGTGTGTTCTTGTTTTTAGTTTTTGTTGTTTTATTCAAGCCAATTGATCAAAGATCTATTCTGGAATCAAGTATCAGAAGACAACAGGCAAATATAAATATTTCCTTTGATTTTTACATTCATTAGCAACAAATAAAAACAAATTTTAAATTTGGTATTTCAACAAAGTAAAATGTCTAGCTAATTGCCTGCAGTGGTCATAACAAGCCCCACTAGTGTCAGGTTTTATTTTACAAACATGGTCTTGGACATTCTTAGGTCCATTGGCTGACCACATACTCTCAGCAAGTCTCTGCTTTATGGGTTTCATTTTATTGTAAAAATAATACTTGGAACAAGAAATTTATCACCATTTGCAGAGTCAAGCCAGTTTTGGTTTACTGAGTTGATATTACTGAAATTAAAGGAGGAAAAATTCTGATCCAGAAAATTTTTTCTGTTATAAGGAGATATAGATTTTTATGTGTAGCAGGTTTCTGTCGTGATAGGTTTTAATACATAGTGATTTAAAGTTACTTACTGCATTTTTCTGTCCTTGTTTTTGTTGACTTTAGCATTGCTACCAAGAACTACATCCCCAAAATTATCAACCTTGACAAAAGCCTTCTTGAATTTCCGTCCACAGATAGTGAATAAGTGACCAGAATGAAAATTGGCATCAATACCATCATTGTCTTCCCCCGTTAGATGGACAACTTGCCCATCTCCTGAAATAGAGGAAAATGATTATTTCACCTTTACAATGAAGAACACCTTACAAACGGAGGAAAAGTTTCATTTACTTACCTTAAAGTTTGTACTAAGGTGAGTAAAACAGACACATTCCCACCATGGATAAAAGCATCTGATAACACCAGGTTTGGTTTGGTTTTGTTGGGTTTAATGGCATTTTTCACCCCATGATAGGCCATATGTGGTGGCAAGTATATTTGGTGGAAGAAGAACCCAGGAAGAACCACTGCCCCATGGGAATCTACTGGCAAGCTTTCTTACATACCTACATTGGTCGAGCCAAGACTCAAACTCATGCGGACAGAGGTGAGATGTGTAGGTGATCTGTAAAGGTGAGTGTCTTAGACCACTCAGCCATCCAGGGCTCCAATAATGCCAGGAAAAATACACAGATGTGATTGCTGAGATTTTGTACCAGTAGTGCATGTATCTAATCATCTCATTTAGATATAAAAGCAAAGGTCTTTCAAAAAAATCATCTGAACATTTGAATTTACTGCAGTAGCAATTTACTCACACATGATGTAATGGGCAAAGTGAACATTGTAAATTGAGAGCATGATGTAACTAAACATACAAATCTATTTTTTATTCCATCTTCATAATTATATAGGTATGTTTACATAATTAAATCTGTGTATTTTATCATTTATATGCAACTGGTCTAAGTGTTTAAGGACAATTAAAAACAGAAACAATAACAAGATTTAGTGTTTGCATTGGGAGAATGCAGATCAAAACATCCAAGTCCAACAAGTTCAAATACTTATACAAATTTAAATTTACAGCTATAATGGCATGAAAATCTATTATTGTCAACATATACATACAAACAAGCCTTCTAAATTTCATTTGTGTACCTCAAATGGTTTTTGCTTAATTGTGGTAACAAGGCTTTTGTTAAAAAAATCTAAGTCCAATAAAGTACAACCAGCACAACAAATGATTACATTGCTCACCTCTGTGATGCTTATAGTAGTCTCCAGTAGCTATTGTAAACATTAATTATTGTGCAGAAAATAAATTCCAACTGAAATGGCCTTAGCCATGAAATCTTGGCCTCTTTTCTAAGTAATTTTTTTTTTCTTGCAATTTTTTCTATTCACATTTAATCTTTTAATCTTTTTAAAAATTTAAACTTGTAATTGATACTATATAGCCAGAATTGTGCTGACATATCATTAAAGCATATACATACATATATACATACCAGCCTTCCAGAAATTTTCCTTAGTGCAACCAGACATTTTGACTTACTTGATAGAAAACACATGAATCTACTGTTTATAATATATATTTATTGAAGAAGAAAAAAAATGTTTCAACCCATATATAGGTCTCATCAGGTGGTAGCAGCAACCCATAAGTTTATCCACTCATTTAAAGTTCATCAGTTTAGTGAAAGCATTCTCTTTGTTACAGATGTCTGTTTGGATTTCCCTTTCATTTCCTGACTGCTGGCATCAGATCAAAGTCTTTTATATCAACACCAACAAGATTTATTTTCATAAGTTTGTCAAGAGCATCAGAACTCAGCCTGCACCGCATCTTTGTTTTGATCAAATTCTGGCATGAAAATCCTTGCTCACACTCCATGCTTGACACTGGAAGTACCAGTGAAATTTCCAACAAATGAATCACTTTTGGGTACTGTCCTTTCATTGAAACTAGTTTTCTCTGTAATCTAGCTGCTGAATAGTCCTCTGTAATTGTTGTACACAATGTACTTGAGAATCCCCAACTCCTTCTCTACTTTATCGGCACTGATTACTGTGCCACTGTTCTCTCTTGTTCGACCATAATGAGCAATCAATGTGTCTATGTGATCATCACCAAACTGTGGCATATCACTAACATTTTCAGGAAAAGCGTTAGACTCAAACACAGTAAATGCATTGAAAATTTCATGGTCTGGGAATCTGTCATATATGTTTCTGTGAATAATCTATCCACAATGTACTGCTTTGGTTGGCAAGTCATTGTCACCTGATGAACACTTCAGTTCTATCCCTTTGAAAGTGACAGCTGTCGAGCATTGCTGTAAGAAACTCTTTGCAGAGGGGCCCAAAATGGAGTGTATCTCCAAGGTAATCAGCTTCCAGCAATGTCAAAAATCCATCAACATGTTGCTTCATGGTAATGTACAGCAAATCTTGTCTGCAAACACCAGCTAAGGGTGTTTATTTTTCCAAAGATGTCACAAAGAAAGTGCAGCAAAAACATGAATTTGTATGATGTCATGTTATATTTCAATGAATATGCCATAATGTCTCTGTTGGTCTGGTCATTCAATATGCTGACTAGCTATAGACACCACTGATCATCAAACATTGTCTAAGACATCTCCCACAGACAGCCAGCATACTCTATGAACCTTTTGGTCAACATGGGGTCATCAGTTTGCCAGAATTGCAGTTCAGAAGGACCTCTTGTAGCAGGTAGAGAGTTAAGGATGCTCTCCATGTAGCCTATCTCTGACACTGTCTTAGCGCCATCTACACAATTGAGTGAGAGTCTATGGGCCAAACAATGCATTTCAACTAAAAAGCTGCAAGATTTTTTTAAGTAATCATGACACACATTCCTTTTTTCCAAGCATCAGGGTTGCACCATCAGATCCCATGCTATAGATTTTTGTTAAATCTAATCCATTAGATTTCAAATACGCAAGGAGCTTTGCTGTAATGGTAACAGCATCAGTAGCTGGTAAAGTGATCAATTTTGTATACAGGGTATGCAATTTCCCTTCTCTCACATATGACAGGTATAAAATCAAGTGCTTCTCTGTTGCAAGGTCAGTAAATTCATCAACAGTTCTTCCCACAGTAGGGCTTACTCTCAACTTGTCAAGAATTTACTCCTCCATCATTGCAGACATGATGCTAATGAATTCGGAACAGGCATTATCCTCCAAATACAACTTTGTGGTGATGACACTGCCATTTAACTGTGAAAGCTCATTGATTAATCTGAATTTTTCAATAGACAAGTTCTCCTTTGCAATGTAGTATGCAGTTCTGAATAGGTGCACATTGTTTCATCAGCTTTCTCCAATACTTTATCTAACGATGTCACCAGCCTGTTATCCTTAGCTGTATTATGGCTTTCACCAATCTTACATGGTCATTGCATGCAGCATGTTCCACTCATGCCAATTTCCTAAAGTTTGTAGATCCATGTGATATAAAGTTGTTTTTCTGATTATTCCTTTGGCAGAATTCACAAAACATAGCACTGAGTCTGCTGTCATACTTCAACCAAGGGAATAGCTCTCTACACTTTCCGTTAAAAGCTCTGGCTTTCTTAGTCAGTTTGCAGTTTTCATCAGTATTGTGCTTACACTTTGACATGGTGAGTATTAATCTCTCAATCAGAAAAACTAAGACTGATACTTATTATTGTCTCATCTATGTATATACAAGTCTACCAATTAAAAACAAATCATCAGAATAACAAACAAATATCTTACTGGGAAGCCAATCTTTGAAATCTAATTCACTAAACGATTAAGTTGTGGTTCTCCAACCCCATTTGACTAGCTTAACTGTGAGTGGTATAGCCTTCAGGCAGTTGAGTAGTAACAAGCTTAACTGGTGACACCTCTTTTGACTGTTCGGCAAAGAAACTGTGTAAACAAGACACAGTCACCTTTAAATGAAGCTTAGTCTGTGATACCTTTATTGATTGTCTGACAAAGAAACAATCTGTAAACTAGACATAATCGTAACCTTTGAATTTTACTTTTTTTAGGTGTTTATTTGACAGTTTAATGGATAAACAAATCAAAGACAATTTGATATAATGATATTTGGGATTTCCTTTTTGGTTACTCCAAGTATGTGCCAGTCAAAACCTTTGAAATGGTAGTCATATCCGGCGAATACAGGTGTTTAAGGAAGCCTGATACATACATACATACATACATACATATATACATGCTGTGATTCAGCATAAAAGACGAAACAATAAAAAAGAACATTGTTTTCTATGATATCAAAGTAGAGATACTATAATGATTCGATAAAATCCACAGATTAATGTTGCTGTTGCATATTTTTAAAAATAAAGGTTCTTAAAATCTGCTTCAGCAACTATTCTTATTGTCCACCCCTAGAAGTTAGATTTTACTGGGTGAAAGTCATAAGCTTTGAGTAACTTTGGAATGACAGCCAGTAGTATAATCATTGTTCATGCATCAATAAGTACCTTGATTACCCAATACAGCTGAGGCAACACATGAAAAGCATGCAGGATGCAATCCACTCATCTAATTCCTATACTCATTCAAATGTGCAATACACAGTTCACCTGTTTAGGTAAACTATCAGGGTATACCATGTACAGTTATTAATATGGAAAGTTTACCACTGAATAAACATATTTATTCCTAATTCAAACTGACTGGTCAGAGAGGGCCTTCTGAGTACACTAGGATGTATATTGTTACAATTGTAGTTCTTAAAAAATATGTAACAGAAAGAAAGTGAAACCAACAATGTAAGTAATATCAACAGATACTTAAAATATTGTGAATCAAATTCCAAATAATCCTAAATGTCCTAATCACAAGTCCAAAAATATAGAATGTTCAGAATGAGTTCCAATAGTCTTGAATGTCCTGATATAACACAATAAATACAATCCAGAATGTCTTTGAATGAGTTCAGAAAAATCCAGAGTAATGTATTAATTCAAAAGTCAATGAGCACTTTAGTACTTCCAACGAATATCTTAAATAAATAATTCCTCTCGAATTATATCTGATTTCAATGGCACAAACTGTAAAATCTGATCTCAAATGGATTCCCCCAGACTGATCTAAAATGGGAATTAATTATTTGTTTACCAAATCTTTATTTATACACATTTTCACTTGAGCTATATCATAACAGGATGTGAAGCAATCCAATGAAAAAACCCAGTCTAACTGTAAACAAGACTGGCCTTGAACTCAAATGCTTGTAAACATTCTCTTTACAAGTGACCAGAATCTAAAGTGCAACTTACCATCATGGACAAAATTTAAACACACATTATAGATTAAATATACATAACAATATAGGATGGAAGAATCTATCACATGAGCTAAACACAAATACCTAACCCATGTTAGTAAAGCATAAAATTTCAGTCACAGTGACCTTCTTTGGTTGCAAGGGTGTAATACTAATAAAGATGCATCCAATTATCAAGTGTCAAGTTTGGAACATAAACAGCACCCAATAAAAGAATTTTAAGTACAAAAAAATTCAAGAAAGTCACTGAAGCATGAAATATAGGTCATAGAGACCTCTTTTTGCAATGAAGGTGTAGTACTTATAAGATACATATGCATGTATGTATCAGCAAAATAATGGCAATACAGTACCAATTAAATGTAAAGTTATTTTAAAAAATGCATTCCCTCACAAAGCTTCATGATTCTAGGTAGGACAGTATGCATAAAGCATTACAAAACATCAATGTGGTCATGAGCTAAGCATACAAAAATTGACTCGAGATATTAAAATGTGTGACCTTTTTCATATGGGTGTGGTGTTAAGAGAGATGTATACAAACATCTAGTTGAATGACTTGAGCATGAACAGTTAAAACAAAAAATTGAATGAAAGTCAGAGATACATGAAATATAACAGTATATATATACAAGTATATATATATATATATATATATATATATATATATATATATATATATATATATATATATATATATATATATATATAGGTATCGGACCACTAATTATTTTATAGCCAGGGAACCAGTCCACTGGTGGGGGAATAAAAAATAGAGTACTAAATCTTTTGAGATGCATCCATTGGGTAATAAATGGGTTCGATTTTGTTCCCTTATTAATTTCACAAACTTCAATCTATGTACTATAGCTGACCAAAAATATTTACTTTTATTTTTATATCTGTATTTAATTTCCTACTGACAAAATAGCGCATGGATTCTTGGTGTAAGGCTATGTTATTAGGTGTAGACCAGGGAGCCCCCCTGTATAGTAACACGAGACTCGAAAATGTGCTGCGAAGCACCTGTTTTTTGAGGCTGAAAAATAATTCTCTAACTGTAATGAATGGATACATGTGTGGTTTGTATGCCAAGCTAGTGAAGAATTTATTTTTATTTTGTAGTATATTAACATTAAGTTCTATGGGAAATGAATTAGTGGTCCGATCCCTACAGGGTTGGGGTAGTGTGTGTATCCATGACAACCACGTGCATCTCAGCATCCGTTTTGAGTATCATTGATTGATTTCAGCGTAATTATAGTAAAATGGATCTTTTTTGGAGTAATTTAGAGCAGATTCTATTGAAAAAGCAAAGAATTATGGAAAACAAGCATGGTTGTGTGATCTGGATTGGGAAACCTGATAAATCTGGCTATGGAAAGCATAAATTGAGATGGGTTGATGGCACCATTTCCTATTTAAATGCACACAGATTCTCATATACGATACAAAGAAGACTTACACCAGACTTAATGCCAAGATTTGATGAGAAAAATCAGCCTGTCGATGTTAGTCACTTGTGTCATGAAAAAATGTGCGTAAACATTGACCATTTAGTTTTGGAACCCCATGGTATCAATAAAGAGAGAGATCACTGTAAAAACCAGGGACTATGTACAAAATGTCACAAACCCATCTGTTAAATATAACAGATCTTATTCAAGGTAAATCTTTAACACTCTTGTCATATTTAGCTCTTAGTTTCTTTCCAATATTACATAACAATCTGCCTTTTGCATAATTCCTCTCCTCCTGATATTTCTCATAGAGTCTGAATATAAGTGCCCTCTTTTTACATTTATTATGTTTGTATGCTTTCTTTTTCTTGTAAAATGTCTTATCAATGATATGTTCTTTTTGTCTTCTTTTCAGTTGCATAGCCACACTGGAGTTTGCTGCTATGGGACACCCAGAAGCTTGGCACAGTTTCACTATAGACTCCCCAGGGCCATTGTTGCTGTAATGTACTGCGCTATGACACCGTGCATGGAAATTCCTCTTGAATGTTACATTGCGAGGTAAACTTCTTTGAATGACTTTATTTACACATTCAGACTTTTGTGTGTTAGTGTTGAGATATGTCTTCTCAATTGTCATTTTCCCTAGCCGTAGTTAACAAGCATCCGTATCATTGATTCAGTATGTGTAGACTTCACTATTCTAAATGTGCCAGGCAAAAAAGAGCTTTTAATTACCCAGTTTGCATTTTCACAAGTGCAAACATATGACTTAGTCTTGCAAAGGACATGATCACCCTGATAACAGAGCACTATGGCATCTACTGCTCTTGACATTGCCCTCATTATCATAGAAGTGTCTCCACAGTATTTCTCAAAGGCAGCATTGAACTCTGCATGACAACGCTTGCTCAGGTCTATTGAAAAATTGTTTTTCATTCTCTCGCGTTCAACTTTGTTTTTTCCTGGCATCAGATTTGTAAGTACATTAGACTTTTTAATGAACTTTCTGTGATTCTGTCCAAGGTTCCTTGTATCAATAAAATTCTTAGGGAAAGTGTTCGTCGTACCAGCCACATGAAGCTCGACAACTGCCCGGTAGCTACTACTATCTGGATCCGGTCATATTTTTTACCTCCATGTCTGATTGAAGTTTCAGTTCTAGAAGACCCTCTTTTGACCATGATTTTTCATCACCAATATCCCTTTGAACACTTATATTTGCACTACAGGTACAGTTATCAACTTCTTCCCGAGATGTATGAAATTTACCATAATTGCAGAGCTTGTTTTTGGTGACCACATTAATCACCTTGTTTGTGTGAGTTATATTTTCTACCTGAATGTAACTGCACTGAGTTGCAGGGCGGAATGGTGTTTTTCCGACACCTGAATACATTGCATTATTGTACATACCATCACATTGAATGTCAATAATACCTGCTGTATTGCCTCGCAACAAATTCACTTCTTTTATTTCTTCTCTGATTTTGTCCATATCTTTCCTGTTCTCGGCCTCTATGGCATGTGCTGCAGAATTTGATGCCTTCTGCATGCCACTTTTTGATGGTGCGGGAACATTGGCACTCAAAAGGATTGATCTTAGGCTGGAATTTCCAATAGATGTTTGTGAAAGGCCAATCTGAATGCCCTTGTTTATCATAGCAGCTTTTCGACCGGGATTATTGGTGGGTGCCTCTTCATACAAAGAAAACATATCAGACCTGTAGGTGCATAATTTGCATTTTGCCCTTTCTCGCCATGCGAGACCACGCTTCTCCTCACTTTCCATCTCCCATTCTAGGTTCCCATTGCACATGGGATATTTTCTCTTGTGTTCTGTGAACACTGAATTGCACATTTCTTCATTTTTCTTGATCTGTACCAGCCTGTATGTACTCTTTTCACCAGACCTGATATGAAAATTATGAATATATTACAGTTTTTGTCACATAGAATCTTACATTTATCATATTTTATATTGCCAGGTGCTTTCTAAATGCATTAATTTCTTATTTTCAACTCTGTGTCAAGGTATTAGTTTCCTTGGATAGCTTACCTCCCCTACTGCATTGTTTGAGCATGGGCTAACACATCTCTTAGTAGCAGAATGTGAACTTTAACACTCAAATGGTAATTTTTTTATATTTTTTATTACAGTTAGGAATTATGTGAAGAGACCTGCCTCTCAAAATAAATGCTATTTGTGCACATATTTTGTCTGCAACATTTTTTTAAAATGCCATTTTTACCTGTTAATCATTGTTATATTTTTTCTTGAGATTACTTTCCTGCATGAATTATGTAATGAAAATCAGGAAACCAAATTGATTGATAATCTTTTTTAACATTGAATAATGATGAATTTCTATTTACCTCTTTTGTTCGGAGTCACTGGCATGCAGATCAGCCTGTACATCTTTGGTTTTAATTGGCCGTAGGAACTTGTATTGCACTGAAACTTCCTCTTTATCAATACCAGAGTGTGAACTTGGTCTTTTTGTGACAAGATTGTACTTTTCCTCTGAAAGTCTTTTATACAGTGTTTTTGTGACATCCCTCTCTACACTTTTCTCTCTTGTTACACCCTTGTTATGAGGAATATTTCCTGGTTTGAAGTGAAACTTTTTTCTATTAAGACAACCTTTGGTTTTTCTCTTTACTTTTGGCATTTTTGACACAGTAATATAACTGTAGTTTAGGCTTTGAGTTTCAAAGTGTGAATTAAGTATCTGTTTAGTGCTGTTAGAACTACATTCTGCATTGTTTTCATTAATTATATTAATTATTTGCACCAATGGAAGCTAGTATCAGTTTCTAGTCTGGCCAGACTCACATTTGGCCTCAAGTTCCAGATATCTAAATACATGTATATCAATTTGTCATGTGACAAGTGATGAAAAATAAAATAAACCTGTTTGGTTCCATTAACACTTGTTAATCTGTGATTCAAGATAACAAAATCTCCAATGAAGGAAATTTTAGGCAACCAAAATATGATCTTTGTACCAGAAATTGATGAAAACAGGGGGTTGCGTAATTTGATACCTGTTATTACATAATGCTTATAGGTGGATATTTCATGCATGCAATTATGAATAGCAGACACACAAGACATAAAGAAAAACATGAGACAAACTATTACAATCACTGTATTTATTCAGTTATCTACATATATAATGTATCAACATGGTAAACATCATTGAATTCCAAAATTCATTCTTATCATCTGTCGGCATAACATAAGTGTTCATTATTGTCATTTAGTGTGCTTAGAATATCGCCCAAGTTAGTATAGTACATACCTGGTGCCTAAGGTTGTCAATAAACAAAAATACCAAAAATGTATGTTTGGTATAGGTATCGGACCACTAATTATTTTATAGCCAGGGAACCAGTCCACTGGTGGGGGAATAAAAAATAGAGTACTAAATCTTTTGAGATGCATCCATTGGGTAATAAATGGGTTCGATTTTGTTCCCTTATTAATTTCACAAACTTCAATCTATGTACTATAGCTGACCAAAAATATTTACTTTTATTTTTATATCTGTATTTAATTTCCTACTGACAAAATAGCGCATGGATTCTTGGTGTAAGGCTATGTTATTAGGTGTAGACCAGGGAGCCCCCCTGTATAGTAACACGAGACTCGAAAATGTGCTGCGAAGCACCTGTTTTTTGAGGCTGAAAAATAATTCTCTAACTGTAATGAATGGATACATGTGTGGTTTGTATGCCAAGCTAGTGAAGAATTTATTTTTATTTTGTAATATATTAACATTAAGTTCTATGGGAAATGAATTAGTGGTCCGATCCATATATATATATATATATATATATATATATATATATATATATATATATATGTGTGTGTGTGTGTATACACACACACACACACACAAGAGGTAAAATACCTAAGTGAGATCATGAGCTAAATGCAAAAACATAACTTAAGCCAGTAAAATGTGAAATGTCACAATGATGTACTTTGTGATGTGATGAGGATGCAACACTCTTCAAGATACACTCCATCACCTAGTTTCAAGAATATTATACAGGGAGCAAAATTTATTGGGTCATGATCTAGACACAAAACAGTGACTTTCTTTTGTTGTAAGGGTGTGGTACTAATACAGATTCGTACAATCATGTAGTTTAATGATTCTAGCATGAACAGAACTTGAGAAATAAACTTAAAACACAAAATTTAACTGAAGTTAGTGAAGCATTAATTATGGGTCAAAGTGACCTACTTTTGTAATTAGGGTGTAATACTCTTCAAGCTGCATCCCCTCACCAGGTTTCATGATTCCAGGTACAACAATATATATACAAAGTGTATACAACCCAAGCTAAATGCAAACATTTTACCAAGAATGTACAACTAATGTACATGTATGCAGAAAGTTAGCCCTTTGGGGGTAGATACTACAAAACTTACTCCAAACTGTTGCTTAGAACCTAGAGGGAAAGAATGGTTGAGATGTATTAAGGCTGTACACATGTATATCCTTTTATCAGTGGGGATGCTGTCCCCAAAACTTCAAAACACATTGAAATGGCATGAAAATCTAAATAGGTCATCTAAATATGCATATAAACATGCATCCCGCATTCATTTGTCTACCTCAAGTGAATTTTTATTAAACTGTGCTAACAAGGTTTCTGTCTAGAAAGGTCAAAGACCAAGAAGTTCAAAAATGTGCTAAAAAAAACATTGAAATTGCTGTAATGGCCTGAAGATCTAATTAGGTCATCCATATCTGCATACAAATTTGCCTGCCAAATTTCATTTGTCTAAATTTAGTGTTTTTTGCAAAATCTTGCTATTAAGCTTCTTGGGACAGGCAGACAGGACTAAATCAAAATGTTCCAGCTGCAAACAGTGGGGGTGGGTGGGCATAAAATACAAACTGCACTCACTTCTGCTATTGTACTAAAGTATAAAACATTGGCAAGACATAAGCAATATAATGTTAATATTTCATTCAGGATTGCTCTTGATGGTCAACAACTTACCAATATAGACAGCCCAATGTGAGTAGAAACCTCGAGGGAACTCTATAGTGTCACCAATCTCTAATTCCTGTAAGACCCTTCTATTATGGACCACTACTGCTTGGTCAGACATGACGTTTCAAACATCTACGAGTATCAAACCAGCGGTAAATCAATTATTCTACAGTGGTTTTGCCAAAAAGTATACCATGTGATTAAAATGTACAATTTTCCCATGGTCTGTGTCCCCCTGATGGCTGCATGCAATCAGTAACTTTAAACCTGTTGAAAAAAAGATATGAAAAAAATATATTTCAACTTACAAGACAGACAACTCTCTTTTGCCTCCCACACACCAGGATATACACACTGTACAAGTTTATATAAACAACATTCCTTCATTCACATTATGCAAAGGTTATCCTACATTGCCACTTTAATATGCACAATTCTGATTGGTAAGTAAACAATACATGCATCTGTTACAAAATGCAGGTAAGATATAGGTCTCTGTTACCTGTTACAATATGCATGTAAGATATAGGTCTATGTTACCTGTTACAATATGTATGTAAGATATAGGTCTATGTTACCTGTTACAATATGTATGTAAGATATAGGTCTATGTTACCTGTTACAATATGTATGTAAGATATAGGTCTATGTTACCTGTTACAATATGTATGTAAGATATAGGTCTATGTTACCTGTTACAATATGCATGTAAGATATAGGTCTATGTTACCTGTTACAATATGTATGTAAGATATTAGTCTATGTTACCTGTTACAATATGCATGTAAGATATAGGTCTATGTTACCTGTTACAATATGTATGTAAGATATTAGTCTATGTTACCTGTTACAATATGTATGTAAGATATAGGTCTATGTTACCTGTTACAATATGTATGTAAGATATAGGTCTATGTTACCTGTTACAATATGTATGTAAGATATAGGTCTATGTTACCTGCTACAATATGCATGTAAGATATAGGTCTATGTTACCTGTTACAATATGTATGTAAGATATAGGTCTATGTTACCTGTTACAATATGTATGTAAGATATAGGTCTATGTTACCTGTTACAATATGTATGTAAGATATAGGTCTATGTTACCTGTTACAATATGTATGTAAGATATAGGTCTATGTTACCTGTTACAATATGTATGTAAGATATAGGTCTATGTTACCTGTTACAATATGTATGTAAGATATAGGTCTATGTTACCTGTTACAATATGCATGTAAGATATAGGTCTATGTTACCTGTTACAATATGCATGTAAGATATAGGTCTATGTTACCTGTTACAATATGTATGTAAGATATAGGTCTATGTTACCTGTTACAATATGTATGTAAGATATAGGTCTATGTTACCTGTTACAATATGTATGTAAGATATAGGTCTATGTTACCTGTTACAATATGTATGTAAGATATAGGTCTATGTTACCTGTTACAATATGTATGTAAGATATAGGTCTATGTTACCTGTTACAATATGCATGTAAGATATAGGTCTATGAATAAAGAGTATTGATCACATTCAAACATTACAATGAATATTGAGGGCAAAGTTACCAAATGTAAACATTTTGAAACTGACCAGCTTGTAAGTTGACATCCTATAATCCGACTCCAGTCCATTATGAATCATACCCCACCAACAGTCTTTGAAAGTATTTACCTGGCACAGTTACTATCTAGCCGAGGATTATTTAATCCCTTTAAACCTTACAAATTTCAAACCGAACCTTGTTTTGACAGTGCAAACTTTTTCAATTTGGAAAAATAAAATCATCAATGGCAAGTGCAATGCTAAAGAAATGCTATTTTTAGTAGATAGAGCAGCCTAATGTACATCGCTGGTTGTTTGTTATGGGTTTAACGCCATATTTCAGCACATGATAAGCTATACATGGCGGCCAGTATATTTGGTGGAGGAAGAACCTAAGAAAACCCCGGGTAGAACCACCGACCCACGGGAAGCTACTGACAAGCATTTTCACGTACCCATGTTGGTCAAGCCTCGAACCAATGTGGACAGAGGTGAGATGTCCGAGATCTGTAAAGGCGAGCACCTTAGACCACTCAGCCACCTGGGGCCCCCAATGTACATCATATGGTGCATGGTTATGACAAGGAAGCTTGCGCATGTAAAAATCAAAGTTGGTACATTTATACTGTATACATCATGTAAGATGCCAACAGCTATAACTGGTAAAAATAAAGGGGATGAAAGTACAATGATAAAATTCTCTGAATCATAAAAATATAATGTAAATTGAACATAGACTTTATAATATTTATGTTAAATTCATAATTAAGCAGCATTTAAATTGTTAGTGTTTGACTACATTTCAAGTAATATTTAAAATATTCAGATGACGGTATTTTTTAATTTGTCTTTTTTTAATTATTATCATTATAGAAGACAGAAAGAACCATATACATATGCATGCAAAATAAATAATAATTAAAATATTCAGATGACAATATTTTTTTTACAAGATCAATAATGAATACAAATAAAAATAGAAATAATATTGTAAAATAATGATGAGGTCCAATTGCCCTGAACCCATAGGGTCATATGGACAATTGGAAATGGCCATGTTTGACTAGTGATTTCCACTTGTCCATATGACCCTATGGGTTCAGGGTGACAGGATCTCAGTGGTAAAAAATAAAATCGCTAAGTCATTTTAGATAATTACTGTTTATACGCACACTAATTTCCTGTCTACCTCTCCAAATTTACTACAATACAGTTTAGCTACATGGTTTGCAGAAAACTGTCTCACCACTCCACTTACTTTCTCTGACTTAACCTCTTCCATCCCTCTTCATTCGCTCTCTCTCTATATACTATTACAAAATGTACCATAAAACACCCACTTCCCTTACATAGAGAATATGATTGGCTAACCCTTACCATTTTAAAGGTCAGGCCCTATGGACCAACCCAGTAACTATATGTTGACCCAGCATTTTAGCAGAATATGACCCCATTCCCAAGACTGTCACTGATTTCCAGACTCACACAATCTTTATCTTTTCAACTGTCCATAATGTTTGATATGTTTTCCAATTTCCTCCTCCACACTTGTTGATGTGAAACCTGATAATGGTAGCTGTTGATTCTGTTATTTCAATTCATCCTGCCCTATCTAACCTTTCATTACATCTTTAACTTGTTCTCACCCTAAAATCCCTGGTCATAGGTGTCATGGCAACATTGTACTCTTATGAATTTAGTATGCTATTGAAAACAGTATATACATGACAGAGAATGACCTAAACATAAATGTTAGTTTGTTCACAAATGTTGACAAACATAAACCCAAATTTTCAATAAAATAATTTTAATGAAGGCTCAAAATTTGTTACATTTCATGAATATGAACATGGGGTTCAGGGACTGAAAATTTCATGTCTCACTTACTGGTCTAGGACCAGTATGATCCTACACTGCCCAGGTCCACATAAGCCAAGCATTGGTCCAGGACCAGTACAAACCTACACATCCCAGGTTCACATAAGCCAAGCATTGGTCCAGGACCAGTATGATCCTACACTGCCCAGGTCCACATAAGCCAAGCATTGGTCCAGGACCAGTATGATCCTACACTGCCCAGGACCACATAAGCCACACATAGTCCAGGACCAGTATGATCCTAAACTGCCCAGGTCCACATAAGCCACACATGATCCAGGATCAGTATGATCCTACACTGCCCAGGTCCGCATAAGCCAAGCATTGGTCCAGGACCAGTATGATATTACACTGCCCAGGTCCGCATAAGCCAAGCATTGGTCCAGGACCAGTATGATCCTACACTGCCCAGGACCACATAAGACACACATAGTCCAGGACCAGTATGATCCTAAACTGCCCAGGTCCACATAAGCCACACATGATCCAGGATCAGTATGATCCTACACTGCCCAGGTCCGCATAAGCCAAGCATTGGTCCAGGACCAGTACAAACCTACACTGCCCTGGTCAACATAAGCCGAGCATTGGTCCAGGACCAGTATGATCCTACACTGCCCAGGTCCACATAAGCCAAGCATTGGTCCAGGACCAGTATGATCCTACACTGTCCAGGTCCACATTAGCCAAGCACTGGTCCAGCAACTAAGTCCGACATGCAAAATATTTACTACATAAACAAAACACAGGAAAAATGAACAAAAGGCAAACTAAAAATGCAGATGTATACATACTTTATTGCTTATTGAATCAAAAACTATTTATTTTTATTTATTTTTTATTTTTATTTATTCACCATAAATGTTAGAAAATGATATATTTACACTTGCCACGATTCATAATTTCAGAAATCTGTTTAGCATCCAATTTTTTCCTTTCATATTTTATTATTTTATAAAGAAAATCTGAACTTTTGCATCCATATGCTTTACTTAGAGTAGCATTACACTAGATTTTCCATACATTTATAAAATACAGTGATCTAGAAAGAAATGGTGTCAGCATCCTTCTCACCTCTCTTCATAGGAATAAACAAATACATTCCTCAGTTAATTCTTTTATTGAAGTTGGCATCCTTATCAGACCTGGAATGTTTTCCTGCAGTTCTACAGATACTGCATTACTTGTTGCAGGTGAGTTCCCTCTGCATGATTTTAGTCGGTGACTGGAGAACTAGGCCCATTATGGATTCAGACCATAACAAAGTCAGCACATCACAGATTTGGTCCATACAAATTTAATTAAGAAGTCGACCCATAACAAAGTTGACCCACTACAGATTCAGTCCATACCATCAAACAATGTCAGTTTTGGCAAAGTGTTAAATCTTTACCTTTGATCTTGTATGGCTTCGTATGGTAACATTGTGTTTTTATGATCTTGTATGTAGTTTTTTGAAAGTTTGTAGGGTGTTTTTTTTCGTTTTTGTTATCCTTACCTTTGATATTATATTTAGTTATTTTTTGTTTTTTTAATCCTTATCTTTGATCTTATATGGCTTCATAACATTTGATGTTATTGAACAATAAATATTTATTATAAACATGTTATTTACTAACCAATTAGTTAATCATTAAAATAGGGAGGAAAACAGTTACCTTCTTTTGTAAATGGTCGTTTTGAGTATAAACAAATGTAAAAAAACAAATCGTCTACAGAAGAGCAAGTGCCTTTTGACATACACAGTAGCAATGTATATGAGAGCAGAGGAGCATATTATTTGCAAACAATTTATTATTATAAATAATGGAAAGTATGGTGGACTTACTATATTTAAAATTCGGGTATTGAGGAGAGATTGTGTTTTCATGTGTCAGCATTAACTCTTCGGAGAATAACTGGATACATACTTGTATAGACTCATAACAATTGTAAATTTTTAATATTTTAAAATTGGTAATTTTAATTTTTTTGCTACGCACGATGATTTATACGGCGGTAGACACATTACGTTCCTACGGACGTTGTTTATTGCAAAATTGGCCTAATTTACTAAATTTGCAGAATACAGGGTTGGAAATAAATGATAAATAAACAAGTAAGGCAACTTGCATTACCACATAAATTATATTCTTTTATTTGCGATTCGTTTCTTGTTTAGTACCGCAAGAATACGGTACGCCATCCTACTGAATGTCTACATGACCTGTATGACTTGCTACGGGCCGAGTTGTCCCGGAACCTTTTACCCCACCAGCATCAGGCACCATCAAATATCGTACTTACTTACACAATCATCGACAACATTCGGTAAACCAATGGAGTTGATTCTCTGCATGGAATTGGCTTGCTGGCGGTCTCGTTGCCGATGTTTAATTGGTCTAAGTTTGCTGGTGATATCGTTGCCGATGTTTAATTGGTCTAAGTATATATTAAAAAACAGTTTCAATTGTGTTTCTTCTTTTGTTTATTTTTTTCTACATGCTTGTCATTTTACCTTCTAAAAAGTTCCCCCAAGGGGGGTCACTCCAAACTTAACACATAATTATGAAGGGAAACAACTCAGTATGGTTGAATCACGACCATGAAATTGAGTTTCCTCCCTTTACCTATGACCCTTTCCTAATGAGATACATAAACGCAATATTAAAACATCCCGCCCCGAAATTTAAATTGTCAATACAATTTTCCTATGTCTCATGAGGAAAGTTTACAAAAGAAAAAAATCTTTTAGCTTATAAATATGAACAAATCAGAAAATTGGAGATATTATGTTTGCAAATCAATCAATGACAATTATGTAATACAAGTACATGTGGGAAATTTGCAATAGAATCAAATTCCTTGACTGATACCAAATGTCATCATACACACACACTAACGTAATTATTTATCTCTGGCCAGGAGATAAAAAGAAACATACGTGTTCAACTAACTCATAATATCTATTCCAAAGTATGAGTCAAATACAACCAAATACAATCATTGTAAGTGTGAAAAGATACAAGTAACAACAATTACATCAAGAAAATGTGAATTCCTAATTTTCCAATGAAATAGTACTACATATATCATAAAACATTATCACTGCTTTTATTTTAAGATAATTTATAAATTAAGCTTTCTTTTTAAAGAGATTATAATGAATAATCCAAACTCTAGCAGATACTACTGCATATAATAGGGACATCTTTACATTGTCAAGAAGACAATCAGGTGATAGCTGTGTCTAACTAGACAAAGTACAACTAAAAAAACAATTACCAAATATTTGCAAACCAAAACATGGTAAATAAGTACAATCATGTGAATAATACAAGTCTTGCTACATCAAAACCATATCTTGAATACATGGCTGAGTACCCTTATACCATAATTACAGGTTCTATTCCATATAAATGCAAATATCTGACCTATAAATATTTGGAATATTTATAGCATTCCTTGTTAGCACGTGATATAAACAGTTAACACATATAACTGAAAATACTTAACTCATTCCAAATATTCAAGGAATTACAATATGCATGAAATAATCTGGCAGCCATATGAAAGTTTGAATATCCATGATATAATATGGCTATATTATGCATATGTAATAACACTTAATATCACTTACCACTGTGCCATAAATTACCATCACACATTATGCAGTAGAATATTGGAGACATGTTGATCTTTGTAATGACAAAGTTATATTAGAAATCTAAATTAAAGTTATATCATTGTCATAATGAAAATGTAACTAAACAAAAGTAAACTGCAAGAAACTTTCTCAATACAACTGTGCATGTGTACACTGTGCTGCTGAGCAGAAATCACATGTTTTGATGAGTTCAATCAAATATAAATATTATAAATGATAAAATCATGTATGTATAGGTAAACATATAGCTAGCTCTCTACTCAAAAGGGTGCAACAGGAATAAATCTATGTGTATTAATGCAATATGCAAAAATTGAATTTGCAGGAGATTCTGATAGTGATAAATGAATACAAAAATAACATCTTAACCTGAAGTTGCAAATGTATAAATGAAAGCAATGCAATAAATAATAAAAAAAATAAAAACATCTTGGACTTAAAGTCTATGAATAATCATCTCCCTCTCCATTGATGGGAGACATTTCACACTCAGTTCTCCTGAAATCGTCAGTATGTGACCTTGACCTTTGATATGGTGTGGACCTCCTAATGTGAATTTACAAGGTTCTCCTAATGTAGGTAATGCTTGTGTGTGTGTGTGTGTGTGTACTACAGCCATGAGTTGCATTAAGATGTTTAACACACTGTGGTGTTTTCTCTTGTTTGTGAGGAGTTATATATTTTCAGTATATTGCTATTGTTGTGTGCTGTTGCTATTTATTAGTCACAAATTTAAAGATATCTGTAGCTAAATTTTAAAGAAATGTATACCAACATAAATACAATACTACCATAGAAAATAAATATATACTCTTAAGTTATTTGCTTATCAGAAAGATGGTAAAAATCATTAGGTTTACTAGACTTCTCAAAAACAGCATTAGGATGAGTAGAAGAATAGTGAGTAACAGTATCATCCAAATTATTCAACAAGTGAGTAACCAAACCTTGTTTTCTGAATCTTTTATTTAGGTAGTCTTGTGACTTTCCCCTTTTCCCATTGTCATTGAGCTCATTAGTTTCCTTCTGTAATTCTTCCATGTTCTCATCATGTCTTTGGTCATTTACACCATTTAGATAAAATAATTGAAACATAATTCCTGTGAATGCTAAACCGTCAGCAATTAATCCTCCGATTATTACAGCTGCTGTTACCATTTTTTATATTGTGTTGCTTACGCTATTCATTAGTAACACATTCTGATGCTGCCACCTGCCAAAAAACAATATGAGAATCTTCTTTTTTAGGGTCTCCAATAAGCTAAAATATTAAAATATTCTCCTCTTCCAGATAATATGCTTGTTATTCTTTTGTACCATATTGATTAGCATTGGTTCGTTTATTGAGCTTCAATGAGTAAGCAAAACGATTATTTACTATTAATTACAATATAAAATCCAATATAAAAATAAAAAATGTTAAAATTTATAAAAAAATTGTGTATAAACCAGATTGTTTTTATCTGAATGCTTTTGTTTTTATCTAAATGCTATAATACTGAGACATCTATTGTGTGTATCTTGTATTCAGCAAAATATGATACATCCTAGTCAAATCTATTAGTAGCTTCTATTGTTTCTGGTGTAATTTTTGCATTCTATATATGCAACAAACCATGTTTATCTGAATTATTCAATCTTATATTCAGATTATATGGGAAATTTCTTATCGGTATTATTGTTACATATGTACCAAAAATTTTAAAGTTTTATGGCAATATACTTCCAGATATTTTTGTATCCTATCCATTTAACCCATTTTAATTTCATCAATTGTAGTATTTATTGCAATACATTTTATATCTATTTCAGTGTTTAATTCAGTTTGAAATTTGTTTTCATGTATACTGCCCCTATTTAAGTTTTTAATTATACCTATTTCAGTGTTTAATTCAGTTTGAAATTTGTTTTCATGTATATTACCCCCAATTTAAGTTTTAAAATGATACCTATTTCAGTATTTAATTCAGTTTGAAATTTGTTTTCATGTATATTGCTCCTATTAAAGTTTTTAATTATACCTATTTCAGTGTTTAATTCAGTTTGAAATTTGTTTTCATGTATACTGCCCCCTATTTAAGTTTTTTAATTATCAACATTTGGACTGATTGCAAGATGTTTTTAATTTTTTTTTCTTTTCTTGTGATGTGCTTTGAATGCATCTGTTTCTGTTCTAAACTTCTGTTCTATGTTATCAAATAAAAAGTGGCAAGTGGTTTCTGAAGGGGAGATCAAGGAATATTTTTTACCTGGTTACTATAGAAACAACAGCAAGCCACCAAAAACTTAATTTTGGTAAAATATGTCAAAACAGTAATACAAAGCTTGATCAAGATTGGCAAAGTTGCTATGAAACAGATGATAAAAATACATTTTCCACTTGGAAAGTATGAAAACAATGTGGCTGCTAAGGAAGCCATGAAAACAATTTTGGTATAGTATGTTCTAAGAAGCATTTCAACAAATTTTGTTTAAAACTGGACTGATATTTTTGAGAAGTCAAAAATACATTTTCTATCTGGTTTCTATGGAAGCTGAAAGGTCGCTGGAGAATAAAACCACAATATGGTAGAACATATTCTCAGGAATGCTTCTATTAGTTTAGTTTTGTGGAAATGGCAAAATAATTTTTAGTGTTTTTGCTAATAGAAGGCAAAAAGTTGCTAGGGAAGCCACAAAAACAAGTTGAATAGATTATCTTAAGATTAATCAAAACTGCATCAGTTGTTGTAGAAAAGATGTAGAAAATACAATTTGGTTGCTAGAAAACTAAACCACTGCCAACTTTGGCAGAGCATGTTCTAAGAAACACTTGAAACAAACGTTGATCAAAATTTGCCCAATTTTTAAGTCTGAAATATATTTTCAACCTGGTTGCAATGGGCACCAAATAGTTGTTAGAAAAGTTGCTAAAAACATAACTCTGGCAGAACATATTCTAGGGAGTATTTGTACCAAGTATGATCAAAACTAACAAAGAGGTTTTTGAGATGTAGAAAATACATTTGTGTTTGATTATGATGGAATCCATATGGCTCCTAGGGAAGCCACTACAACATTTGGTAGAACATGTCCTAGGAAACAGTTCTACAAACTGATTAATCCTGGCAAAGCATTTTTTTTTTTTTCTTTTTTTGTTAGAGTATAGGGTTTTACTTTTGGCTGCATTGGAAGCCAAATGGTTGCTAATGTAGTCCACACCCAAAACCCAATACTATAACAAAGCATGTCATCAGGAACACTGTTAATTTTGGAGATTTTAATAATGTTGATGGACACTTGATGGACAACTGATGCAGGAACATACCATAAGCAAATATGGCCTTAACCCAGATGGGCTGCAAACATTTCAGTTTGTCAACCAAAAATTAAGTTAAGAAAAATAAAGTGCAAAACTAAACTGTGTTTTTTAGCAGGTGATTTTAACCTTTAAGCTTCTAGCTCCAAAATCAATGACTTCTATAATTTCTATCCAGTTGCAGCAAGAATTTCATAAGATTCTGAGATGTAACATTCTGCGACCAAATTGATTTACAAAATTTGGAAAACTCTGCAGGAAATTCTGTTGGTGCTTACATTTTATGACCTGTATCATGAATCAGGTCAACAAATGTACTTTCAGCGCAAGGTCAAACACAGTTGGGATAAGATATTGACATAAAATTTGTTCGAATTTGGGACAGAACACTTTTGATGTGACTGTTATATATCGGACATGGTGAAAAATAATGAATTTAATATTTATTTCATTCCGAGAACCATTGCATGATTTTAATTTGTATTGTTATGCTTTCTCTGTAACTTGAACATCAATGGCCACTCTCTCAATGAGAAACTGAGCATTATAAATGCAATTAATCATGACATCCTCAAAACTTGGGAAGATCCATAACATTTTGATTGATCAGGTAAAAGTTAGCAAAATTATATTTTTCATGCTATCTGTAAATGACATAAGCACAACTTCAAGTTTTGTTTATTGTTTCTTGAAATACTATCATTAATTTACAGACATAACACCTTTTTCATGACTATTAAAGTCCATCATTATATCTGTACTGGCTTCTGTCTCATGAAATTCACTCAACATGCACACATTATATCTGTACTGGCCTCCATCTCATGAAATTCTCTAAACATGCACACATTAAATCTGTACTGGATTCTGTCTCATGAAATTCACTAAACATGCACACACTATATCTGTACTGGCTTCGGTCTCATGAAATTCACTAAACATGCACACATTATATCTGTTCTGGCTTCCGTCTCATGAAATTCACTAAACATGCATACATTATATATGTTCTGGCTTCCTTCTCATGAAATTCACTAAACATGCACACATTATATCTGTTCTGGATTCTGTCTCATGAAATTCACTAAACATGCACACATTATATCTGTACTGCACACATTATATCTGTACTGGCTTCCGTCTCATGAAATTCACTAAACATGCACACATTATGTCTGTACTGGCTTCCGTCTCATGAAATTCACTAAACATGCACACATTATGTCTGTACTGGCTTCCGTCTCATGAAATTCACTAAACATGCACACATTATGTCTGTTCTGGATTCCGTCTCGAGAAATTCACTAAACATGCACACATTATGTCTGTTCTGGATTCCATCTCATGAAATTCACTAAACATGCACACATTATATCTGTACTGGCTTCCGTCTCATGAAATTCACTAAACATGCACACATTATATCTGTACTGGCTTCTGTCTCATGAAATTCACTAAACATGCACACATTATATCTGTACTGGCTTCTGTCTGATGAAATTCACTAAACATGCACACATAATATCTGTACTGGCTTCTGTCTGATGAAATTCACTAAACATTCTCACATTATATCTGTACTGGATTCTGTCTGATGAAATTCACTAAACATGCACACATTATATCTGTACTGGCTTCTGTCTCATGAAATTCACTAAACATGCACACATTATATCTGTACTGGCTTCTGTCTGATGAAATTCACTAAACATGCACACATAATATCTGTACTGGCTTCTGTCTGATGAAATTCACTAAACATTCTCACATTATATCTGTACTGGATTCTGTCTGATGAAATTCACTAAACATTCTCACATTATATCTGTACTGGCAAGTATAGGTCACTGTGACCTCAGTTTTGTGTTAACTGGAACTGGAAAAATTGCTGACCTTGTCTACATCAAGCAGTGTTTATTTTGTGACATATATATGATGCCCATTTATGAAAGTTTGACATCATACAAAGCATATGGTTTTCTTGATTGACAGATGAAAGAGATGTATGTCTACTTCTCTCCAGTTTCATCTGTTAAACAACTGTTTCTGTATGGAAACCTTGCTCAAGAAAGGTGGAAAATAGTATTACCAAGCTTTAACACTGGTGAACAATTTCAATTTATATTGCATTTTACTTGAAATTCATGTAGAAATGGTTAAGTGTCACAACTGATCTCTGATAACTTGAGATTCTTCAGTCTCTGTTCATGCTGGATAACAAGGTCCGTTTCTGTCCACTGTAATGTGCATATTAGATTTCAAGTGTAAATAACACTTTTGATATTGAATCAAGAAAGATTTCATAATAGTAATTCTTACCAGATAAAAAGAAGATAGTTGTCTTGTGCAACCAGTGAGTAACAATATTCTGCTGAGGGCATATTTGATAGCCAAGATGTAACATGTACCCCAGTCCATGGTGTCTAGCTTTCTGTCCATGTCCATTATTACATCTGCATTAGACTTTTAAATGTAAATAACATTCTTCGCCATTGGTTTAGGGATCCTGTCATAAATGTAATTATTACAGGAAAATTAAATGATGACCATCATAAATGTACTTATTACAGGAAAATTAAATGATGATTGTCAAGTTTAGATGATTTAGGTAGTGGCATTCTGTTGATTTCATATTAAACAGCCGAGATGTAACATCTACCAAAGTTTAAAGTAGTGTCAGATGTGGTATCTAGTGACTGCAAATGAGAAAACTTCCATCTATTACAAAGTGTTTGTGATAAAAATTATTCAGATATGAAACACAAAATAAGACTTCATTTATTTATTTATAAGTATTATTTGCAAAAATTCAAATTCAAGTGCAACCTATATAATCTTCCACCCAAGTAATTTTGATCCTTGGTGATTGTGGCCAAAATAACGAGTTCACTTCATCCACTTTATCATGAATTATCTACTGGGTTTTCTGGCCAACCTAAGTGACCCCAATGTCTATCCCTTAATAAATGGAGTGAGATATTTTGTGTATGACTACACTGCAGAGGTCCAGACATTTTTTTGACTGTTGTCAGACATTAGTCAGTAGCAGTTTTGATCATTACTATATGCATATACTCTCAACAACCACCCCTCCCCATTAACTTTGAAAGTTAACTCCATAAATAAATATATATATATATATATATATATATATATATATATATATATATATATATATATACCCACATTATGTCTTTCATGAAAGTTCTGAAGTGGTCATCAAGTTGCAGGACAAAGATCGCATTGGTATCTTATATTACATCTTTTGCTGAACGAAAAATATGTTAATTTTATTTTTAACACAATACCTGTGATGAACTATCTCCATTCATATGGAAATAAATTGCTCGTAATCATGTGTTTCAAAAATAAGCACCATATAAAACACGTAATAACTATGAGATTTTTTTGAAAACTTTGAGACACAACACAAATTTTATTATATCATATTCTGTGTCATATCTCTAGTGAAATACAAATAAATTTACTAACAGCCATAAATAATCACAAGACACAAAGAGATTAAAAACTGTTAAGTTTATTCTCAGTGTTTCTTTTTCTTCTTCAACCTTTTCATGTGTCTGTAGGGTCCTAGACCTTTCCTCTTGGCCTCTTGAATCTCGGTGTATTTTCTCTTGTTGTATCTGTGGAGGGAAAAAACAACTTGCATAATGATCATTCTATTACAGGCCTCTCAGTGACAATCAATGACAATCATCCAAAAAAGGCAATGTTTTGCATGCAAACAATACTATATAATGATCCTGCAGCTGCTGTAAGATAATGCATGCAATACAGGAATCCTAGAATAAAACACTTTGGGCAAATAGCAATATTATGCCCAAGTTTCTGTTCAATACAACAACTTGTTTAGAAGCTATATAACTTTTAAAAACTATACACAGAATCTCAATAAGAATCGATATAAATTTTCTACATTTTATTAACACACATTTATTTACTTGTTTTACTGCCATGGCTTCCAGAAAAGAGATGCATGTACTCATGTCAGCTATCATCTGCATGTAGGCCCAACAAGAAAACCTACCCAAATTACAACCCCCATAATATCAAGCCCAGGGGCCCTGATTGACCGTGTGGTCTAAAGTGCTTGCCTTTATAGATCACTCGCAGATCTCACCTCTGTCCACATGAGTTCAATTCTCAGCTCGACCAATGTTGGTATGTGAGAAAGCTTGCCAGTAGCTTCCCATGAGTCTGTGGTTCTTAATGGGGTCTTCCTCAACTAAATATAATGGGTGCCATGTATAGCCTATCCTGTGCTAAAAATGGCGTTAAATGCCACAAAACTAAACCAAATCTAACATCAAGACCCATTATATCTGAGGATGAAGTTGTCCACAGTGAGTGGAGATATAACTTAACACGATTTTTACAAAAGGTGCATGATACCCTGCACTACATAAGGTTAGCGTTATTAAAAAAATACTCAGATGGCAGTCTGATAATAATGAACTTAACATCGTTCAGTCAGATATTTCATCAAAAATATATATTCACCCACTGATTCAATGTTAATTTCCTTGTGACAAACACAACTCTTTGTTTATTGATTGGGCTCCTTGCTTTAATATAGCGCTTCTGACAATTATGTTTGAAAATATGCTCCCCATCACAAAGTACCTGACCAACGTTTATATTAGCCTTAATGGTCCAATCAAAACAGTATCCTTTAATTTAAACATCGTGAGATAATCCCAAATAGGCTGAATATTAATCAGCACAAAAAAGACCCAACTGAAGTCTTAACATGGAAGTACACATCAACAATATCAAGTTTCTGACTTTTTCTACAGATCCTCATTTTTTCTGTATGTAAAATAAATGTTTTCCATTAAATGCTTTTCTTTCGAAATTCAAACACTTTTCAAAGAACACTGAGCATTTTCAAGCACTTTTCCAGTACTTTTTGGGAGCTGACTTCAAATTCAAGCACTTTTTTTTAGGTAATCACCAAAATTCAAGCACTTTTCTAGATAGTATGAACCCAGACTATGACTGTGATTGGAGTATATTTGTAATCTGCATATGGTGCATGTCATTCTAAAGATAATGATATCTATACATGTAGGATGCTAGGACACCCAATAAATTAGATTCTTTCAAAATAAATTTTCTGGATTTTTGTTGCAACAATGTATTTTTAGTTCATAAGTATGTTTACCAAAAAATGTAAAACAACCACCTTTCTTTCAATAGCATCCATGGCAACCTCTCTGAGAAGAAAACAGCAAATTTTAAATATTTCCTTTATTTACATGAATTCGTCTGACAAAGAAAAGTAAAAATCTTACTTGCGTGTCTCTACATCTGCCAGAAGTTCATCAACTATAGTTGCTTTCCTCTGTTTCTTTGGAATGCGGGCATGGTAGAAATCTGCAGGTGTCTCAACAACTTCACCAAACTGCATAAACAAACAAATAAATACATCAGATAATAGTTTTAGCAGACTCTACAACCCAGTAATTTGCCTTGTCAAAATGATGATGATAGGCTCAAATTTTTGAGTACTGAAGTCAAAAGTAATTGTCAACAATGGTAATACAGTAAAACCTGTCATGAGAGGCCGCCCCTTCTGCCAGCAAAAAGCGGTCTCTCAAGACAGGTGGTCTCTCATAACAGGTTTGTACAAAAAGACCAGTTTCCAAGGTCGAAATTCAGCACTGTTTAAGAAGGAAAAATAAGCACAATCATGTACATTTATTGTATTCTTTGTTCATAGTTCCTTTTAAAATATTGCATGCATTAATCTGAAAATAATTTTAAATAGTAATAAAGATATACATCTATCATTAAACATGAATCACATTTATATTTGAAGATCACACGTACATGTACTAGTATTAGCATACGAGTTCGTTTCTAATTGACTCCTTGTCTTTTATAACACCCTAAATTTGAGTTTTACCGACGTTTCAAGTGGCTGCTATGTTGCAAACGGTCTCCCATTTTTCACTTCTTTCAATCACATTAATTCTTTCCTCCAATGTTAGAATTTGTTTCTTTTTCATTGGAGGTTCTGCCATTGTTATTAAAGTGCTAGGTGTTAATGTTCTAATGGATCAATTGTAATAACGACTGTAGCGGTTTTGATCAAGCTTTGGGGAAATATGGAATACATATACAATGTATATGTACCAATGAATGAAATAAAATAACACAATTAATTTATCCAGAAACAGAATAAATTTATTTAGAGACAAAAGTCAAAGACTTTATTCACCGACGATACAAAGGGATTAACTCTATAAACAGGGTGTAACCAGCTGCACTAAGGTACGCATATGACGGTTTGTAGTGTGGGCTCTAATCTCTGTAACAGCAAAAACACCCCAACAAACAACACAAGCCTTTCACAATGACAATCAAATCCGGAAAACGATTCTCACCTACTGGTATTAAAGACAAAGACCTCATTCACCCCAGGCATTACGGATTAACTCCAAAGAAAATAATGTATGCGACCGCTATATTGACTTTGGCACTACAATGGCAGTTAGTGACATGTACTTTAGTCTGGTTTACAGTCCAGAACAAAGGAAACTACATGCATGACCTGCAAAAGTTAGGAAACCGGTAGCCAGTCTAATTTGTTTTTATAATTTTTTTGTTGTTAGAAAAGTCTTTACTTTGGAAGCGGTCGTTGTTACAAAGGATAAAATAAACGTCAGTGGTCGTTCATTGCAGTATTATTTTAGAACAAGCTGCCATACGCAATTTCGCGGGAAATCCTATGGATCATACTTTTGTCTTGCAGAAATAGCCGAGGTATTTCCGAATGAGCAATCGGCATGTACTCTAGTCTGGTTTACAATCTATAACATATGACACTACATGCATGAGCTGTACAATTCAATAAACCGGTAGCCAGCCTAATTTGTTTTTAAGTTTTTGATTTTGATTTTAACGTCTTCACTTCTTAAGCGGTCGTGGTTACAAAGAGTTAAATAAAGGTCAGTTGTGTTTATCTCTGTTTTTGTGATGCGGTTGTTCATAGCAGTGTCGAAATGCATATTTTGCCAAGAAAACGCGGTCGCTGGTCGCGTTCTGCAGGTGGTCGCTCACGACAGTGCGTTTATATAATAAAATCGATCCGTGCATTACGATTGTGGTCGCTCATGACAGGTGGTCGCTCATAGCAGAGGTCGCTCATGACAGGTTTTACTGTATTCTGTATGTCCATACTAATATTTGTATCCACAGCAAAAAAATGTACAAAAAGGAATTCTACCAGGAAATCCTAATTCGAACTACATTCATTCTACCATTCTTCACAAGGACTGATATAATCTCAACTAAACATACATAAATTCCAGCAATACAGTTTAACCTCCTTGAAACAACTACCTCAGATATTCTGCCGGATATATATATATATATATATATATATATATATATATATATATATATATATATATATATATATATATATATATATATATATATATATATCAGGCTTCCTTAAATCTCTATTTTTTGACTGGCACATACTCTGAGCAACTGGATATCAGTTATAGGATATACCAAATATCATTATATCAAATTGCCTTTGATTTGTCCATCCATTAAACTTTCAAATAAACACCTTAATGAAGTAACATTCAGAGGTCACTATGTTTAGTTAATAGGTTGTTTCTTTGTTGGACAATCAATAAAGGTGTTGCCAACTAAACTTAATTTAAAGGCAACTATGTACATATTGTTTCTTTCTTGGGCAATCAATAGAGGTGTCACCAACTAAGCTTGTTACATCTCAACTGCCTGAAGGCTATACTGCTCACAGTTAGCTGGTTAAATGGGGATATAGAAGGGCAACTTAATCCTTTAGTGAACAATAGTGGTAAATTTCAAAGATCGGCATCCCAGTAAAAATGCATGTTTGTTATGCTAAAGGTCTCTTTTTTTTTATGGCAGGATTATATATGCCTAGATGAGTCAATAATAAGTATCAGTTTTACTGCTTGAGAGAGCACTACTCACCATGTCAAGCATAAACATAGTAAGGATGAAAACTGTAACCTTTAGCCAGTGTTTGCAGATGAGATTTGCCATACATTACCATGAAGCAACATGTTGATAGATGTTTTTACATCACTGAAAGCTGTGAACCTTGGAGATACACCCCATTTTGGTCTCCTCTTGAATGAGTTTCTTACAGCCACACGCGATGGCAGTCACTTCAATGAGATTGAACTGTCATCATATGACAATGATTTACTAGCCCAAGCAGTACAGTATATACGGATTATTCATGCAAATGTACATGATAGATTCCCAGACTATGCGATTTTGAATGCATTCACTGTGTTTGAGCATAACACTTTTCCTGTTTGTGACATGCCACAGCTTGGTTATGATCACATATGGACATTCATTATGGTCAACCAAAAGAAAACAGTGATGCAATCATCAGTGCCTATGAAGTAATGAGTGGGGGATTCTCAAGCACAAAACAATTATAGAAGACTCTCAGCATCTGAATCACTGACAAAACTAGTTCCAATCAAAGTAAAATACCAGAATATGATTCATTTGACAGAAATTTCAAAAGTACTTCCAGTGTCAGCCATGGAGTGTGAGCACAGATTTTCGCACCTGAATTTATCAAAACAAAAGCTATGGTACAGGCTGCGTGTTGACACTCTTGACAAGCTTATAAGAATAAATTTTGTTGGTGTTGATATAAAAGACTTTGATTCTATCCCAGCAGCCAGGAAGTGGAAAAGCAATGCTTGACACATGCTGACACAGATAAGGGTTGACAATAGGCTAATCTGAAGTCTTTGCACCATACAAAACAGCCTGCTTTTAAGGTGAATTATTATTAACTAAATGCTTGTAGGTAAACCATTTAAAAAAGGCTATGTTTATCTGCTTATTATCTAATTGTGATTGATGCTATTCATTTGTATACATGATCAATAGAACATGTTTATTTGTTTTTTTAATTAAATATCAAAGCTTTATTAACCAGGCATGTGGCCTTGGTTTTGATGCTTTGCCAAAGGAAACTGACCAAACTATTCTAAAAGTCAGATTCACTCAATGAAATACCCTTAAGTTTTATATCTTACACAGAGATTAAAAAGTGAGCGATTGCTAAGGATGAGTGTTATTTAACTATGGCACAAGAAATGGAGTCATCAACACAAGCCACATTAGTTAAAGTAAGATGTAAGAAAAAACCGAGAACGCTCCATGCCTTCTTCAAGCCTGACTCTTGAACTGTGAACATTATGAAATATATGGAGTATTTAAACATTGCTGAGTATCATTCCAAATTTCTAATGGACTTATAGTTAAGTTACAAAAGTATCTCATTCCTCAGATGTTTCTTGTGACGAGGACTGTATTTCCATGTGGAACAACTATTTATTTATGTGACAGGATGTGATTTTCGGAAGAACAAATATTACTCTCAGCTAATTCTTCATTAAATACATGTATTTTTTAAAAAAAATAACAGTTTTCTTAATTTTGTGCACTCCTATACACACAGACACTGATGCTCTCATAATTACATTCTCTCTCTCTCTCCACATAAGCGCTTAGAAAAAAAAGACTTTTTTTTCACATCTGCAAAAACCCCAGTAAACCGAAAACTTCTGAAAACCGAAAAAAATGTTGGGTCCCAAGGTTTTTCAGTTTTGAGGGGTTTCACTGTGTAAGTGTGTATATCTATATATAACTGAAAGAAAAAATTCAAAAAACATACACAGTGAATGTATTGTTAATAAGATTCCAAGATGGTATTGCATCGCAAAACGTCAAACAGATGTAGAATTTATGGAATTTAACTATGCTTTTTTAAAGCTGATGTGCTGTAGTTGCTGATGTGACAAGCAGAAAATGCAATATATGCAACTTTGATACATCTGCATATAGAAAAGATAAAGTATACCTATTAATAAATACCATAACATATTAATAAATACCATAACTTTCATTTAAAAGCTAATTTATGAAAATATATTCTATCACTTTTTTCTGTGCAAACCCAAAAAATCAGCAATGGAATAAAACCTTAGTTGGACCATTTTTCTTGGATTGCGTGGACTATTTTTTCCACCATTTTGCAAAAGAATAGCCTCGACCTTCTCCTCTAATGATAAAAACTGCCTCGCTTTCAACTTTGACATATTGACACCTTTAAGTTACACTGACAGTGTGACTGGAGTACTGTGAGTACAAGTGAGATAAGACATTTTTACACATCGATTCACATGACCGTGGAAAGCAGGTGACCATTATATACCGGTATGTGATTTTTATACAGGAAATTTTCCTGGAGGAATTTAGAATAGCCTTGGAGAACAGGTGACCACTATATCAAGGTGATCAATTGGAAGGTTTGACAGTATATAATTAAAGACCATGTTGTAGTTTGCATTGACTATATAAAGTTCATCTGTTGTACTTAAAAGTCCTGATACTAAAAGTGTATGTTATTTAAGGCAAAATTTGGATTACTGGTGTATGATGGTAGGAAACCAAATGATAATTCACAAGGTTCAGCAGCTCATGGAAGTACAAATATTTGAATTTCTTTTTAAAATGACTCAAGTAAAATGAATATTTAGATAATTTATATACACTACGATATTAAAATGTCCAAATGGAAGGTGCTCTTGAAGTTTGTACAAATATGTCACTCAGGTAGGTACAGCTATATGTTCAGGTACTGCTTTTTATTTTTTGTTATATTTTAAATTTTTCATAAAAATTTGTCTGACATACTCCGCCTCTCAGAAAGATTCCTAGACTTGAACAAACAGTTTAATATTCAAATATATAGTAAAATGTTTAATGACTCAAACCTTAATCAACTGAACATTTCTTGAAACCAAAATATTTTTTCTGGTTCCAATATTTGATAAAACTTAAACAAGACCAGGGCCTGCATGTTGAGCCCATAACCATAGTATTGCCATAAAACATGTGACCTTAGTGCAAACTTTCTATGTGACCTTGACCCCAAGGTCGAAGGGGCAAGCATACATGCCACAGAATGAATAAGTCTTAGCTACATAATGATTCATCTTGAGTATAAAGAAAATCCATCAGGGGGATTAGTTAATATAAGCAAACTAATTTTTTTTAACCAAAACCTTAATGCAAATTTTCTTAAAATGTGGCCTAGAGTACAAGGTCAGGGAGTGAGCATGTTGTAAAATAAATGTCTCAGCTTTATAATGATTTATGCCAAGTATGATGAGAATCTATCAGGGGGCTTAGGAAATATTATCAAAAGAAAAAGCTGTAACCAAACCATAATACAAATTTTCTATAACTATGACCTTGACCCTAAGGTCAAAGGGGACAGCAACTGTGTGGCAGAATGAATTGTCTCATAAAGATTAATGTGATGTATGATGAGAATCTATCAAGGGATTTCAGAAATATATGCAAATCAAAAACTTTAACCAAACCTTAACAAACTGTTGATGCCACCACCAGCACCGGAAAAGTGACTGCTATGTCTCGCTTTCCCACTAATGTGTGCTCGACATCAAAACCAGACACACTAAATGTAATGGATTTTGGCCAGTTCTTCACCTTATTGAAGTGCCAGATTTCATATTTAACTGCTGATAGTGGATATGCAAATACTTGTAAAGGTTATTATCAGAGCTCTAGTGAAGGTGTGAGACAAATGGTTTTTTAACTTTAAAATTATCATTAATTTGATACTTGTCTATATTTATTTGGGGTTTCTGATGTAATTACCAATTTTTAGCATAAAATGGAACAACAGCAATTTGCACTAAAGTTATCTGAAATTTATACATTTCAGTTTTATCTATTGCAGCCAGGTGAATCTGCAAAAGAACTCTAAAGTTACTATAGATGAGCATTTGTTTACATTTAATTATTTAACCATACTCCATTTAAAATTGGAGTTAGAGGTAAAAACACGAGGTAACATAAGCAATAAGATCCTTTATCTAGGGCTATATGTTTATTTGCAATCATATTACCATGCCCAAAAATATGCTGAAAATCAATACTTTATGTGGTGCATTGAGGTATTTCTGTCAAGGTCGATACAACATGTAGATCAAAAAACCATCTTTTTTATCAACCCAATATATTTAAAACACAAGATCTTTCTGTCCCTCTTTAAGCTTCAAGGCTTTGCCACCTCTTATCTGACAGATTCCTAATAGGAAGATGCTCAGACTAAACTGAATGTACCGTGGACCTCATGAAATAGAAAACCCCTTGAAACCAAAATATTATGGTCCTGAATTGCACAGGCTAGAACAGTAGAAATTGGGATTAAATTAGAGACCACAGAGGTGCAAAGCAAACTTGTTAGCACTGTGCCATCTAGGTCTTACTGGTAGAATTAATAAAAGTAAACACTCTCACTCTACAAGAGGCTAAGTGGGCCTGATATCACTCACTTGGATTGAAAGACACCCATGTGAGGAAACTTTCTAGCTATATGATAGAAACTATAGAATTTGACACATTGTTTAGCCATGGTTCTACTTTGCCTAGCTATAGCTTGACTAGATGGTGCATTGGTATCTTTTTTATGATTATGAAAGGTGTTCATGGTAGGGCTCTAAGTATCACATTTGTTCCACTTTGGTAAGGCAGAAAGATTTTAAGGATTTTACCCATTTTTGCCTTTATCTTTATCTAGCATGCCTTTTTGGGGATACCAAAACTTACTAGGCACTATATAACCTTGATTGTGTTGATGTGTTGTCAAACTTTATATATCCATACATACATTTTTTTGTAATTTTATTTGTGTTCCTAAAACTGAACAAGGCACTGAGAACAAGTGTGTGTGTGTGCATAATCATGAGAATACCTATTTACTAAAGAAAACAAAAGGATTATCTCAGCTTAAATTGAATGACCATCCAGATTATCCTCTTGTTCTTCATTCACTGATCCAAGTGTCGAGTGCAGATCATCGACATTGCTCAGGTGTCTTTACTTTCTGTTTACAACAATATACTTCAACAGAAAGCACGTTTCTTGTCAACCTAAATATTGCTCAACTAATGAAGCAATCACAATTTAGGACATCAAGAACAGAATTCAATATCAACCAAATCATTCACAGATTGATATTTAAGTGACTTTATATCTAGGAGAATGTAGAATAAATAGAAAATAAATGTATATTTCATGTTTGTTTATAATTTTATAAAAAAACTAACAAACTCTCAATGAACTGGTTTTCATTTGTCCACAACCAGTATGTAACTGGAGCACTTTCGTAGCCCCTCACACTTACTACAATGATTAGGATGGTGTACACGACTAAAAAATAAAGTTTTCTACCTAATGAAAGACTGATTCATCAGATATTCAATTGATGAAAATGTCTTCCCTGTATAAATAATGTATTGTTTTGATTCAGTATTATTAATGTGATACTGAATGAAATTATGGTACATTCAATTCTTGACAAATCAAACTCAGGTAATGAACACAAGCTTGTTGATATTACGAATTGCCAAGATTAAAACATCTGAATGCAATCCCATCAGTACCGACACTGACAGTAACAGATGTCTAAACAGAAAGCACATATAAACATTTCAACAGAAAAATAGCATGCCTGGCTGGGTGTCCTCATGGTTAAGTGCACTTTTCCAGCAGGTTTCTCAACCTGTCCCTGGCGTCTGGGCAATGGATTTTTCTAGCACTGCTACCAATTTTGATCAAAATTAGTCCAGCCATTCTGGAGAAGAAACTGAAAATAGCCTTTTCATATGGTTGTTATGTATGCTGCACCATTAAAGTGTGAGCCACCCCTGACACAATTTTGATAAAGCATGTTTTAACAAACATTTGAACCAAGATTTTCCATTTGGGATGTTGCGGAAGTGAACACCACTGCTACAGGAGTCACTGGACATAAGTCTGATAAGGTACATCCTAACATACCTACCAAGTTGAACTGAAATTGGCTCAGCTGTTCTAGAAAAGAAGTTGAAAGCAGGTTTTCAGACTGGTTGCTAAGGAAGCCTACACTGTTGCTAGGGAAGCCACTCCAGGAACAAATTTAATGGAGCATATCCTAAGAATTATTCCTATCAAGTTTGATAAAAATTGGATGAGCCATTCTGGACAATAAGTCCAAAATAGGTTTTCCATTTTGGTTGCTATGGAAACCACACTGTTGCCATGGAAGCCACTCTCCAAATAATTTTGGCAGAGCATTTCCTTAAGAACATTTCTACCAAGTTTGATTCAAACTGGCCCAGTGTTTTTTTTTCTTAAGAACTTAAAAACAATCAATGCAGACCAATGACACATGATGGATGATGCATACCAGAATCATGGCCATACCAAAAATGTTTAAACAACAGACTATATGCCAAATGTTACATTGACTGACTACTTGCAGACAAAAGCTAACAGGCATTAATATGTTTTGCTTGCATGGACTGCCAGACAGAGACAAATACTAGGACAGTACCCATACTAGCCCCAGGAATCATGAGGATGCTGGGATTTGCATGTATGCATGCATACAATTTTTACCCAGTACCCACCCCAATCTGTGTTAAATCACTGGTAGAGAAGATTTTTCAGTCAAGTGAGATCCAAAAAGGTCTGTTGTTGAAAAAAAATCAACTGTTACAATAACTGACACCCTTCATCTACAGCCTAAAGGTTTAGTATGTACACATAAGAATAATCCCCATGTTTATCATCTATCAGTCGCATCAAAGTGTAAAAATCGTGGTCAAGTGTGTCTCTCTTAGATATGCAAAATGAAGAGCATGTGGACAACTGAAGCAAATACAATGACTTCTGATCTGAAGGAGCATTTATGTTGTTACAAGGTGATTAGCACTTTTAACTCCTAGAGCTAGTTTTATTATAAGGGAGGTAGTCACAGTAGCTAACGTGGTAGAGCGTCAGGCTCGTAATCCAAGGGTCGCTTGTTCAGCTACCTCGGTGTGTCATTGGGAAAGGTACTTAGCTCCCATTTTCTCAGCATGATATAGACAATACTGTAGTAAAAGTGCCACTAAAACCATAATTTATTAGGTAATTAGGGGATTTTTTAAATTTTTTTAAATTTATTACCCCTGAAAAGATAAGTGATGCCAAAGTTGGGGATCCTTGTGATCATCGTTTTACAGATATATATAACATAGTGGTAAAATGAATAAGTTTAGCACTTTGAAAATACAAATCACTGATAACTATTACGTGTCTTTCAATATGCATACAAATCACTGATAACTACTGTGTCTCTCATTATGAAAATACAAATCACTGATAACTATTATGTGTCTTTCAATATGCATGCAAATCACTGATAACTACTGTGTCTCTCATTATGAAAATACAAATCACTGATAACTATTAGGTGTCTTTCAATATGCATACAAATCACGGATAACTACTGTGTCTCTCATTATGAAAATACAAATCACTGATAACTATTATGTGCCTTTCATTATGCATACAAATCACTGATAACTACTGTCTTTCATTATGCATACAAATCACTGATAACTACTATCTGTGTCTTTCATTATACATACAAATCACTGATTACTGTCTTTCATTATGCATACAAATCACTGATAACTACTATCTGTGTCTTTCATTATGCATACAAATCACTGATAACTACTATCTTTGTCTTTCATTATGCATACAAATCACTGATGACTATTATCTGTCTTTCAATATGCATACAAATCACTGATAACTACTATCTGTGTCTTTCATTATACATACAAATCACTGATTACTGTCTTTCATTATGCATACAAATCACTGATAACTACTATCCGTGTTTTTCATTATGCATACAAATCACTGATAACTACTGTGTCTTTCATTATACATACAAATCACTGATTACTGTCTTTCATTATGCATACAAATCACTGATAACTACTATCCGTGTCTTTCATTATGCATACAAATCACTGATAACTACTATCTGTCTTTCAATATGCATATAAATCACTGATAACTACTATCTTTGTCTTTCATTATGCATACAAATCACAGATAACTACTATTTGTGTCTTTCATTATGCATACAAATCACTGATGACTATTATGTGTCTTTCATTATGCATACAAATCACTGATAACTATTATGTGTCTTTCATTATGCATACAAATCACTGATTACTATCTGTGTCTTTCATTATGCATACAAATCACTGATAACTACTATCTGTGTCTTTCATTATACATACAAATCACTGATAACTATTATCTGTCTTTCATTATACATACAAATCACTGATAATTATTATCTGTGTCTTTCATTATGCATACAAATCACTGATAACTATTATCTGTCTTTCACTATGCATACAAATCACTTATAACTATTATCTGTGTCTTTCATTATACATCAAATCACTGATAACTATTATCTGTGTCTTTCATTATACATACAAATCACTGATAACTATTATCTTTGTCTTTCATTATACATACAAATCACTGATAACTATTATCTGTGTCTTTCATTATACATACGACTGAGGACATAAATAGATAGTATTGCCTAAGGTGTACAGAGTGAAGGGGGGGGGGGGAGAAAGAGGCAATGTGAGCAGAATGTTGTGATTCACTGGCTTTTGCATTGTACTCATACATTGATCCAATTATTACTTAATCTGATGCTTGAAATGCAAAACTGATATTAAGAAAATAATTGTAAAGACGGGACCATCTTCGAACAAAATATTCCACTGTCTCATTTAATTTAGCCTGATAATATTCTGTTTCAAATACTTTTCTTAAGGTCAAGAAAAAAGATTTTAATCTTAAATTTTGATTACTAAATTTATTTTTATAAATAAAATATTTTGCCATAATGATCAGGAGATTAATGATAAAAGTATTACTCACTGCTCCTTGGATACTATTCTTTAAATTTAATTCATCTAGTAAGTTAAGATTGATCTGGAGCCAACTACATAACTCATTCCAAAACATTTTCAACCTGTCACACTCAAACATGAGATGAATTACAGATTAATTTGCTTGCCTACAGTAGCTACATTTATCTGAATCAATGTTACCTATTTTTTTGTAGGAAATTGTTTCTAACTAAAATACACTGTAAAATGTTTAACTGAAAGTCTTTTAGTTTGATGTCTTTAATTTTTTGTAAGAATGAATAGGAATATTTCCACTCTACAGGAGTTACATTAAGGAAATCAATATCCCAATTTTAAACTTCAAACATTTGATATGCATCACTACAAATTTCACAGTAAAATTTACTTCCTTTCTATTTACAATTAGCGTTGACACATACGTATTGATGCCAACATCATATCTATATTAAAAAATATTGTGTTTATTTAATTTTATTATTTGTTTCCAGTTGTCAGGTATTTTCCTTAAAAGTAATCTAGAAATGTTCCTGCTCATTATATATTTGTTTTCAGGCTGACAACTCACCATCTTCATTTAACAAATCTAAAATATGGTGAACACAATTCAAGTACCAATTTATATAAAATATGTTCTCTGTATGTAGGTATTTTGCTTACAGCCCATAGTGGACAAAATAAAATCTCACTTAATGGAATCAATTTTTATCTTATACATAAAAGATGAGCAAATTTTTAAAACATCTTCCCAAGATGATTTTTTATTGCATGGTTAACCTGTAAAAAAAACATTTTTTTGTACCTAAAGAAAATATTTTTGAAACATCCACATTTGTATGAATTTTCCATCTCTGCTCTGTTTTAGTGACTCGTTGCAGCCAAGTAATTTTCAGTGATTTCATAAAATCATTGAGATAAACTATTTGTAATCCCCCTGCTCTTATATTTTGTATGATTATTCTATGTTTTATTTTATCTGTCCACCATTCCATAAAAACTGGTATATCATTTTATTCATTCTCTTAATCCAATCTAATGAAGGATTAGGTAAAGAAAGAAATAAATGAGTAAATCTAGAGAGACCTACAGATTTAATTAGTTATTTTACCAAGCAAAGTTAGGTATTCTTTTATTCCAGTTGCTAAATGTAGTTTCTATTTTCTTACAACTTTCCTCAAAATTAATTTCCCATATACATGTATCATAAACATTTGTGAAGAAAAAATACTCCCAGTATTTTAAATGGTCCTTTCTCCCAGTCCAGTTTTACATTTTCATATAATTTCATATTCGATACTGATAGTGACCCTATCCATATTGCCTTAGTTTTTTCATTTTTAATCCAGAAATTGTGTAGAATTAATCCAGTGCTTTCAAAGTGTGTTTTAGTGATTCTTCTGACCCATCTAAAAATCTTTGTCTCTCATCGGAACACTGACTTATTTTGAATTCTTTTTCATTATTTGGTATTCCTTTTTAAATTTTATTTTTTAAAAGCATTTTTCCTAAAATTTCAGCATTATAATAGAAATAAATAAGGTGAAATTTGATTCTCTTGCCTGTAGCTTCTATACAATATAAAAGGATCAGACAAATGTGATTCTATAAAATACAAGACTCTGCCCCATTGTAAAACAATTTAACCCACTTACGTATTGAATTCCCAAAATTAAAGTAAAGTAAATATTTATCAATAAATTGCCAGGAGACTGAAGCTAAAACTTTTTCAAAGTCGATAGTTAGAATTGGACCAGGAAGTTCTTGTTTCTTCTTTTCAAACAAAATAAATCTACCTACCACTTATGAAACCTTTTTGATCTTCATGTATAATGTCATCCATAACTTTCTTCAATCTATTTGATATACAAGGTGATACCATTTAATATATAATACTCAAAAGAAGAGCTTTTTAAAACAAAAATCTCCAGGTTTTTTCCTGGGTGAAATTGATTTCTTCAAGGATCACTTATGACCCTTACTGAACGGAATGAGATACATTTTGGTATAGAAAATGTGCATTTTAAAATCAAAAGCCATTTCTATTTTGAGACTCTCTGATAACATCTGAATAAGACATACAATCATGTACTAAACCACAGGATGTATCACTAGAAACAAGTAAAACTATTGAAATTCATACAAATTTGCATGTAACTCATTTTAATTTACAGAATAAAAATATCAACTTTACTCTGCTTAACTGCACATGTTGGTATGAAGAAAGTCTTTTAGGCAAGGGTTGTTTTAAATTAGGGAAAAAAGCCCTTAAAAAATGCATACCTCGGGATTGGTTTGATTTGGTTTTGTAGGGTTTAACGCCATTTTTCAGCATGATAGGCTATACATTGCAGTCGGTATATTTGATTGAGAAAGAACCAGGGGAACCACTGACCCACAGAAAGGTACTGGCAAGCTTTCTCACATACCCACGTAGGTTGAGCCGAGACTCAAACCCATGAAGACAGAGGTGAGTTGTGAGTGATCTGTAAATGCAAGCGACTTAGACCACTTGGCCACCCAGGTCCCCACACCTTGGGATAAAAAGTGGACTGACTTTTTTTTCTTCTAAATTCCACTCAGGTCTAGCTGGTACCCAACATCTACTTTCAATGTAATCTATGGACTGTATTATTTAATGCAGTCATTGTCAAGGACAGCCAGAGCATGGGATTCTACATTGAAAATTCCCCCAGTAGTCAGTAGATTTCTAAATACAGTACAGCTCACGTGATTTTTCGGAACCCCACGCATCGCGGTGGGGGTGGAGAGTGAGTGGAGAGGATTAAGAAAAACCCCTCCACCATCACTCCACGCTCCCTCGCGGAGTTGTCGCGGAGAATAGCCCTGCACACCACGCTCCCTCGTGGAGTCGCATCCGATCACCACCGCGGAGTGGACGTGGTTTCGATAATATGGGTGTGGTTTACTGTTTATCACCCATGCAAGCAGAGGTTGAGACGGGGGGGGGGGGGCACCGATTTATCTACATCGTTATCCTTCTTGGGAGCAATTTGCTAACTTTTTGATACTGAAAAAAACGTAGTAATTCAGTTAATTATAAATATTTCCTTGTTCTAACGAAGATAATGTATGATACATAGTGCCAAATCATATTTTAGATGATGATAATGTAATGGCAATGCCTCGCAAACTGTATTAATACTACATTTTGCGCAAAATGTAATTTTTTTTTTTCTTTAATACTATGTTATCGGAATCTAAACATGCATTCATATCCTTATTTCTTTTTCAGTAAACGCAATACAAAATTGTAATGATCATATGAAAGTCAGTGATATTGTACTACCTGCAATGAAAAGAACGATAAACATCAAACAAATTAATAACAAAGCTGCAGTCATACCTGACTGAAGTGAAACAAAATCGCACAAGTTCCGATGGTTATTCCATGCATGAGTACTCATTCACATATTGTACGTTTTTTCCTGACATCCAATCACTTAAATAAAGCATTATTAAGATTTCACATCGTTATTTTATTTTAAACTGTACTAATTTGCATTAATTACCAAAGTAGCGTTTTTTTTAAAAATCACAAATGGCCGCAAAAGATCATCCTAGATACATGTAGTCGACACGTGCAAGTAACCTAGCACAAGTGAAGCCATCAGCACTGCTGATATTGACGTGTTAATTTCATGTGCTAACTGTAAACCTAAAAGTACAACAGCAGCGCTTCTGCGGGTTTGTTTTCTTTGCATAGATCTGACAAACTTGCGCATCCGATGAAATTAATGTTTAACTTTTTCTTTTCTTTTCGTTTTCCTATTGCATAATAAAGAAAAACAAGACGAATAATTTTAGATCATTAACTCTTCTTAGTAAAGCCCCCCCCCCCCCCGCCCTCTCTCTCTCTCTCTCATAAAATATGTAATCCAAATCACTACTGCACAAGTTATCGTAAACTGAAATGTGGAAAAGTTTGCAAGTGGTAAGAAAAGTAATACTGTACTAGACATTATAGCGTAATAGAGGGGGAAAAAAAGAAACAAATTTTCCCGTCGGTGGTTGGAAATATAGTGACGATATGAACTACACACTATATGACATGGATAGAGGAGAGCTGTCATCGGTTGATAAATAATAATATCGGTTATTTTATCCACAGAGAGAGAGAGAGAGTAATACAAAGCATGTTTGTGTAATTTTACAAGCACATATAACCAGGGGGGGGGGGGTGGAGACTGCGTGTCTGACCGCTAAATTGTTTTGTCTGTATTGTTTTCTGTATTGTTGTATGTGAATACTGTACGTCTATATACTTCTATATCTTTATCACCAAGTAAACTTAGCTTCAGATGAAATTATTGTTTTACTTTTTACTTTTTTGTTTGTTTCCTATCGCATACTATGCAAAATACAGAAAAATAATAAATAAAAGATCCCTCCCCACCTCTCTCTCTCTCTCTCTCTCTCATAAAATATGGAATCCAAAGCACTACTGCGCAAGTCATTGTAATATATTACTATTATAAACCTTTTTTTTTTTTTTTGTTGTACATGCTTCAGTAAGAGTTTAAGTATTCCATGATTGGCTAGCTTTCTTCAATTAGCGGCCTCATCTTTCACACTAAGCCAAAAAGATGTTCCTGCCATTCAAGTTTTTCGTGATTCTGCTTATGTTTTGAAGAGTTTTTCACTAATGCGAGTTTCAAAAATAACGCTAAAATGCTTATTAATGTTAACCAAAGTTTTTCTTTTTCGCTGCTCGACATGTCGACATTTTTAGTCAGTCGTCAGAATTAAAATATTAAAATCTGACTGATTATAAATCTCAACGTACACAAACTGAAATCTGGAAACGTTCAGTAGTGGTAAAGGTAAAAAAGTAATAAAGTGCTAGACATTATAGCGTTATGAAGCAAAAGAGAAAGAAATGTTCCCACCACAGCACCGGAACTCCCGAGCACGTGCTCTAAAGTCGTGTGTGTGTTCATGGGCATCCGCAGGAATTTTCGGGGGGGGGGGGGGGGGGGGGGGGGATATATATATATATATATATATATATATATATATATATATATATATTTTAAATCAGGGCGGGACGAGGCACAGAAACACGCTCAATAACCAAAGGCTCTAACAGTCACAAACAGGAAACTGTATTCTTTAATATCTGCGTAAAAATAATTAAAAGAGTATATTTTATTTTTATATTTTCGCCGTACAAAAATGAGCAAATAATAGGATACACGTGAAGACAATACATCCATGCAAAATGCTCTAAACTTGTTGGAAATTAAAATCTCAGAACATCTCAGCCTTTAGAATTTTCCATATTATTTTTCATTTCGGTAATAAGCCGAGTTCAGATTAATTACTAACAATTATCAAACTTCCGTTGTTAATGGTGGGACCAGACCATAATTGCGGCTGTAAAGTACAACGCGCCAAATCAGATGGCTTCGTGTCATAAAAACAGACTGGTCCCAAGCTGAAACTTACATCATCCTTTGATGCACACCCTTGTTAATATTTTACAACAGTGTTCACAATGGTCACTGCCTTGATTTCTGTAGAACATCCGCTGAAGTCAAGTCTTTATTAGGGAGAGACAATTGAATTTTCCAACCGTGGGGTGGGGGGGTGGGGGGTGGGGGTGGGGGGGGGGGAATGCATGAAAACAATTGTCTTTCTCTGATTTTTGTAACAGACGTTAATCCGTTCCATATTTCACTTAAAATAAATAAATAAATACTGTGATGAAAGAACAAAAAATATCCCGGTCGAAAAAAAACAACATATAAACCCCGTATATTAAATGGTCAGTCCCTTACAGCACACATGCAGTCATAATATTCAGCCTCGTGACTCTACTATTACTGCTTAAAGACTAAGCACGCGGTTTGCATTTCAGTGTAAATTCAGTGTTTTAGGTTTGTTGTTGTGTGTGTGTGGGGGGGGGGGGGGGGGTAAGCAGAAGCGGATGTCAATTTGGATTTTAATTGTCCATATCTCAGAGAATTACTTTCCTTTGGAACAAAATGATAAATTTATTCTGTTTGAGAGGCTCAGCAATGTGTACTTCTCGTCAAGTCAGTGGATAAGTTTGTTCATATTTCTTTGAAATAAATTAAAATCATAAACTTATTGCAAAAGAAGTCGATCAACCTTTTATAAACAGTAATGTGTATTGAATATACAAGACTTTTGAAATTATTTTTTTATTGTCCAAATATATGATCGAAATAAAAACGACTGATTCTTCAGATGGTATCCAGTTGTAAATCACTCTTGACGTCTCAGTCTTTCCATAGGTGGTCTTCATTCATTGGCTGTTCAGATGTCAATCAGTAATGTCGACTAGCCCCTCCACGGTGGAGTTTATATCGGCATGCCTGCCGAAACGCGGTGGTGATTTGTAGGTATTTATGCCAATTTATGCCTCCACCGCGGAGTGCTATTGCGGAGCTAGAGTGGAGGGGATTAAGTACCCCACCGCGATGCGTGGGGTTCCGAAAAATCACGTGAGCTGTACTGTACAGGGATGATTCTGCTATGTTAATTGGGGATACCTGGCAGCCCCAGAATGTTTATTTGAAAATATCCCTATCAAATGTTAGTAAATCTTGCTTGCCAGAACTTTTACCTCATTCCATTCAGCTTGGCATTGCTTTTAAGTGCATTTAATCATAATAAGTCAGAGTTCAAGCTGGACTCGAATATTTGGGAGAAATTACCTCTCTCTAGACAGAACAGCTGGCGAAAACTGGGAGAAGCAGGTGTACAAAGTTCAAAATAGTCACTTGAAAATACTATATTTGCATATTTTCATGTCAGATTATTACAATGCTGATGAAATACTATGAAAAGTTTATAGAAATAGTAACACTTTTTTTTATACTGCTTCACCATACGTGTTGTATATCATAAATACGCAACCTCTAAAATAGGTGTTAATTGGAAACTGTCAACCGTTTCTATACCTGAAGGCCTCTTTTCATATGTCTGTATGATGAAATAATGGATTCAATGATTACTTTATTAGTAATGGACCTGGATATGTCCAACGAGTCATAATTTCACTTCTTTTTCATGGATCATGTGTGAATTTTTGGCAGAAATTCCATAGAATGCAATGTAATTTCTGGTATTTATGATTATTAAAATTAGCTCCAAATGCGACTACATAACATATACCTTCTTTTTATATTTCCACCTTCCTCTTTGAAGGGAGAATTTACAAAAAGTTGATGTTTGACTCTGATTATAAATGCATGGTATTTAAACAAAAGGGGGTAGGGGAATGTCTTGAAAGCAATACAAGGCAAAGTGAACTTTGCTTTTGGGCTTGTTTAGGTGTAATGACAGACTCTGTGGCAACTATTTTGCCAGAACCGCCCCTTCCCTCCAGCATGGACCCTGTAAGTATTTGGATTTTCCAAAATATGTGCTTTGTCGAAAAGCTGACAAGCAAGCAGACAGCTCCTCCTTAATTAAAAAATTTGTTTTGACTAGCTGTTTTGATAGTTGACAATACTCGATAGACATTTTGTGCTTTGAATTACTTAAATTCAACACATAGCCCGAGATTTTGTTTGCCAAAATATGCTTAGAGTCACACGGTCTAGTGTGAAACGCTAAATGACTCGCTTTTGACTTCTTATGAACCAAATCATGTTTTTTATTATGACATTCTATTTCGTGCTTTTTGCACTCTAAAGGGAATATAGTTTTTAATAGTGTTCTGTATTCTAGATCATTGACTTGTGTCTGCTCAGTAGCTGCAAAGACTCCTATCCTTTAAAAGAGAACAGAATTTTAATTTGATGTGAAACTAACAGTGCCATTTGATCATAGGGCACCTTTATTCCAGTAGCAACTATAAGTAACATACAAAATTATTATAATGCAACCTAAATTTATATTATGTTAGGTGAATAAACAGATAAATTTGTTTCATATTAAGGACTTGTTAAAAAAAAACTATTTTTATGCCAAGAACGCAACAACAACAGCAACTTCAACTACTGCTGCTATTTAAGAAGGCAACTTCTCTACAATACAAAGAACAAAATTATGTAACTAATTTTGGTTTACACTATACACAAACCCACATAATATTAATTTTTTAACCTGCTATAAAGGGACATCAGAAAATAAACTGCAACAAAAATGATGCGTGATGAGGGATAGGATGTTAGAAACCATGTGTTAAAAAGTCCCCAAAATACTCTAAAAATTCCTCAAAATACTAATTTTGTGATAAAAATTCCCAATTCTTGGGATGGAGTCCCAGGGCTGAGCAAATCCCATAGCCCAACATCCCGGACTATTTATTTTCAGTCAGGAAAGTTAAATTTTCCAAGTCGCTAGTCCGGGACAAGTGCTTTTTGCATTTTTTAAAAAGTCTATCTTTCCCTGGCCGTTCATGCCCTCCAGGCGTAATGAATGCTTGATTCTAACCCTCTCCATGTATTTATTTACAGCCAGTATCACACCTACCGGTGGTCATTGATAACTCTTGCATGTGTGCATGTTATATTACTGCATGACTGCATATTGGGCTAAGCAACTAAATTATTGGTCAATCAAAACACGCAAGACAAAACAAAGCTGATATGATTAATTAGCAGTGTTTTAAACAGCTTCCATGTATTGTGTTTACTTAAACCAGTTCCTCACGAACAACTCACCCTATGATTTTAATCCAGTGAATCAATCCAACTAAATTAATGAAAGGCACTTTACCGACATTAGTGTCAGTTCCCATAATGAACTGGTTAAATGGCAGTGATCATTCTTTAATTTTTACTAGTAATTGATTATACAGAGGATTAACTTCCACATCCGATATTGTGTTTGAAGCGAAACAATTACGCTAATTAAGGAGATGTCTCTGTTCATATTTAAACAACAAAAATGTATGTTTATGATCACGTTAGAAGTAGTTGTTAAGCAAGGTGATATTCACTATGTGGATAAAATGAGTTTACTACATTATTTTATCAAGGAAGTTAATAAGGAAGAGTCAGAGAAGAAAAATTAATGTGAAAGTGGAGCGGTAAAACGTAAGACTGCCATTGAGTGTGAGGTAACGATTTCTTCAAAAAGACATAAGCTAGACTCTGTGGCAAAAAAAAAATGTCAAAAAGGACACTACTAAGAGACTGAGAAATTTTCAGCCACATTCGGTTGATAAGTTATCCCTGGCTTGAATTCATCGACTCATAAGCAAAAATGTTTTGCAGTTATTGCAAACAATATTCCAAACTGGCACAGGTTGGAAATTCAACCAGTGTATTTGTCAATGGAACTGACAAATTCAGGATTATACTGATCAAGTCTCATGACAGTTCTGAACCTCACAAGACCTGTGCAGTTAGGGAAAGTCTGAATTCCAGTAAATTTCTTTCCATTCTTGCTGATGGAAGTACTGGAGCTACCATACTGGAGCAAGAAATAGTGCATATAAAATACCTGGATAATGGAGAACTGAAAACCTCTGATGTAACAAAATGTATAATATCAACCTATGTTTTTGAAAAATTAAATTCTTTTAAGAAATAAATATGTTGTACATTATTTCCTTAGTTCTTTCTATGGATTAAAGTGCAAACATCTCATCAAATCTTGACAAGTGATTTAAATTTGGGACATGTGAAAAGGTAGGTGGGACAAGTGGATTTTCTTAAAACACTTGTCCCGAACAAGTGGATGAAAAAAAATAAAATTGCTCAGCCCAGAGTCCCTAACATTTTATTGTTGGAATCATCTCTGAAGTATATAGCAAAGTCTGAGAGTAAAATTCACCAGGTGAGCTGGGGAAGGTGAAGGTTACTACTGACAATAATGCTTAACACCATGTTCCCAGTGCAAACTACCTAGTACTAAGCAAAGATTTATGACAGTACATTTTCGTTAACTTTACATATCAAATGGGGAATCGGGCAAGAAAAGCTTTATTTTTTCTCATACACTCACCACAATCACACATTGCAGCTATATTGACACATTGTGACGCTAGACTGGTCTTCATAACTTGTACATAAAACAATATACCTATATAACCCTGACTAAAATTTAATGAGTCTCCTTGACCAATCCAATTGCCTGAGCACTTGGATTGACTATAAAATCATATTTAGTGCAAGCACCCAAATGATCCATACAGCAATTGTATCTCAACTGACTGAAGAGTTCTGCAACCTCCAAAAATTCTGGTAAGAACTCAATAAATTTTAACTCCTGATCTGTTCAGTTATGACTCAATTAAATTTTTGTTTTGTGATCAAGTAGCGGCTGAACATTCCCAGTTTTTCCTCAACTGTGATCAATACTTGCAAAGTTCATGGGTTTTCTCCAGTTGGAAAGCAAATATTTAGGTAAATTATGTTTCTCCGAGAATACTTACCCAATCACAATAACGTTAGGGATATAAGCCTGCTACCTCCCAAATCCAGCCCTACTAAAAGATGAAAAATTGTCTTTTCTGTCTATCTCATATAGACAAAGCGCAATAACTCTCTCCCCTTGCCACCGCCAGGTGTCACTAGTTTTTAAGCTGAGCAATCTACTAATGAGGATGTTCACATGGTGGGGTGGTTGGGAGGGCTTTTAAGTAATGTGATCGTGTAAGTATTCTCGAAGAAACATACTTTACTTAAAAATTTGCTTTCTCCTTCAAATACATTCCCGATCACATTAACGTTAGGAGAATAGGTAATAGGACGAGAGAACGCTGAGCATCTGACCTCTACCTTGGGTATCCTTCTGGGGAATGATGGCTGGATTCCCCATGCGAACGATAACCCATTCTCCTAATTTCATAAGCAATACAGCCTAGGGTCACGTGATCTGTGACCACTATATATGGTTAAGAAGATAATTATTGAAATCTTCTTACCTACAAAATTTCACTGGTTAATCCAGCGAAGTTGAATGGGTCTGGTGATCACAAGGCTGCCGCCACCGGACCCACCAGATTCAAGGTTTGCCTCTGTGAAGCTAAATCTCTGAGATCATAACTCAAGAAGGTTGACTCTGAATGCCAGCCAACAACTTCTATTATATCTCGGATCGAAACGTTATGTTTGAATGCGAGGCTTGCAGAGATCATTCTAATCTCATGAGCTGTAATCTTCATGAGGCAACTCTGATCTTGTCAGACCTCAGAGTATGCCGAGCGTATAACCCACTTCAGCCACGAAGCAATGGTTTGAGGGGTGGTATCCTGTTTCCCGGCTTTCACAGGAAGAAAGAGGCGCTTGCACATGCCATGACTTGCCTCTGTATGCTTCAAGTAGTGCTTGAAGCTAATGCTATCAGTAAACATGTTTCGTATGATAGCAGCTTTAGCGAAGTGTGGGCTAAAGGCTCGAATTTATTTGAACTGAGCCATGTTAAAACCCAGGACAGATTCCATTTTGGAAACAGGGTGAAGGATTTTGGTCGATTGAGATCAAAATTCTCTAAAAGATCTGACAGATCTTTATCATGCCCAATATCACGTCTACCATGCTGCTGGAATGTGTCTGATATCATGGAGCGGTAGCCTTTGATAGTAATTGGGGCAAACTGTTTCTCCTCAAAGAGCCAGAGAAAAAAAGTCAGCCAGTTGTGGGATTGAGGCACTTGAAGGGACGATGTTATTGATATGGCACCAGTCCCTAAAAACACACCACTTTCCCTCGTAAGCCTTCAGAGTGGAGGGCCTTCTTGCTCTCGAGATTCTCTCCACAATTGAAGGTTTAAATTGTTTGACTCACAAGGCTGTCCAGATAAAAGCCAAGCGTGAAGAAGAAGACGGTCCGGGCAGGGGTGGAACACTCGGGACCATGGTTGCTTGAGAAGATTCGGGCTGACTGGAAATTTCCTGGGCAGATCTATTGCTAGATCGAGTAGATTGGTAACCCAGGACTTGTCCCATCACTTCTGGATTATTTTTGGTACCAAGACCGTGGGAGGGTAGGCAAATGCTCATAACCCCTTCCAGCTGATTGACAGAGCATCCACGACCCAAGCTTCTGGGTCCAGAACTGGAGAGACGAAGGTGGGAAACTTGTGATTCCACCCTGTCACAAAAAGATCGATCATCGGACGCCCCCAAAGTGCACAAATCCAAAGAAAGACCAATTGATGGAGACCATTCCATGTGAATGACTTGACCTTTCCTGGATAGAATGTTGGCTAAGACATTGAGCCTGCAGGGAATGTGTCTGATTTGTACGATGATATAGAGGTTGTCGCGCCAACGCAGAAACTGCCAAATCAGAATGCACAGGTCGGGTGATTTGGTGACCCCGTTTGAGGTAGGTCACCACCACAGAGTTGTGGGACATAATGAGGCCCGTTTTGCCTGAGAGTCGATCCTTCCAGAAGTGAATGGCGTTGATGACAGCCTTCTAAAAGGCTGATGTGGAGAAGCCACTTCCCTGGCTCCCATGTGCCGCTTATGGTAGCAAAGTCCGACAGGTGGGTACCCTAACTGTAAGTACTGGCGTCGGAACATGCTACTATTTCTGCTTGGGGCTTCTCCAGAGGGATCCCTGTGGTCAGCCAACCTGGGTTGCGCCACTGACACAGGAATGATCGTATCTTGGGCATGATCATTACTGTTTGATCAAGGGGACATGAAAAGGGGCACCATTGTGCTAGCAACGTCACTTGTAAGGGGCACATAAAAAGAGAGCCGAGCATGATCAAGTCCACCGCCACATGAATAATCCGAGGAGCTGCAAGAACTCTCTCACTGAAATCCAAGTCATGTTGGAAATGGACTCGATGAGTTCGACAATCCGGATTGCGAAGCCGTACCAGATTCAGGTTGGTGACAAACTCCATACCCCTGATGGACAAAACACTAGGATGGATGGAGATCGGACTTTTCCCAATTCACTAGAAAGCCTAGATGATCTAAAAGTGAGAGATGATTATTTCTGCCTTCGAGTAGAACAGAACTTACCATATATTTCTGGAGGATGTTGTCAAAGTTAGCTGCTGTCACTGTAGATGAAGTCGAGCAGAACAGGGTGATGACACAATCCATAACCTTGGTAAAAACCCAAGGGCTGATGTTGAGGCCAAAGGGTAGGACCTGGAACTGATTAACCATGTCGCAGTAAGCAAAACGGAGAAATTTCCGTGATGCAGAGTGGATAGGCATGTGAAAATATTCGTCAGTCAGATCAAGACTGATGGCATACTCATCCCATCGGATTGATCTCGCCGTCTCCATCTTGAATTTCGGTGGCAAAATGTATTGCTTGAGGAGACTCAGGTTGATGATTGGCCTCAACTTGCCATTCGCCTTCTGGACAAGAAACAGCCTGGAATAAAACCCCGGCGATTGTGGCTTTTGCACAATCTCCACTGCCCATTTTATGATGTTGTAGAAAGGCATCCTTCTCCTGATCTGATGGTACGTCCATGAAGAGGGGAGAGGAGGAAAGGGGAGGGGGTTGGATAAATGAAATCTGAAGCCCCTCTGAAATGACCTGGATCACCCAATCATTGGCGAGTTGGAGGGGCAGTTCCTGAGCTGCCTGCCTCCAAACTTCTTCAATTTTTTTATATCTTTTTCCTCCAAAGAGTGAAGGTGACCCAAACAGGGTCATCTATAAAGCAAGGGTATGATGAGGCTTGACTTGTAAATGACAACACAAGTTCAACGGCAGCCTGTTGTAACATGGTCTTAAATAGACGAAGTTCGTAAAAGGTGACAAAGTCACTCAAATTTGGAATTTTTAAAAAAAATAATGTATAAAACCTGTAGAAGAATGATTGTACAACACAATAAATCCAAATGTAAAGTTGGATGGTCCAATTAAACACTAAGATGGCTTGGATTATTTGGAGGTATAATGTACATGTTATCAGTACAGCATCGAAGCTTAAAAACTGATGACACCTAGCGGTGGCAAGGGGAGGTGAGGGGCAAGAGTTATTGCCCTTTGTCTATATGAGATAGACAGAAAAGACAATTTTTCATCTTTTAGTAGGGCTGGATTCAGGAGGTAGCAGGCTTATATCCCTAACATTAATGTGATTGGGGAACGTATTTGTAGGAGAAACAAACCTATTCTTTTTCACGCCTTTTTCCCGATTTCATGGAAGCATGGGAAACCTGCATAGGCCTCCAGTTTTTTAACATAAACCTATTTTTGTCTGGTTTAGGGTTGCAGGTGATAGCACCTTGTTTTTGTTTTATAGAAAATGAATCTGTCGTGTATCCATTATTTACTGACCTTAAAATGAAGTCCTAAATATTTCCCTCCAAAATTGGACAAATTCAACAGTAAAGCACCCAGTTCAGATACACTGGAATTTTCAAACTTTTGACTGCTTGATATAGTTCTTCACAGGATATTTTACTTTCTAACTGTTTAGATATATTATCATTTAATTTGTCAAGATTTATTCCTATTATACTTTCAATTGAAATACCATTCAATTCTTGGTTTTTACAATAAAGCTTCTCATAAAAAAGTTTTTGTTCATTAATAATATCTTTAGTGTTAGTAATTTCATTACCATGTTCATCTATTAGTCTATTCATTGTTTTATTTCTACAATTTTTTCAAGTGAAAAAAAAATATTTCGTAGTTTTTTTTTCTAGAATTCCTCTAGATCTTATCATTACTCCCTCTATCCTTTAGTCACACAATTCATGTAACTCTGCCTTTTTAATTTCCAACTGTCTTACTGTGTTATTATTGATATTAGTAAAATTTTCATTTACTTCACTTTGTAGTAAATTAATTTCCATTTCAAGCTGTTTTTCTTTCTGATTTTGATATTCTCTTCTTATTTGCTCCATACTGTATTGACTGTATTGTGTTACCTCTTATTTCAGACATGATTGTAGTCCTCCCCCAAAAAAAACTGAAAATGTGAAGGGGCGTTTGGTGGTCCTATCCCAACGGGGTATGAAGGGGCGGTGCCCCTGATCAGGGGGTCCAGGTGGCCGAAGGCCCCCGCCCAAAATGCATTTTAGACTCATACAAAACATGCAAAACTGCTCCTGGTGGACCATATTATCATAATATATTGCAAAGTTTTTACTTCATTCCAACAAAATAATCATCTGAAAAAAATAACAAACTTACCAAAACTTTACACAATACTTGAAGAATTTCACAATGTTCATTGTCACATTAACTTGTTCTCCAATAATGTTAGTGCTGAAGTTATTACATGTGCATATCAGTGCTCACACAGTAATTCAGTCACAGTAATTTGTCAATTTTTGCAGCGCATATTATATTACACTTTTATCTTTTCAAAACAAATTTGTAAAAAAAATTTAAAAAACCCAACCCAAATACATCAACTATATACACATAATCACATAAATTCACTTGTCTTTTCCCCAACTAGACACAATCTGTTGATATTGATATGCTAGTCTTGCTCTTTTTACAGCCTTGGCAAAGATTTATTTTGCTTTTCTTTTTGTCACCACTGACTTTTTTGGCTCATTCTCAACAATGGTTTTTTTCCTTTCAAGCTCCTCCTTGTATTGTCGATATGCAGTGCACATATTCTGACACAGGGTTACATCTGCCCTCTCGTGTAAGAAATCTTCCTTCTTAAAATAGTTTATTGCACTTTTTTCAGATGCCTTCAGGCCATATTTGATGTTCTGTACCGAGTTGTAGGTTTCAATGTTTTATGCTCCAAACTCTTCCAGCTGCAATTGGCGTAGTTCAAATCTTTCTTGCAAAGTTCACAAAATGCCAGTCCTCTAGTGTTCAGTTTTCTAATGAACTGACCAACTACATTTCCATCGACTTTCTGCTCAAACCGTTCCAATTTCCACACATTTTTCAAACCTTTATCCAAACTTATTGTGTCCTGGTCTCTGTCAATAACTCTATATGCCATGTTTTGCAAGCATGCTTCTTTTTTTCCATTTCCATCAGTTTCCGTTATGCAAAGATTCATTGGACGAGTAGAAACTTTTGACAATAAGAATGCTCTTTACAACGATCGTCTGTTAAATAATACATGGAACGAATACTTTACAAGGATCGTTGCAGAATGGGACCGGACAGACCGTTTTTTTAAAAACTGGGACGGAGATGATATAAAAAACGGACTATATCGAAACAAATCGGATTCGTCAGGAGAAAATCAGAATTGCGCTTTAAAACGGGGAAAAATCATGTCTGTTATTTGCTCCATACTGTATTGACCGTACTGTGTTACCTCTTATTTGCTCCATACTGTATTGACTGGATTGTGTTACCGCTTATTATAAGAAGCAAAGTTTAATGAAATAGCTGATCATCAATATTAAACTTTGGATCTTGAAATAAAATCCATCAAATATCAACATCATATTCACAATTCTCTTTTTGTCTGTATGTAATAATCACATATTTTTAAGTTCTTTGTCTTTTAAATGAGAATTATTAAATTTCCAATAATTAAGGGATTTTTCCGCAAAATTATGATAATGCAGTGTTTCTTAACTGATACAAGACAATGTAGTGCTCATCAATGTGAACCTAATTAATGATAGTTGTACATTTCACTGCTCCACACAATCAAATAGTTCTGTCAAATTAATGTGCAGTCATCTGAGTTAGCATCACATTTCATAGCTATTCTAGGAAGTGAACATTAAATGTTTTTCAAATCTCTGCCCTGTGATGCCTGTTAGGATGTTGCTTTCATTTTTTTTAGCGCTAAATGTAAGACATTTTTTTTTTTTAATTCATCGACATGTGGAACATTGAGTGCATTTACAACATGTGCTATTCTATCTGTAATGTTATTACATGACATTATTGTTCTTCATGCCCAATGTTATTACATTACATTATTGTTCTTCATGCCTGATGTTATCACAATGATGTTTCTGATCTGTAATGTTATTACATGACATTATTGTTCTTCATGCCTGATGTTATCGCAATGATGTTTTTGATCTGTAATGTACATGACATAATCATTCTTCATGCCTGATGTTATCACAATGATGTTTCTGATCTGTAATGTACATGACATAATCATTCTTCATGCCTGATGTTATCGCAATGATGTTTCTGATCTGTAATGTACATGACATAATCATTCTTCATCCCTGATGTTATCGCAATGTTTTTGATCTGTAATATACATGACATAATCATTCTTCATGCCTGATGTTATTGCAATGTTTCTGATCTGTAATGTACATGACATAATCATTCTTAATGCCTGATGTTATCACAATGATGTTTTTGATCTGTAATGTACATGACATAATCATTCTTCATGCTTGATGTTATCGCAATGATGTTTCTAATCTGTAATGTTATTACATGACATAACCATTCTTCATGTCTGATTTATCACAATGATGTTTCTGAACTGTAATGTTATCACATGGTATTATCATTCCTCAAACCTCTATCTGTGTGGGTTCGAGTCTTGGCCTGGCCAACAATGGTATGTGAGAAAGCTTGCAAGTAGCTTCCCGTGGGTAAGTGGTTCTTCCTCCACCAAATATACTGGCCGCCATGTATAAGCCTATCATGTGCTGAAAAATGGTGTTAAACCCACAAAACCTGAAACCACGCCTGATGTTATTACATGACATTATCATTCTTCATGCCTTATGTTATTACATGACATTATCATTCTTCATGCCTGATGTTATTACATGACATTATCATTCTTCATACCTGATGTTATTACATGACATAATCATTCTTCATGCCTGGTGTTATTACATGACATTATCATTCTTCATGCCTGATGTTATCACATGACATTATCATTCTTCATGTCTGATGTTATTACATGACGTTATCATTCTTCATGCCTGATGTTATACAATATTTCTGATATGTAGAGTTATCACATGACATTATCATTTCTCATGCCTGATGTTATCACATGACATTATCATTCCTTATGCCTGATGTTATTACATGACATTATCATTCTTCATGCCTGATGTTATACAATGATGTTTCTGATCTGTAGAGTTATCACATGACATTATCATTTCTCATGCCTGATGTTATCACATGACATTATCATTCCTTATGCCTGATGTTATTACATGACATTATTATTCTTCATGATGTTATTACATGACATTATTATTCTTCATGCCTGATGTTATTACATGACATGATCATTCTTCATGCCTGATGTTATCACAGTGATGTGCACAATGGACTCCTATTTTATGAACTAGGACTTGAACTTTTTCCAAGCTGGGACTCAAGTCCTCGCTGTCATAAAACTGTACTCAACTCCAAATCTTACTTGAAAATATCCTGACCAATTAAAAGGCTGCATTTGTCAATTCTGAGTAATATTTTGTTACTCAAAATGCCAAGTCAAGTTTTAAAATGGATGGGCCCAGACTACAATTTTTTGTTTGTTTGTGAAAGCTCTGAGCCAACAACATATTAATTTTGTTACAAAGCAATGATAATATCTTCAATTAAAGGGAATTCAAATGTAAACTCAATCTCAAAAGTTGAATGATCTCCATTCCAGGTTTTTATGCACAGTACTTTGATTAAACAGAAGGTAATGTTCAAGACTTACCTGGAAATATCTAGGCAAAGCCTTGATGTCATTCCCCTTATAGAACCTCTTAGGATCCAGGGCCCTGCGCATCTGCAGTATGGATAAATCATGCTTCCTCTCCTCTGTCATCTCTGGGGCAGGCATTTGGAACCAGTTCTTACCCTTTGTTTTCTCTCTCTCCAACTAAAAGTAGAAGCTCAGTCTGAAGATAACTGGAATATTACATGTCCAACTCATAATAATGAGGACTGATGCACTATGAACAAAACTTTTATAGGCATAGTAAACTAAACGATTTACACGCAACTGTTGAGAAACACTGAACTCGAAAAAGTTTATGACGATTTAAATGACAAAGGGATTGATGGAGCTCACAAAATCAAATAAAATGATCATTTATGCAGTTATTAATAATCAAAATAATATCAAATAATGCAGGCTTTATGGTAACTCCATGTATTCAGCTTTGTTACTAACATAAATCGAGCATTAAGTTCAATAAAAATTAAAAATCTGTAACTTTGGACAAATAAACCTTCTAACATAGCAGATGTAGTGCAGCCATGTCAATTATTTCTGATATCTTTTAAAACATAATTTCTAACTTGTTGTGTGCAGAGGCATGCAAGAAATTTCTAAAGACACACGACTTGAACTTTTTTGTGATAACTGACTTAAATAACACAAAACCAAGGCAGCTAGATAGTTCCAGATAAATATAAGACCTGAATGTGCTGATGTTTTAGTACATGTCATAGGAATTTCAACCAATATTATGCCTGCTGACCTGTGTATAGAAAGCTGACACTAATGATACTATACTAATTTATACGCATCAATAGTTGTCCTGTTCCAACCCGTAATCTTTCCCATGTCATGCTGACTAACCCTTCTCTTCTTCTTTATCTGTCTGAGACCTTCCTCATAAGGAGGAATTGTCTCTTTTTTTTCAAAGTCATCTGTTATCACACTTTTCTTCATTATCTGAAAATAGAGAAAAGGATTTGCTTAAAAAATAATCCAGGATTAAAAAGTAAAGTTACATTTCCACTATGTTTTACTCACCTGTTCCTTATCCTCCTTTGAATCACTCCACCCCCATAGCATACCCTGGAGTTTGATCAAAAGTTCAAAGATACATGTATTTTGCACATCTTCAAACCAGCCAAATCATATTCTAAGGTCAAAAATCTATCTTTAACCATGAAGGAAGACCTGCACGACATTCTGCAAGTAACAATACATGACCACTTACAAATGAAGTAACCAAAATCAGATGGTAGCCCACAAAGCTTGCTACAAGTAATGAATCCAGCAGCCTAGCTTATATCCAGCAGCTCTGAGAAAGTAATTTAATATAGGACTGCTCAGAGTTAGCATAACTGGAAGAATTAAAATAAATCCATACTTGCCTGAAATCAATATTTATATAAATCTGCACAAAAACTGACATTTTTTTCTCCATATTTTATCAGAGCTCTGGTGAAGTAACAATAAATTATAAACACCTAGCAAAATGTTTAGCTTTTCCCAGGCTGTCAGATAAGTTATATGAGTTTAAACTCACAATGTACACGGGCAACGATGGAGTGCCAGGAACACACAATCCCCATGTTTTCTTAAAATATATCATAGGAAAAGTAATTAACTGAGTATGTGAAATCTTGCATATAAGTATGTTCACCTGATAAATTGCTCCCCCCGACATTTTGCCTTCTTCTGGAACTTTCATACCCCTCATGCATACCAAATATACCTCTCCTAAAAACAATATGAACCAGAAAATCAAATATTTACCCGAAAATAAAGTTTATGCTGATAATTTAAGTTTGATCCTACATTTTTCCATACATCTCAAAAGAATCCCCCAAAGTAAGAAGCTCTTTGCTACATACAAGATAAAAAGGAAAATAATTTATATTAAAATAAAATAATTTAATATTAAAATAAAATAATTTTATATTTCCCATAGCAGTTATACTCAGGCATGACAAAAATGATTCCGACCCGAGCAAAAACATTGTCCTATTACCTCTTCTTCTGAGTTTTTCCTTGCTTGGTTCATATTTGCATCTGATCCCTTGCTTTGGAGACTTTTGTGCAATTTAAACATCACATAACAGCTATCTGACTGTATGTTGCACTGTAGACGAGATGCCAGTTCTATTCTGCAATAAAACTGAAACAATCAGAAGATATGCTCTTGTATACCAATGTCAAAATTCCTATGTTAATTATGTTAATTCCTAGTCTATAGAAAACTCTACATTTCATTTGTGTATGTATATGTATGTGTATATATATACATACACACACACACACACACACACACACACACACACACATACACAAAAGTGGGTTGGAGGTGGGGTGTTCTGACATCCAAATAACAACAAAAGTCCCTCAAAGGGGCTGATGCTCTTCTGGCCAAAAAGAATTTCCAGGAATTCAAGACAAGACCATTTCTTCCTTTTAAGTTCAGAGTATTGAAACCATCTCAGATATTCTTCAGGAATAACAAGATTTTCAAATTAGCTGCTGCAGATGTCAGATTGGCACCATTTTCATTTAGGACCTACAAGACCATCACAGGAAGTCTTCTAGTGGAAACCCCATGTTTATATAACTTTCTGTTTTGGAGAAGTAACAATAACAAGATTTTCAAAATGGCTGCCATGGTGGCCATACTTGATATCAGATTGGCACAATTTCCATTTACATTTAGGACCAACTAGACATTATAAGAAGTCTTTTGGTGAAAGCATAATATTATGACCAGCAATCTAGGAGATGTAGCTATAGCAAGATTTTGAAGATGGTCATTATGACTGTCAAATTGGAAGTCAGATCAGCACCATTTACAACCAACGAGACATCATAAGAAGTCTTTCAATGAAAACCCCATGCTGATATGACCATCCATTCAGGAGGAGTAGGAATAACAAGATTTTCAAGATGGCTGTCATATTGGATGTCTGAGCAGCACCATTTTCATTTAGGACTAACTAGGCATCATAAGAAGTCTTTTGGTGAAAGCATAATATTATGACCAGCAATCTAGGAGATGTAGCTATAGCAAGATTTTGAAGATGGTCATTATGACTGTCAAATTGGAAGTCAGATCAGCACCATTGACAACCAACTAGACATCACAAGAAGTCTTTCAATGAAAACCCCATGCTGATATGACCATCCATTCAGGAGGAGTAGGAATAACAAGATTTTCAAGATGGCTGTCATATTTAATGTGTGAGCAGCACCATTTTCATCATGGCTGCCATAGTGGCCATATTGGATCTTAGATCTGCACCATTTTCATTTAGGACTAACTAGGCATCATAAGAAGTCTTTAAGTGAAAACCCCATGCTGATATGACCATCCATTCAGGAGGAGTAGCAATAACAAGATTTTCAAGATGGCTGCCATGGTGACCATATTGAATTTCAGATCTGCACCATTTTCATTTAGGACCAACTAGACATCATAAGAAGTCTTTCAATGAAAACCCCATGTTGATATAACCATCCATTCAGGAGGAGTGGCAATAACAAGATTTTCAAGATGGCTGACGTGGTGGCCATATTGGATTTCAGATCTGCACCATTTTTTTATTTCGGACCAACTAGGCATCATAAGAAGTCTTTTAGTGAAAACCCCATGATGATATGACCATCCATTCAGGAGAAGTAGCGATAACAAGATTTTCAAGGTGGCAGTCATATTGGATGTCTGAGCAGCACCATTTTCATCTAGGACCAACTAGACCATGTGATGAATGTGTGTGTAAAGTTTCATGACAATCCTCCAAGTAGGTTAGGAGAAGTAGTGATAACAAACTTGTGCTAACGGATGGACGATGGATGATGGACAACAGACCATCCCATAAGCTCTTCTGGTCGATGATCAGTAGCGCTAAAATAAAACTTGACCATCTCTCTGTGCATTACTGATAGACTTGCCGCAGCATCTCATGAAGAATAGCGCTACACACCACACTTTCTCACAGAGTCACATCTGATGACCACTGTGGAGTGGACGAGGTCTCGATAATATGGGCATGGTTTACTGTTTATGACCCCTGCAAGCATGCTCTAAAGAGGTTGAGAGAGAGAGAGAGAGAGAGGCACAAATTTATCTATATCATTATCTCTTTTGGGAGCAATTTTTTTGTTTTGATAGTGAAAAAATACTTGATCATTCAGTTAATTATAAACGTTTCCTAGTTCTAACGAAGATAATGTATGATACATATGTCAAATCAAATTTTTTATAATATTAACATAATGACAATGCCTCACAACCTGTATTAGTACTACATTTTGTGTAATGAATCTAATTTTTTTTTCTCAATACTACGTTATCGAAATCTACAGATGCATTCATATCCTTATTTCTGTTGCAGTTTGCACAATATACTTTTTTCATGATCATATGAAAGTCAGTGATATTGTACTCCCTGCAGTGAAAAGAACGATAAACATCAAGCAAATTACATGTAATAACAAAATCGCATTCATATCTGACTGAAGTGAAAAAAATCACACAAGTTCCGATGGTTACCCCATGTACGAGTTCTCATTAACATAATGTATCATTTCTTCTGACATCCAATTGCAGCATTATAGAGGGGTAATTAAAACTTGAGAAAGCACAGTTCTGTCAGTTGCTGCATAAAGATGCAAAAGCAAAAATTATTGCTAAAAAAAGCATTATTACGATTTATTTTAATTTAAAATGTACTATTTTGTATTAATTATCAAAGTAGCATTGTTTTTTTTTAAATCACAAAGGGTCGCAAAAAGTCATGCCATATACCGTATTTGCCGGCCTATAAGTCGATGCGGAGTATAAGTCGAATTCGCTAATTTAGTCAATTTTCAATCCTTCATCCATATATAAGTCGATGCGGAGTATAAGACGAAGCCAGATCAACACCTTGGCTTCGTCACTTTCGCTAGTAACTTCCAGTTTCATGAATATTAATGGTATCACTATGCTATTCCAGATTAATTGGGAAAATGAATAAGATGGTCTGTACACATATTATTTATAGGTATTATTTATTGGTACATTGTACGCAATGATATGAACTCCTGTTGTCAAAAAATAAGTACAACTTGTATTCTTAGAGCAAGAGTAACCTCATTATCAAATTATATGTACAATAAAAACTAAAAGAACTCTATTATGACTTGTTGTTTTTAGTGAATGCGTGTATGTGTGTCTGTGTGTGTGTGTGTGAGAGAGAGAGAGAGAGAGGATGAAACAACACTATGTCAGTGTGTAAGAACATATGCATTCAGAGCAGTTTTTACTTGTAGCTTTTGGAGAGAGAGAGAGAGAGAGAGGTTACAGGACGATTGTAATATGTATTGTTGAGTTACCTGATGATTGTGATCTTACTCATGTACAGGAGCATTACTGTATTCCATTATCAATTAATATCTCTGAAAAAACAGTTCATTCTTGTTTTTATATCCATTATCATAAAGAACCAACTGGCTTTGCAGTGTTATTTACATTCTAATTAAATATGCCTACAACTTTGGCCAGGTCATTCCAGTTGACAACTGCTGTAGATGTGATCAAATTAGTGAGGCTACCAATAGGGAAATCCGGCTACCCATAGGGTATTGTAATCGATCCTGTAAAGCATGTTAATGTATGCAGGACTGTGTAATGACCTGTAATGCCAGGTGCTTGCTCATGTAAGTTTCTCAACCAGTGACATCTTTTGATCTTGCGGACAGAAGCATCAGAGCTTTGAATTCATGAGCAAAGATCAAACCAAAATGCCGCCTAACTACAGGAAGTGTACATGCACTTACTGATAAAGGGTAATTTTATTTCGTGGGAATATAGAGTTCATTGTATTTGCAACAAAAAAAACAAAACAAAAAACAAAACAACACAGCATGCTAAATGGTCATCTTGGGATTTAAACTAAATGGAGTCTATATGAATATAAATATTGTGAATATTTAAATATAAATGATATATCTTTGAAACTGAAGGAGTATGGTATGCATTGTTTTAATTGCCATTGACTATTTCATTACTGTTTTCTCTCTTTGACAAAAGCTTCAGCTAAAAGGGGTCAGTTAGGTACATTAAGCAAAATAGCATGAAAAAGGGCTGAAATCTGTCTGTCTGTCTCTCTTTTATTTCGATCACAAGATGCAATAAGAAAAATGTGCAACGGAATACCCATGTCCATGTCATGGTTATCCGTTTTCTAACTTGTCTATTCTACCACACACGTATGTAAGCAAACTTAACATATATTACTAGTGCATGCTGCTTTAGCGTAATTACGTCTGATGCACGTGAATTTAATATTGACAATCACGTAAATATTTCGAAATCCTTCTCCATGTCGGGTCCTATATTTTTTCGCACACGATCTCTTCCCAAAAATGATAATTATTTTTTTACACTATACTTTTCGTACTTTCAATTTTTTTTTTTTTTTACGGTAAAGCAATTTCAATGACATAATTCATATATAAGTCAATTCGGAGTATAAGACGAAGCCCAGAATTCCGTGTCAAAAAGTATCGACTTATAGGCCAGCAAATACGGTACATGTAGTGGACACGTACACTTTTCGAAGATAAATGCTCATATGCAAACTAATAACCTAGCACAAGAAAAGCCATCAACATGGGGTTTTTTTCTTTGCTACTGAGGTGTTAATTTTATGTGTAAACTGATAACATAAAAGCACATAGGCAGCAAGTTTGCTTTCTATGCCATCATGTAGACTAGGGGTGTCAAACATATGGCCCCACCAGACTTATTATTTATTATTCTTTGTATCAAATCAGGCCTGCCATAGCAAATGAGTTTGACACCCCTGATGTAGACAATAAACAATGTACTCGGGGATAAGTGAATTAGACTGTATAACCACAGGCTATTTGAACGTTTGATTCTCATAAAAGAAAAATCAGTGATAGAAAGAAATACTTGTGAACTAATCAATACAGCTAGCATCAAATTTCTGCATTTATCTGTTTATTGCCTTCCATTCCTTGCTTCAGTCAGATTAGTTGTTTAAAATAAACAATGGTCTTGCTCTGAACTACTTACAAAGATGTAATTCGACCTTTTGCTATTAACAAGACTACAGCACTCGATCATTTGGCTCACTTTCTGTAGAACTACCTTGTATCAAAATTAATTCCTGCCTTTTACAATTTACCAACAGAAATTATAAGTAACTCATCTATACAAAATCTCAAAACTTGCCTGAACCTAGATAAACATATACCCATTCGCTGTATGTAAATACTGTACATCAATTATATAGCTGTATATTTATATCACCAAGTAAACTTGAGCATCAGATGAAATTAATGTTTTACTTTTTTCTTTTTCTGTTCATTTTCCTATTGCATACTATGGATAATACAGAAAAATGAGATAAACCTGTTCCGAAGCATTTCTAGATCAAAAACTATTTTCAGAAAAGTTCTTCTCTCTCTCTCTCTCGCTCTCTCTCTCATAAAATATGGAATCCAAATCAATACTGCGCAAGTTATCATAATCAGTTACACTTAACATCTGTACATGTTTCCGTAACAGTATAAGTATTCCCAGATTGCCTAGCTTTCTTCAATCAGCAGCCTCATTGTTCACACTCAGTCAAAAAGGTGTTCCTGCCATTAAAGTTTTTCGTGTTTCTGCTTGTGTTTTGAACCATTTTTCACCAATATGAGTTTAAAAAATAATGCAAACCATGTCGACAATTTTAGGCAATCTTCAGAATTAAAATATCATTTCCATGATTTACTAATTTTTTTTTTGATGATAACAAAATTTTGTTTTTATATATTCCCCTTATAAAAATGAGCAAATAATAGGATACATGTAGAGACAATACATACATGCAGAATGTCCTAAATTTGTTGGAAATTACAATCTCAGAACATCCAAGATTTTACAATTTTCCACATTATTATTAATTTCAGCAATAAGCTGAATTCAGATTAATTACGAACAATTATCAAACTTCCATTGTTAATGGCAGGACTATAATTGGGGCTGTTAAGTACAACGCGCCAAATCAGATGGTTTCATATGATAAAAACACACCTTTCCCAAGCTGAAATTGATATAATCTTTTGATGCTAATCCTCGTCAATATTTTATAACAGTGTTGACAATGGTCAGTGCCTTGATTTCCATTAAAGTCTAGTCTTTATTAGGGAGAGATCATTTCATTTTCTAGGGGGTGGGGGGGGGGGGGGTGGGAATGCTTGAAAACAATTGCCTTGCTCTGATTTGTAGTATAAATATTCCATTCCTTATTTTACTTGAAACAAATTTATCTTGTGATGAGAGAAAAATAATAATATCCTGGTCGCAAAACAACATTCTAGCCCCATAAATTAAATGGTCAGTCCCTTGCAGTACACATGCAGTCACAATTGAACTTGTGCACAGTTGTGTATATTCAGCCTCATGACTGTGCCATTACTGCTGAAGGACAAAGTACATGGTTTGCATTTCAGTGAAAATTCAGTGTTTTTCAGGGGTGGGGTGGTATATTATTTGTAAACAGAAGTGGTTGTCAGTAGGAATTTAACTGTCCATATCTCAGAGGATTACTTTTCCTTTGGTACAATAGGATAAAATTTTGCTGTTCAAGAGAAGCTCAACAGGGCATGCCTCTCTCATCAAGTCAGTGCGTAAGTTTGTTCAGGTTTCTTTCAATAAAATAAAAGCGAAAAAATTATTGCAATAGAAGTTGATCAATCTTTTCAAAATATACATGTACTGAATATACAAGACTTTTGAAATTATATTTTATTGTCCAAATATATAATTGAAATAAAGATGACAGACTCTTTGGATGGTATCCAACTGTAAATTACTCTTGACGTCTAAGTCTTTCTATGGGTGGTCTTTATTCACTGGCTGTTCAAATGTCAATCAGTAATGTCGACCAGCCCATCCACGATGGAGTTGCCAATGCCATACCTGCCGAGGAGCGGTGGTTATTTGTAGGTATTTTTCCCTCTGCTTTTCACTCGGGTTGACAAACAACCCGAGTGGCATCCAAAAGGAAATAAGAGTGAATGGACAGAAACTGGGCTCAGTAACAAGCTTCAAGTACCTAGGTGCTATCGCCTCTGATGAAGGTTCAAAACCTGAGGTTCTTTCCAGGATTGCGCAGACAACAGCTGCTCTGGCTAGGCTGAAGCCTATTTGGAAAGACAGCAACATCATGCTTGGGTCCAAGATCAAGCTTATGCGCTCCCTCATAATGTCCATATTCCTATATGCATGTGAGACATGGACCCTAACAGCAGAATTAGAGAGAAGAATCCATGCCTTAGAGATGAGATGTTATCGAAGGATCCTGAAAATCTCATACTTAGACCACGTCTCTAATGCGGAGGTGCACACTAAAATCCAAGGCGCAATTGGACCTTATGAAGATCTGCTCACCACTGTAAATAAACGCAAACTAAGATGGTATGGTCACGTTTCACGCTCAACTGGCCTGTCAAAGACAATCCTACAGGGCACAGTGAGAGGAAAGAGAAAACGAGGCAGACAGAAGATGAGATGGGAAGACAATATCAAAGAGTGGACAGGCATGGACTTTGCAAAGTCCCAAAGAGCAGTGGAAAACAGGGCAAAATGGAGAGAAATTGTCGCAAAGTCATCAGTGGCGCCCCTACGACCAGCAAGGTTACGGGAGAAATGAAAATGAAATGAATCCCTCTGCTGCAGAGCATTAGTGCAGAGTGAGCATGGAGAGGATTAAGTCCCCCACCGTGAAGCATGGGGAATAAAAAAATCATGTTAGCTGTACTGTATAGATATATCTTTGAAACTGAAGGTATATGGTATGTATTTTTTTACAATTTCATTTTCCATTACTGTTTTCTGTTTGACAAAAACTTCAGCTGAAGGGGGCATTTAAAGTATGATACACTGAGCAAAATGGTATGAATATTGGCTGACATCTCTCTCTCTCATACAAAAGTAAATGAACTACATTCACTCTTTTGGATTGAAGTCCTATCCGGGTGTTGGGGCATAATTTATTTGGAACACAAGGAGTAAGAATATAAATAAAATGATGGGATACCCACAGTACATGCATCGTGAATTACGGATTGCCCACTCAATCTGGTGTACGTGGACACAGGGGCAAGATATTAGGTCCCCACTACGAGCAGTGGATGTCCACTCAGTCTGGTGGATTTCCCTCAAGTCTAGTGGAAATCAACTCAATCTAGTGGAAGTCCATCACAGATTTCATTGCAGCCACAGTGGATATTATGGCATCCCTTGCTGATTCTATTGCATTTGCTCCACGAGTTGACACACTAAACAAACAGATGGGAGAAAACTCAATGCCATAAACCTGACCATGACATGTGTCAATTTCATACCATCACCTGTACAAACTATATAGTGGTAACATTTCTTGTAGCTTTTATAAGTCGCCTAGCTAGAGATACATAAAAACAAATGTGCGTAAAGTAGAAAAAAATATGAGGTTTTAAATTTCTTGGTTATCTTCCCATCCATGTCCATGACAGAGCATACATCAGAAAAATTACCGAGCTACAACATACATTCCTGTTGACTAATTACATGTACCTGTTAGAATATATAGATGCAGAAATTTACATACTGTTCTGTATCAAGCTGTAACTTCGATGTTCTTTCTCAATAAATGATATTTCATAAAAGTTTATGTACTGGTTATTAATTTGTCATAGTTTCCCTTTTATTTCCATACTATTTCCAAGGCCCACTTTGAAGAAATTATTGAAAGCAGCAAGTCAAATAAAACTCAACAAAAGATTACAAACGAACGCCGTACTATTTATACCGTACATATAATATCAAGAACACTGGAACATTATGATATGTTTATTCTACAAGAATAATGTGGCATCATATATTAAAAGAAAAAAGATACACGAGCTATGCTTTGATAAGGTTCTTCTGTACCTTTAAATTTTTTTAAATGCGCAGAATCGTGTACACTGTAATGACTGTTGCGCTCTATCAGTGGCCTTTCATGTCATGAACAAAGTGATTTCAATGAAAAAAAGTTACTTTATGTCATCACTTTTTTCGCGAATCTACATGCATCACCAGGCACTGGCCAAGGAGTGATATTCTTTCTTTGAAGTCAGCCACTACGAGCTTCCTGCCTCGAGTCAACAACAGTTAGTTGCAGAGTGTGAAACTCGCCAAAAGATCCTGCAAGACCACAGGACCAGAAACCTGAAAATGCTCATGGTCCTGTCCATAACCAACTGGTCCAACATTTCATCATGCATGAAGACAAAATGTAGTCAATGACTCAATAAAATGTAGTAAATTCAGGCAGACGTGCATATCAGCCATTAGTAAGGTTATTTATATAATGAAACATGGAACATAAAGAAAAACACAAAATAAGATATTTATATTATATGTCAAATTTATTAAATTTTATTAAATTCAGCATAACATGGCTACTATTTACTGACCAGGACAATGATGCTCACTGTTCAGCTGATCCAGATCCATGTATAACTCATCTAGAGGCTGGACATTAAAATCTAATCACTGATGACCAGTCTGAGTCACAGTCTGTATAAGAATCTGGATCCTCATCCATTGACTTGTCATCAATGACAGTATCAGAACTAGACCCAGCCTCTAGAGATGAGGCTGTGGTATCCAAGTGCAACTGTTCATGAAATTAGGTCTGCAGAAAGATTAGTTCCACCAGAGGACTGCTGGACCTGGAACTGGATCAAATGCATCCACATCAGCAGAATGCAGCTGAACAGTTATAGTTCATTCAGCTCAGCACTGTGAATGATATCCATGTCCTCAGTTAAGTGAATTTTCACATCAGCATCTTGAAATGTTGATAAATTTACCTAATTCAAACATCATCTGCACCATCTATTCTTTTTACACTAATTAAATTTTTTTACTTAATGTGTTTGTGATACAATTTGTCTAATAAGACCATGTTTGTTTATCTGTGGCATGTGGTGGCTCCCATAAATGTTTAGTCCTGTATCAAAATGAACTCTTCCATAACTCTTGGGCCAACATGCCTGATTACAATGTACACAGACCACTCTTTATCAGGATATATCAAATGAGTAGTGTTACTCTGTATGTTGATACAAATGGTCTTGAAATTATTCATGCATGAAACGAATTTGGTAAATTTAGCTACACTTTGAGAGGCTCATGTGAAAATTCACTGAGCTACAGTCTCGGATATCATTCATGATGCTGAGCTGAACAAACTAGAACACCATTGACATGGTCTTTGCATGTATCCTGTTTTTTAGCCTCTGGTGGATTCCAAGCATCCAAATACCTCCACATGTTGACACTGGGAATCGGAAGTAGCATGTGTCATCAGACATCACATAGACTCAGTCTTTATTTGGAGTTACAAGCATCTAGTGAATGCAGATTAAAGGCGAGTTATTTATCTTATCATCTCACCCATATTAACAAGTGGTCATCAGAAACAATTCACTGTTATTTATTTTTCACTTGGTTTCTAATATTTCTTTTAATATCATAAAAATATAATATACGTAGATTTAATTTGCTCTATATGCCTAAAAATCCAACAGGCCAGATGGACTGGCTACAAATTTTTTGCCCCAGTCCACTGTAAAATTGACTTGCATTGGACCGGTGGCAATTTCGCACACTGGTTAGCTGAAACAGTTCCTACCAGCTACTGTTCAATGTCATGCTTTGATGTTTCAAAATGCACATTACCTGTTGCATGAAAATGTCACAAAACCACACACCTTAAAACTAAGAAGATTTTAGTTTGTGAAAAACAAAATTTGGACTGAGAAATGCATTTGATGTTAAGTTCTCATATTATCATGTAAAATTGGTCTCTAGCGTTATATGAAAACCTAAATATAGTTATTTTTTATTTTCCCAATTAGAGACTGACCGTTTAACTTAAATTTTAAAAAAAAAGTGTAATGGCCTTGATTCATGCTTAAACTTAGTCTTTTTTTTTCTTCTATAAAAAATCACAGTAAGAGTATTTGTTTCAAGCTTTTCTATTCCCGCTGTCTCTCTCTCTCTCCCAGCCTACAACCCAGCCCCCATCGATAGTGTAATAAGAGAATTGAGTAAAAGTCTTAAATGACTTAAATTAGGACAGTTCCTAGCAGTTACTGGTCAATGTCACGATTCGATGTTTCAAATAAACACTTACTGTTGAATGAAAATGTTTCTTGTTGTCACAAAACCAAACACTATACAACTAAAAAGATAACAGTTGTGAAGAACGAATTTAGACAGAGAAATGCATAGCCATTAAGTTCTGATATTACTGCATAAAACTGGTTTCTAGCAGTATATAAAGCGAACCATATATATATATATACACCGCTCCCTCGATAACTCGCGCCCGGATAACTCGCGAACCCGCTTATAACGTGGGTCAGACATGGATCCCATTTTTTTAAAACAAGAAAATAAATTATTTTTTTTAAACAAATGTAAAAAAAAAAAAAAAAAAAAGACCCTATTTTTTGAAGGTGACAAAAATCGCGATCAAAATTAGTAAATAAAACCTTGATATATCGCTCGTTTTATCATCAAAACCAGTGGTTGGTACCCGGAAATTTGAATCAACATTATGAAATTTTCAACTTTTAATAAGATGTCATATATTTTGTTCAATTTTCTCTCCAAACAACATTCTCAGTACACTATAAATAACAATATTCAACGAAATATCGATCAATGAAAATGTCACTAAAACCTACTGGTGGCAACACTTTAAAAATAAATACCAATTAAATAAGTTTTGTCAAGTGAAATACGTGTTTTAGTTCTATCCTTTAATTCGGTTTCAGTGTAATCATCATAAATGCAATATGCCCTCTTGTATTCAAACATGAAAATATAGTTCAACCGACCCAGCTATCGCCGCAAGTGTTTCCGTGAGAATCTAATTAAGTGTCGACTGTTTGTTTTTTTTATCTCCGACTTGCGGAAGTATTTGTTGTGTTGTTATACTCAATTAATAGCAGACCTGCTTTGTATTATCACGTTAATTACGTCTTTTATATCAAATCAAACAAAGGGGGTGGAATAACAGAAAGTTAAAAGGCGTGCAAATCCTGCTTGCGTAAGAGCAAGCGGTCACGGCCGTGTGTCAGGTCAACTCATTTCAATTGATCAATCGAACACTGTTCTAAATATTATTATGTAAGTAATATAATTAATCTACCTTAAATTAGCCTACTCATTCACAAATGTGATCAAAGATAGTAAGGCAACCAAACCAAATGAGTACTTGGCGAATAAAAAGCTTTGTTTTACAGATACGGTTCATTATGGAGAAGCGAGTTCCAGAGTTTGTATTGAACATAAAATTTCTAACTTGCTACTCAGGGAATTCCTCAAGGATGAGAAAAAGTTTCACTGTTACTTGATATGAAATCACGGCATCCATATTTTATTAATAGAACAATAAATAAATCGAGTTTCGACGTTGACGGTTGTTTCACGAAATAAATATCCTTAGTTTTTGAAAAAAGGAATCTTGTTTAGTTGTGAATCGACAACCAACAACAAAAAGCAGTGACGTAATACACAATGTATTCGCGTACACGTGTTGTTAAAACCACTTGGACTAATGTTGTTAACGATCTTTCAGAGGTTCGTTATCTTGAAAATAATGGTAATTTATACAGAAAAGCAAACAACTAAATTAGAAAATGCTCTTTATTGATAATTATTCCCAATGTAATTATAAAACGAGTATTCAGCCATTAAACAGCCCAGTTACCCACCCCCACTGCGGTTTTCTCGATGTCCAGCGGGGATGGCATCCCCTTCTTAATTTTTTTGAGGTCCCTCGGTAACTAGCGCCATCGCTTATAGTGCGGTCTATGTTTTTGGACCCCGTTGTGCGTGAGTTATCGAGGGAGAGGTGTATTTTGTTCCTGATTAGGGACCAAGCATTTAAATATAACAACAACAATGGTCCAGATTTACATCTAAAAGTGATATTTTATTTTCTAAAAATCGCAACAGGTTTTTATTTTTTTTAAGGCTAAATCCTATCACACCCACGTCTCTCTTTGTAATAAAATGTGTTTATTATATGCAAAAATGAGAGGGAGAGAGATTATGCATATTAACATTTGATCGACATTACCCTTAGCTTTTATCACTAACTGAGAAGCAGGTATTGATAATTTGAGAGTATGCATTTTTGAAATGTGCTGCAATAATCTTCATTTTGGAATTCGTCTACTGACAAAATTTTGAAAATAAATAAATAGGTAAATTGCAGCTTAGCAATTCATGTTGTATTTATCAGGAATTTATATAATTAATTGGGTTATTAACCTGCCATTAGTGTGCTTTTCTTATTTTCTTATTATCTATTATCGAATCTGACCATAATTAACTTGTACGGACTTAAAGCTTCAGAAATTCAATAGACTTAAAGTTGAATGAGTGAGCATTACTGCAATAATCAAAGAGAAGACAGTGACAATATATAGCGACGACCTTAGAATTAATATAAACGGTTCAAAATAAACAGGAAAAAATTGGGATTTACAACCTTTTAAGCCAAAACATCTTTACCTCCAGTTCGGAGTAGTTAAAGAAGTTCTACCAGGATTACCTGTTTAAAAGCCATTAAAAATATGAAGCCACATATTAATAGCAATAAATGCAATTAGAGATAGATTTTATAGCCCTGGCAAACGTCACTTAGCAATTTCGGGTGATATACAAGGCATTATTGATAGATATGATGTATTCAGTGTTTGCATAATACAGTACAAGTTAAACAAGGAGGAAAAAAAGTATGAACAAGAAGAAATTCCATTTAGATAAAGCGAAAACGAAACCGATGTACAAATCTGGAGGCTATTTATTATACAGTAAATACAATCATATCTACTGCAGATACCCATTTCAAAACCAAGTTTGCATAATAGTAGGCATTTCGGTTGAATCGCAAAAGATGATGATGATATAGATGGAAGTCCAGGAGAAATTAAATGCTACTGCAATATGGAATAAAAACGAAAGCATTTTTCCCCCATCCGCACATACTAACTGGCGCCACTCTTTTTTTATGCTGTATACATGTATATCTTCAGGCAGTTAACCTTCATTTATTATTGCTTTTAAGTCAACTAGTTAAAAGTTTGTTCATGTGACTTAAAGCTTAGTTTTGGTTCCCAAAGATTCAGTGCCATTTGGGCGATTATGGACATAATTTCAGTAATTTCACATTGTTGGCCGAATTGCTAACCCCTGTATAAATATGCATTTGGTCCGTGTTCTTTGGTGACAAAAATGTTTTATTTGTATTCACCTCACCTTCTTAAAATGGATAATTGGGTATAAATTAAACAATTTATTTACTAAACTGATAAACAATATTCACTTGACATTTGGGAACAGTTTTGCAGTATTTGTCATGTGGATTTAAATAATGTACTGTACCAAATAAATTGTATCTGCATTAACTAAAATAATACATACAAGTTTATCTCCTACCGAAAATATTTAGACGATTACACTTTTTCATTATTTTCACCCGTCAATTTAGTAATATTCAACTTGTCAGATGACCAAACCAGCAATCCTAAGTATATTTGTTAAGCTCTTTGTTGTAGAATGCAGCTCCATGTGCTTCATAGAGTAAACAGTAGGTCCACGATAAGAGTCAACATGTGTCAAGTTCATGAGAAAATGTGTCACATGTACATGTATATTTGGCTCGCAAGTACTAAACAGATACTGGACTAGTAGAGGTTGTGTATTGAATAGCGCTGTGTATATTTCATTGTGTAGGAACATGTTAAGCAAACAATTTAAAAGTGATTGGGGGGAATGAAAAAATAAACCACATCATTTCTCGCATTTTTTGAAAGTTTAATAACGGAATGAAACCTGCTTGTATTTACATGTGATTTCTTTTTCCTTTGTTTGTTTAAAAGCAGAATATCTCTCTCTCTCTCTCACACACATTAAAATTACTATCATTAAACTTTGAATATTTTGTGAATCACCTAAATAGTATTGGGATTCCTTGCTTAGAAATTTATCTTTCATCTCTCGTAATACGTGTATGTGAATGTGTTTTAGTGGGCGAGTCTTTGAATATTAAACGGCATTGTGTTCAACTTAAAAAGAACATTCTGCATTGTGTACTGTAGTTGAGCTGACAGGTTAAATTCCATGCGATGTAGTGGCCATCCACTATTACACAATTATATTGCTGCGACTATCTAACTGAGGCAATAAAACTTAATCCATGCACTATAAGCCACGACGTGGACAATCCACGATGATCACTACATCCGGTACATGACGGAAACAGCATGAAAGGATTAAGTTCCACCATAGGAACATGGATTTTCCATAATCCACGATGCATGTACTGTATGTCTATGTTATAGTTATCCATTTTCAAACTGATCTAATGCAATACTCACATACATAAGCAAAAATTCAAACGACATATTGTACTAGTGCATGATGCTTTTGGCACAATTATGTTGGATGCACATGAATTTATTACTGACAATCACACAGATTTTATCGAGTCCTCAATGTCTGTTCCTTTATTTTTTGTATACATGAACACTTCCCCAAAATAATAATTACATTTGTACAAGTTATTTTTCATACTATTATTATTTATTTTTTGTACACAAAAAATTACATTAAATGCATTGCACACAATTGTCATATTGTTTACAATATCGTCGCTGTGTGCTTTTCATCATGAAATAACATTGCAAAATTTACTCAAATAATACTTTCTTAAGCAATATTAGATGCACAGAGTATTCTGTCCAATATGGTACATACTTAGATACAAAGAGTATTATGTCCAATATGGTACATAGGTGCACAGTGATCATAATGTCTAATATGGTACATACTTAGGTACACTGAGTATTATATCCAATATGGTACATACTTAGGTACACATAGTGAGTATTATGTATTACATACTTTTTTTCTTTCCTTTTAGTACTTTCTTTTTCATGTCCAAATCTGGTAGTGCAATTTTTGTCATCTTCATCAGTGGAGTCATTCTTTGAAGTCTGTTGATCAGTGGAACTAGATATGAAGAACCCTGGAACACAATGAAAACAGTGTAATTAAAAGATATACACATAACTCTAATGGCACACATATTTTGAAAAGAGATTAATTTTAACTGTCAAGCTTGGAATCTTTTTTTTTTTTTTGGGGGGGGGCATGTAAATACCTATGATATAAAAGATACGACAACAATATAATAACTAGTAATACCTTCTTCTATTAGGAGAGCAAAAATGACTTTGCCATGTGATATTTTAATTTTAGTTATAAATTGAGTGACAGTAGTTTATGACTTTGAAATGCTCCCAAGGGTAGCTACAGTGTTGTGCCCCAGGCAAAATGTATTGCATGCAACTTTAGCTAGTGTTGATATCAATTGCACCACTAAAACAAACTTCTGCACATTCACAGGCATGTGTTCTAATAGCAGATTGACCATTAACCCTTTCCCCCGCAAATAACAATGGTTATCACTGCTCAATTTCCACAAGTTATCATTTGAAGATGAAAACATACCAACTTATGTTTCAAGACTTAAAACATGTAAACAGCAAATTGTGTTTTAAGATTAGAACTGGTGAAAGCACTTTCTAAATAAATTTTTTAAAGATTTTAACTGCTGTGCTTGCATTATTTTCTTCATAAAATCAGTTTCAAACAATAGGAGAACATATTAAGGGGCAATAATGGCAGACATCACTGTGTCTTGGAAAGTACCTTTTCATTAGACAGGTCTGTTTTTGTAATTCATTGGGCACATATATTAAAAGGAAAATATACAATTCGTAGAAAGCAAAGTCTAAATATTATGTGACAGAGGATTTAGCCTAAAAATAACAATGTTTAGGTCAGAAACGTATGGAGCAATGCAATGTTGTGGAATTCGAGAAGTGCTATAAGGTCAAGGTTGTTTTCTTACGTCACTTATTTTTGTGAAATGATGGAAAAAAACTGTGAACCAAGTCTAATAAATGCATGACATTATTATGAGTACATAGACAAATATTAAAACCATAAATTTGCAATCCTATCTGTGGATTGTTGTACCGAAGCTAGAAAGTGTGAGTGGTCATATTATGAAAATGTATGTTTCTATAAATGGATTCACCCACATGGCATGCGTGGTGTCATATATGTTCTTGGCTGTGTGCCTATTCAGTTGGAAAGAAGGATCTAGTTGATTCATATATCGATTTTAAAGCTTCAGTCCATTGTCTATGAATAGCTAAGGTCTTGTTTTATCAGCAACAATAAAATTAAGCACTAAAGTTTTGATGCTATTAATTGGTCAGTCTGTTACTTAAGGTTTATGTGCCCTTCTTGGTCTCTGCACCATGTATTTTGACCATATGACTTCACACGAACACATACCTCTCAAGTTTCACGCATAGAGTGACACATTTTGTACAGAAATCACGCTCGCGTGCACATCCTGAAATTTCTCATGCATTCTAAAAAAATGTATTTCATGTATTTTTAACTTAATGATTTTATGGTTTTCTAACTCTTTCCAGTAAATTTCCACATTTGCGCAATAAGATTACTAAAAACAGACGGACAGTGACTTGATATTTACTTGGAATTGGGTTAACCTCTCCCTATGACCCCCACAGGGGCTTTTCCCCAGGTCCCCGATCAGGGAACTGCTGCCCCCTGGAGATGATCTCACTCCTGACACTACAGAACCCTTTACAGCTCTGTGAGCACATTTGAAATTATATATAGTAATTAATTCTAACTGATAGGAGTACATAGATTACATCATTGTAATTGCAAATTGATATAAAATCAACTGCCACTAGAACAAGCAATTTAATTTTTCTACTTTTCAGAACAAGAATATTTTCTTCAAGCTATTTGGGGGCTGGACATTTTTTTTTAAAAATCTCTGTCTGCAGCAGAAAATAAAATGTTTGGTCCCTTTTTGATATCTTTTGATTACCCAGCTTTAACTTTAAGTTGTCACAGGCAACCTGGCAATTAATTTTCCTACCATTGGGGTATTACTTTTCATCCTGGTAGTGTCAGTGTCAGTGTCTACCATCTCACAACACAAACATATATGTTTCATTAACGACTTTGTAAACATTACAGAACTCTGCTACCATTCATTTTCAAAGGCATGGAACAGTACTGAGTCTATTGGCAAGTAATAATTATGAATGCTTGTACCTCACAGTAATCAATATATTGAATGCGTATTCCATTCCTCTATGAATGTGCACCTAATATGAAGCCTGTCTAATATGCAAATGAAAATTTTAGGTATATAGTAGTAACATTGTTTCAAGTGGACACAATGTTGTTACTTATGTGTGCACATTTTATTCAGTAAAGTTATCCATGTTATATGAATGAACTGCTGAACTGATCAAATAACAGTTTAATTGACCCCAGTATCAAATGCAACAAAATATTAGGCCATAATGCAAGTAATGTGAAGGTAGGTAGATGCAATGAAGCAATGATCAATAACTCATATTTTTTCATCAAGTCCATTCTTTATCAAAACCAGTATTAATTACCACTGGCTGGGGACTATATAATACAAAACTAGCAGAACTGCTTGAAGTATAATGTTACTTTATTTCTAATGGGTGACTCAGTTAGTTAACACTATTCTCCACTGAAATCTTCAGCTATATTCTACAACATTTTCTAATACAATATACATACATGTAACAAGAAAACTAACTGGCTGTATGACTGGATTGCTCAGCTTTGTTTTTTTCTCAGTGCTGTAGTACTTCTTATCATGCATCCTATGTATTAGGTTATATCACTCTGCATTAATAGTATCTGAGAAACTAAGCTAAACACACAGGTTAAAACAGATCATTGGAATGTGAAATATAGTTAACAGTGACTTAGTTTTTACATGAACTTATACATACACGTATGAAAGGTGCCTTCAACCTAAATTTCAGATCTCATTTAATATCACCCCTGTTTATGTATTTCAGTTTATTATGTCGACTAAATATTATTGCTGACAATAGAACAGTGCATTGTTTACTTTTGTACAGTACAATTTAAATGTATGCCACTATAGCATTTCATACCTAAATAATGATTCATGCTCATAATGTTTTTTTTTAGATGGGACTCCAACTTTTTCCAGGTTGGGAGACCTGGGCTCCAACTTTTGAAATCCTAGTGAGAACCCTGCATAACACATCAACACACATATACCGGTACATGTACCAAGTTATATGGCTCTGCAGCAATCGTGACCAAGAAACTATGCCAGTTGTAATTATTTAAAAATGAAAGATCAGGGCCAGTTTCCTAAAAGTTGAGATTTCAGTATACATAAAACTGTGGATCAAATTTTTAATATGAGAAATACAACAGTCCTGTACAAGAAGCTCCCTGTGGCCTCATTGATATAGAATTGGCCCAATGTGCTCTCCTGTAGCCTCATTGATATTGAATAGCCCCAATGTGCTCTCCTGTGACCTCATTGATATAGAATAGGCCCAATGTGCTCTCCTGTGGCCTCATTGATATAGAATATGCGCAATGTGCTCTCCCTGTAGCCTCATTGATATAGAATATGCGCAATGTGCTCTCCCTGTGGCTGCATTGATATAGAATAGGCCCAATGTGCTCTCCTGTGGCTGCATTGATATAGAATAGGCCCAATGTGCTCTCCTGTAGCCTCATTGATATAGAATAGGCCAAATGTGCTCTCCTGTAGCCTCATTAATATAGAATAGGCCCAATGTGTTCTCCTGTAGCCTCATTGATATGGAATTGGCCCAATGTGCTATCCTGTGGCCTCATTGATATAGAATAGGCCCAATGTGCTCTCCTGTAACCTCATTCAAATAGAATAGGCCCAATGTGCTCTCCTGTAGCCTCATTGATATAGAATAGGCCAAAGTGCTCTCCTGTAGCCTCATTGATATAGAATAGGCCCAATGTGCTCTCCTGTGGCCTCATTGATATAGAATAGGCCCAATGTGCTCTCCTGTGGCCTCATTGATATAGAATAGGCCCAATGTGTTCTCCTGTGGCCTCATTGATATAGAATATGTGCAATGTGCTCTCCCTGTGGCCTCATTGATATAGAATAGGCCCAATGTGCTCTCCTGCATGTCATAAAAGGCAACTAATGGAGGCAGCAGTTTAAAAGAAAACACTCACTGCTGCACATATGTTAAAAAAAGAAGGCCAGGGCCTGCATGATGAGCCCAGGATAAACAAATTGTGTTAAATGTCACCCTGACCCACAAGGTCAAAAGGTTGAGTGATCATGTCGCAGAAAAAATTGTCTACGCTTCATAATAATTCATCCATTGTATGAACACGATCCATTAAGAGGTTTGGGAAATATAAGCAAACAAGAGACCCAATTGTACCCGAGATCTCTCACCTGCTTGACATATGCCTAATAGTGCAATGCACGAGCAGCTGGCCAAAAAATCTGGATCAGTAGGATACTTTTTGTAGAAATTTCTTCCAATGCTGTTGATTGCATTTGTTACGAAAACAATTGTTTCTATGTTTCTCCAGTGTTTATACCTTCTTCCATATTTGATTGCACATCAACATCATTTGTCAAATATTGACATACCTCTATGCCAGGATGCTTTCTGTCAAAGTTGGTCAAATTCTGTCAAGCATTTTTTTTTTTTAGATAACGTTATGTAAATATTTCCTATTTTGTGTAATGTACCCATATTTGATGGTGGATTTGTATCATTTCTGTAAATGTGAAAGGTCTTCAATCAAGGATACTTTCTGTCAAATTTGGTCAAAGTCTGTTAACACACTGTTTAGAAATTTTCCTATTTTTATTAGCAGCCGAAATATTTGATGTCAATATTTTATGGCAGATTGGAATCATTTATACAATTTTCAAAGCCATCTATGCATCAATGCTTTCTATCAAATTCTGTAAAATTCTTTAGAGTGGTTTTTTTTTTAGCAGAAGTCATTTAAAGGTATTTCTATTTTTAGTAATGGTGGCCATATTTGATTGGCATCATTTGAACAAATTCTGTTGAATGACTTTTGAGAAGCTGTTTAAAGGTTCTTCTATGTTTTGTAATGATGGCCACATATGATGACGGACCAGCATCAGATATAGCCATCATTGGTCAAATTTCAAAGCCTTTCATTGCAGAATGATTTAGGTGAAATTTGGTCAAATTGCCAGGATGGTTTCTTTCAAATCTAGTCAAATTCTATTGAGGAGTCATTGAGAAGAGGTTGTTTAAAGGTTTTTCTAATTTTAGTACTGATGCCATGTTTAATGGTGAATCGTCATCATTGAACAAGTTATGCGAACCAACTGTTCAGGCAGTAAGACGCCCCACCCCCTACCCCGGCTCTCTGGGACCGAAGCTTCAGCGTCAAATATGTTTGAAATTCTCAGAGGATGCACCTTTTCTCCATGTAATGTGTCCCTGTGACCCGCCTCATTTTCCACTGTGACGCTCCCCTTTTTATATTTTTGGTTAGCCATGGTCAATCTGCGGAATAGCTAATGGCTAGACTTAGGTAAATAGGCATGAAGCCAGTGTGACTAAGTACCACGTAATCCTTCTCTGATGTGATGACTTATAAAAAACCAAATTTGAGTTTTACCAACGTTTCAAGTGGCTGCTATGTTGCAAACGGTCTCCCATTTTTCACTTCTTTCAATCACATTAATTCTTTCCTCCAATGTTAGAATTTGTTTCTTTTTCATTGGAGGTTCTGCCATTGTTATTAAAGTGCTAGGTGTTAATGTTCTAATGGATCAATTGTAATAACGACTGTAGCGGTTTTGATCAAGCTTTGGGGAAATATGGAATACATATACAATGTACATGTATATGTACCAGTGAATGAAATAAAAAATTTTCCTTCTTCGAATTGTCCTTATTACTTTCCTTGCGAAAATAATTTAGCAAACTCATTTTATCCACATAGTAAATATCAGCTTGCTTGACAACTACTTCTAAAGTGATCATAACAAACATTTTCTCTTTTAAATACAAACAGAGACAGCTCATAAATTTGCATAATCATTTTGCTTCAAACGCAATATCGCACGTGAAAGTTAATCCTCTGTATAATCAATTAAAAATGAAAGAACCATCACTGTCATTTAATCAGTTCATAAAGGAAATCAACACTGATGTCGGTAAAATACCTTTCATTAATTTAATTACGCTGACTCACTAGATTAAAATCAGAGTGAGCCGCTCGTGAGGATCTGGTTTGAGTAAACACGGTGCAACAAAGCCACTTAAAACACTGCTAATTAATCATACTGGCTTTGTTTTGTTTGACGTGTTTTGATAATTTGGTCGCTTAGCCCAATATTGCAGTCAAGTGGTAACAGAACATGCACATATGCGATAATTATCACTGACCACCTGTAGGTGTTATACAGGATGTAAATGTATACATGGAGAGGGGTAGAATCAAGTATTCAGTACGCCCAGAGGGCATGAATGGTCAAATAAAGGTAGATATAGTGATTAAAGCACGAAAATAAAGACTTGCCCGACTTTTTTAAAATAGGAAAAAAGCACTTGTTTCGGACTAGCGACTTGGAAAATTGTACTTGCCCGACTTCGAAAATTAATAGTATGGGATGTCGGGCTATGGGATTTGCTCAGCTCTGGAAGGATGCAAAACAGTTTTGACATTCCAAAAACAGCACATTCAAGGATTGAGGTTCTGCATGTTCACAATGCCAAAAAGGTCACTGTGTTAAATCTAATAATTTTTTTATTATTACTACACAATTTTATAATAATACCATCATGATTTTTCCAAATTTGATTCTTTTTGCTTTCGAGACAAAATCTGTACCAAAACCAAATTAATGATAAATGTAAGAAAAGCTATAGGAATGCCAAGTTAAATTTCTTTCTGTAATTTTTCACATAAACTTGAGTTTTCTATGTCATATTGATGTTCCTCTGCAATATAGTTGTTTCCCCAAGCATATGTACAATGGTGTCACTAAAAGAAATAGACTTCTGTGATGTGCTTCATAATGGGTGACGTAACACAAACTTTCCGACAAGGAGTCGTCTGGTTGAAAGCATGCAAGGAAGAGTATTAGTAGCAACAGGCGCCGCCGCTAGAGGGCACTTGCGATCAAGATTAACATTTTCTCAAAATGTCAACCTCAGTACACCTGGTATTTTCTCCGCTTTCGTATGTAAAAAGCTGACATTATTATATCCGAATGTATTCATGGTTGAAAGGTCAAATGTCTATATTTAGCCTATATGACATTGGGCCTTTTCTACAACATATTCGGCGAAAATAAACAAAAACTGAATTTTTCAAAACGCAGAAAAACTGAATAAACGAACATATACGCTCACCTACGCCTACTTTTTAAATACTTTGGAGTTCTTTTTAAAAGAATAATGGTAAAATGTGTGCAAAGATTTGTGGAAAACCCATGAATTACGTCTTTTTTAAAGGTCACCCATGCCAGCAAGAACGGTAACTCTTCCCGGCACATGGGTACGTACAAAATGTAAACAATGACATCAATACGACATAAATTTAGTTCAATAACACACGAAAGCTTGATTTTATGAAAGGGCAGACGTTTATACCAAGGAATCGGATTATACAAACGTATTGTCATTCATTATACCAAATTTATTACAAAATTTTGGTACAACTTTTGTTGTGTAATGTATTTTCGAGGTTAGAGACTCGACAGGTGATACTGATAATGATATTGATAATATGTATGTGATTGTGATCACTAAGATATTATCAATTTCAGGTCATCTGCTCTAGGTACGATTCTTATCTAGAGACAATGGTATTCAAATTAAAATGTTCATGTTTAATAGGGGCAAAAAAGAGGTAAAAGTTCAACTATTTTTCAGAATTTTGAAGAATGAAAACAAATTCATTTCATGCCATTTTTTGTGAATATCAATATGAATATTGTCATCATAAAGAACAGAAAAACGATCTGAGCATTTCTCTATTTAATCAAAAACATAATCATAACTATTTCTTGACAACCAACTCAGTGCCAGAAGTAGAATTGTGGAAGTATTCAAAGTAAGTTATTTTTATGTTTTTTGTTTTTTTTTGTCATTGATCTTATTTTATAGATATGAAAACTGACCAAAAATATCTTATCATAACTAAATTCTAAAATGGCAATTGTTATTTAATAAATTGTGATTTCAGATCAATGTATATATGTACAAGAACATACAATTTAAACTTGTGTATGACTCATGATTATGGTATTTCATGCAAAAATGTTAGGGGGGCGCATGATAAAAAGGAACAGAAAGACTTCATAAGTACATGGAACATAGAAAAAAAAGTGAATTTATTCTTGAAGCTGAATATTCACAAAACATTTAAATATAACCATATACAAGAAATATGCAACTTTCAGCATGAAATAACATGATGTCAAGAATTTGCCAAAAGTGACCAAAGACCAATATTAACATTATGGTGGATGGCTCATGTGTTTGAATGCTTCATGTGAATTTATTTGAAAAGGTATCATAAAGATGGGTTCATTTTTGAATTATGCACACTCAAATTATGCAGAAAACATTACATTTTAAGAGCAACATATAATTTCAACTTGTGTATGACTCAAAAATATAGTATTTCATGCAAAAATGTTAGGGGGGTCCTTGATAAAAAGGCACAGGGGGGCTTCTGAATTACCTGGAACATAGAAAAAGTCAGTTTATTCTTAAAGCTGAATGTTCACATAACATTTATATATAAACATATGTAAGAAATATGCAAATTTCAGTTTGAAATAACATGAGGTCAAGAATTTGCAAAAAGTGCCAAAGACCAATATTAAAAATGGTGGATGGTACATGTGTTTGAATGCTTCCTGTGAATTTATTTGAAAAGATATCATAAAGATGGGTTCATTTTTGAATTATGCACACTCAAATTATGCAGAAAACATTACATTTTAAGAGCAACATATAATTTCAACTTGTGTATGACTCAAAAATATAGTATTTCATGCAAAAATGTTAGGGGGGTCCTTGATAAAAAGGCACAGTGGGGCTTCTGAATTACCTGGAACATATAAAAAGTCAGTTTATTCTTAAAGCTGAATGTTCACAAAACATTTATATATAAACATATGTAAGAAATATGCAAATTTCAGTTTGAAATAACATGAGGTCAAGAATTTGCAAAAAGTGCCAACGACCAATATTAAAAATGGTGGATGGTACATGTGTTTGAATGCTTCCTGTGAATTTATTTGAAAAGATATCCTAAAGATGGGTTCATTTTTGAAATCTGCACACTCTAATTATGCAGAAAACATTCCATTTTTGTATATTCTATAATTCTGAAAAAATCATCCCCTGTTGCTAGTATTAGGGAATATATCATTGTCATTTTTTATGCATACTTTGCTAAAATAACTAATGTTTCTAAAGTAATGAGAGGTATCACTATGAAAGGTGTATATTTCTGAAAAGGTGAAAGTAAGTACTTAAGTGCGTCAAAATAGGGGAGTCTAGGATAGCAACGATTAGAAATATAATCGCTGTAAACTTTTTTTTTTTTTTTTTAAAACCACGAAGTAACGGGAAGTATGTTACCTGTACCTCGCGAACTATTGCACGTATCCAGTATATCAACAAGCGGCTTTTTATCTATAGCAAATTGTATCTCGTGTGTTCTATATTTGTTTGAAGTGTCTGCACTGTCGTCGGTATCGCTATCAAGATCTGTTTCACTATCAACGTCAGATTCTAATCTATTCTTTATTTTCTCCTTAAGTCTTCTTTTAATTGTGGTAGCCGCTAAGGCCGCTAGATTATCTAACTGGATATCTTCAGAAGACAAAGAACTATCTGATGAACTATCACTAATTTCCATTCTAAAGAAAGTTGTTCCGAACTATCACAACAGCCTGGCCACGTTTTCCTTCTCCGGAAGTGCCGTATCGAGGGCAATCGGAACATCGTCTGCCTTTTCCATCGCATGCTAGAAAGTTATTCGGCTCGTATCGAAAAGAGACAAAGATATTCCGAGTGTTATATAGGGACAGTCGAACCCCCTTGGTTATTTCTGCAAAATTGAAATAAGCCTTGGATGTATGTTGGCGTAGTAATTTGCAGAAAAATCATCCCAGGAAATTTCTGCGCCAAAAAAGAAACCGCAATCTATTCGGACCACTTCGTCCATTTTTACAATTGGATTGACGCGCTCCTCACAGCCCATAACTGTTTCAGAATATATCACCGCCGGAAGGCTGTTTTTATTCCAAGGGTCATCTAAACCTTAGTACATCGTCTTGGCGCATCAAAACATGAACTCGTTGATTGGATCCTACCTCACATCGTCTATTATTCCATTTCATCAATACGCTTAATTTAATATTGGGGACAAGTAGATAATTGGTTCCATTTAGTGTAAATTATTTCCAAATAACTACTACCATGATTTAAGTGACACAGCAGTTTCTTTCGGATCCAAACTATTAAAAGATTCATCATATCCTTTCCATTTTACCAGCACATATTTTTTGCCATTTATTTTTTTTTATTTTTTTTAAATTTTCCCCGTCTTGAAGACATCATCGTGCTTGTCGTATAAAGAAAACTCATCCTCGTAAAATGTTCCCTCAATATTCTTTGCCTTTAACTTTTCTAATCTATATACTACAGGGTGTCCTAAAATTACTCCTTAGCAAAAATATACTTATATTTTGAGAGCCTATCTTTCTCATATGTTTTATATTTGGGCGTTCCATGGGCATCTGTTGTAAGATAGCCCAATAAGTCAATCCATACTTTAGCTCTATTTTCTTCTTTGCTCAATTCAGTTGGCGACATATCTATACATCTATGGTATGATTTACACTATCCATCAGTAATATTTTGTAATATACCATTTTTAGGTCAAATTCAAGTAAAATATTTTCATATTCTAGTCTTAAGAGTTCGATTAAATCTTTCCACTACAGACGCCTTTTTGTTCTTTTTTATTTTTTTTAATTTTTATTTTGTCTGAGTGACTGGAAAAATACATTGTATTACCTTATTTTAAAAATAATTCCATAACCTTTTACGTTACAAAATTCTTTTCTTTCATCAATTTGTTTTCTCTTCAGATATTTCCATAAAGGCATCACGTATATCATTTCCTTTTTTTTTTTTTTTTTTTTTTTTTTTTTTTTTTTTTTTTTTTTTAATTATCCCCGTAATGGGTTGACCACTGGGTCGGGGAACCATCCCAAGGTCACCTTACAATCAAACATTTCTGGTTATCAGATAATCTAGGGATAATACATATAATGTACAGAAAAGGAAAATAAAACACACACACACACCCACACACACGCGCATGCACACATGCATATGGTACACAATCTCTTTAGATAACACAATTTAAATAGACGAACACAAGTATACAGCGTGTAGGTGACATAGACTTTGTGATATTACAGTATTTTGTTCCTGTTTACCATCAAATCAGACCCAAATAGATATAACGAAATGCAAGAAGAGAAAGGATTCTTTCACAAGTTACATATTCATTATTGAGATCCATTTTTTAAGAAATTGGTCCTCTTTTTTATTGAACTTAGCAGTGTATTTTTCAGTGTTCTTATGCATTTCAACTATTTGCTTAAGAGCATAAATGGAGATATTTTGCATATTGAATCTGCAAGTGTAAATATAATATTTTGCCAAAATAAGCAAGAAATTGCACAAACTGTCCAGTTGTTCACTTCCTAAAAATATTTCTTTTTTGGACAAGTGTACAATATTTGGGCAAGAAGGTGCAAAATGTTCAATAAAACGGTACCAAAACTGTGAAGTAATGTTGCAATCATAGAAGAGATGTTCAATACTTTCGTTATCACTCTTACAGAAAGTACATTTGTTGTCGTCTAATATGTTAATTCTTTTCAAAACATTGTTAGTAACAATTATTCTATAGATTAATTTAAAGTTAAAAGAGATCAACTAGGTATCCTTAGTATAACATTTCGCCCGGCTATAAATCTCAGACCACTCCTCACTACTTATATTTTTATTTAATACTTGCATCCAAGTTTCTTGCTTAGCATTGTGTTGCCTTTTTGCCTTTTTTAAAAGATCTTTGTAAACAAACTTGAGTGAATTTTGTTTTTGCAAGTTCATTATTTTATTCTCCTGCTTATCAAAATTATTATGTACTAAATGTTTTTTGATAGCATCTTTCCGTGATTTTGGAATTTTGGTTATTAAGAAGTATTTCAAAAAATCATTGCATCCAGTTTTTTGTTTTATCATTTCAAAAGGTATTAAATAACCGTGATCATCTACTAAATCATTCAGAATTTCAATACCGGCTTCTGTCCAGGATTTGTATTGATAGAACATTTTAGGGGGGACAAAATTTAAAATACTCAGAGATAAATACTCGTTTGGACTTTGCGGTTCCTCTTTCCAATTAGATACTGCCAAAATTACATCTCTCCACAAACTGTTTTTAATGAGATTACTAAATTCTTCTAATTTCGTTCTCCCTAAGTTCCAAATATCCTTTTTATTTCTGAGTATAGTTGTATTGACTAAGTTCTGCCACGCTCCATTTTCATCTTCCAGCAATCTTTTAGCCCATCTTATTTTAATATACCTAATGAATGAATAAATGTGTATCATATTTAGTCCTCCCTCGTTCTCCGGGGATACTAGTATATCACGTTTAATTCTCTCTACTTTACCTCCCCATACAAATTTAAATAATGTACAATTTAGTTCTGCTTCAACTTTTGCTGATGGATTTGGAAGTGCTGAAAAAAGATGTATGAATATGGGCAGAACAAGAGTTTTTACAACAATTACCTTACCAAACTGACAGATGTCTTTGACTCCAGCTTGCCAGTATTCGTTTTGCTTTCGTTAGTTTCTTCATATAGTTAATTTCCACCATTTGTTGTAAATCCGGAGACAAATCTATGCCAAGGAGTGTAAAGTTAGAAGAAGACCAATTTAGGCCCATATCGGGACATATTCTTTAATTTGAAAATTTCTTGGTTCCAATCCAAATAGTCTTTGTTTTTGTTATGTTATATTTAAGTCCAGATAATAGAAAATAACCTAGCAAGATATTCATAGTTGCTTTAAGAGAAAGTTGAGATCCATCAAGAAGAATAAAAGCGTCATCGGCATACTGACCGAATTTATATTCACTGACGACATCAAAGATCAATCGCCGTACATCCACATTTTGCTTTAAAGTTATAGCTAAAATCTCAACTCTGATGATAAACAAATAAGGCGCAAGGGGATCTCCTTGACGACATCCTCTTTCAAGTCTAAAAAATGATGACATATGCCCATTATTTATAACACAACTTTTAGAGTTATTACAAAACAGTTTAAACCACTTACAAACAGAATCACCAAAGTTAAAAGATTGTAAAGCTTTTTCCACAAAGCTCCAGTTAATTGAGTCAAAGGCTTTTTCGAAGTCTATTAACAATAATAACCCATATCTATTTTCGTTGTCTAGTTGATCCATAATATTGTATAATAGCCTGGTATTTTCTCCAATGAATCAACCTTTCATAAATCCTTTTTGAGTATCACTGATTATTGATGGAAGAACCTTTTTAATCCTAGCTGTAATTGCTCCCGAAGCAATCTTATAGTCAATATTTAAAAGTGATATAGATCTCCAATTTTTAAAGTATCTTCTGTCTTTTTCTTCCTTTGGTAAACATGTGATGACTCCTTGAGTCTGAAAATCGGAAAGTTTTCCTACAGTATATCCATAATTTATTGATCTGCATAGAAATCCCCCAAGAGTCTTCCAAAAGAATTTATAGAACTCTACGGTGAATCCATCTGAGCCAGTCCTTTTTCCATTTTCCATCCGTTTTAGAGACATACCGTATTCATTAATTGTAAGTAGACCTTCGCATGATTTTAGTAGAGCACGAGGTTTTCCTGGCTTTCCATCGGGATATTTGGTGGTTAGAAAGAACAGAAATGGTGTAAGCAGTTTAATAAAATATGCAAGGGATTGTCATTCTTTAGCTTTGTTTATAAAAGGGGATCCTTGCGAGATCGATTCTATTTTTAGCAAGAAGAAATCAAACCCTAGTGTACAAACTGAACATTGTGAACAGGACGATCAACATAGCTCAAGGCAAGCAGAACAAATGACTAATTCAGCAAGACTCTCGCTAGCTGAAATCAAGAGCGATTGCGGTCATCTACAACAAACTGTTGTTTGGTTCAGAGAGGAAATTATATCTCTGAAGGCAACCCAAATCACATTGGTGACAATGAACGACCTTAATACATTCCGTGCTGATCTAAACAATAAGGTACAGGCACAATCTCAAACAATTGAACTGCTCCGTAATGAGATTAAGTCACTGAAAACTACTCAAAGCTTGTTGATGAAAGAAAATGAAACACTACACACCATCACCGAGCAACTTAGTGTCGAGCTGATGAAGTCTTTGAGTAAACCCATGTCTTATGCGGATGTCGTTCGCACGCTTAGTCCAGGTGTAAGTAACCTAGCATGTAGTGCCAATGGTTGTGGTGATCAACACTCTCCATCAATTGCAGCTCAGAACAAGATTTCTGTCTAACTGTTTATCTCCCGTTTCGGTTGAATCTAACACCACTGGTTGTGATACACACCGCTGCCCATCAAGTGCATCTCAGAACAGAACTTTCGTGTCCAACTGTGTGTCTCCAGTGTCGGTTGAGGCTAACGGCTCTTCCCCAGTTTTAACGGCAGTGGAGTCGCAAACCGGTGTAACGGCCCAACCAGCTTTGGAAAAGACGAGGGTCAGTGTTCTGCAAACTTTGGTCTCAAAAAGCTCGGACATAATTTCACAGACTGTCGATAGAAGACATATCGCCCCCTTCGCTGGAAATATCACACAGATTTCTAATGCCAATGTTCATCCTAATGCGATAAATGCCGCGCGCACACCTATTCGGAATCAAAATAAACCGTTAGCCCACACCGAACAGCTTTCAGAACATGGTACTTCGACCAGGATAGAGCATGGTAGGCATCCGATGGCTAGCAACAGTAATGTAAAAGGTATTGATTTGAAAACCCCTCCTAGCAAGATACCTACCGTCATTGGGGGTCAGGTAGAAAGACCTAGATCGTTTGGTAAACCAAGTTTAGAAATCGACTCAGATGTTATTGCTGGACATGGGGATGTTTATGACAATGATGAGAACGTTGTATTTGAAGGTGTGGTTAGACGTAGAACAAGGCGCTTTTATGTTGGTGGTATTGGCGTCAAATCTACTGCTGAAGGCCTCAGTAAATTCTTGCAAGAATACGATATAGAGCCGTTATCAATAAAGTTAATCCACAGTAGACGTAATTGTCTGTCGGCCAAGCTGACTGTTTATAATTCAGACTGCTACACTGTTGAAAATGATGTAACATGGCCAAAAGGTGTTTATGTAAGGAGGTGGTATGGGAATCAATCCTGGCGAGATAGGTTGAACAATCGCGATCAGGAGGCAAATGAAGGTTCAGGAGGCGATATTCCATGACTAGGGCGACACAGTCAATTGTTCATAAATCTGCCATTATATACTGTCGTAAGTTAATGTGTTTTGTCATTTTTGTCATTTTAGTCATGCTTTCACACTGCATAAGTATTAAGATGCCTATATTGCAAGTTAATATGAATCTTAATATACTGAGCTGGAATGTTAGAGGAATTATGTCCTCTGCTCTTAGCTTTTGTGCAATGCTGGATAAATATAATGTTGATGTAGCTTGCATAACTGAACATAAACTATTACAGAACATACTTCCATTTTGCGATTCTATTCGTTCTGATTATAAATGCATCGCTAAGGCAGAGGATATTTCCTCTAATAGCACGTTAATAAAATGTGGTAAAGGAGGAGTTGCAATCTTCTGCAAAACCTCTCTCATGAGATATGCTAACTTCATAGATGACGTTAAAAGTGACAGAATTGTTGGCATAGAATTCAAATTTCCAGATATGCAAAATGTATATATTTTTTGTGTATATATGCCGACCCTACTGTATGGCATAGATTGTTACAGGGCGCAAATTGAGTTGATTCAAAATCTGTATGATCAGTACTCACAGCTGGGTAACGTGTATTTTACAGGGGATTTCAATGCAGTAGCTGAACCAGACACTTTCAGAGATTACAAAGACAGGGTATTTCATGAGTTCTTGCGATATAATAATCTAGTGAGTGCTGGACATTTAATAATATGCACTGGTTCCCGTTATACATTCACCCCAGCAAGAACGATGATTGATCATTTTGTACTGTCGGATCAATGCATAGGTAGCTTACGGAGTGTGCACATTGTTTCAGATCACGAAGAGCACGTGATATCTGACCACCTCCCAATCCTTACTTCCCTTCGTACAGTGACCTGTGGGAGAGACTTCAGACAGTCTATAAAGAGAAATAACATAGCTTGGAATAAATTAGACGCCGATACATTGAAAAATTATCAAACTGAGCTGGACCATCGCCTGAAAACTTTTGATATAGATACTATTTCGGACAATGTTGATAGATTTTACGGGCACATTGTTAATGCAATACAGCAGTCAAGCGACATCACGCTTCCAAAGTCCAAATTCAATTATCATGCCAAACCATACTGGTCAAATGAACTCAAAGAAGCACATAAACTTCAAAGACAAGCTAGGTATATTTGGATAAATGAGGGAAGACCGAGGGGTGGTCAGTATAATTCTTATAGAGAATATAAAGATAAGAAGAGAGACTTTAGAAACCTTCAAAAACTAGCTGTGGAAAAATATATGGGTGAGGTATATGAAGAAATTGAAACAGCACATGAATGCGATGTAAGGCACTTTTGGAAAGTGATCAATGTTAAGAGAGGGAACAATATAAATTTTTGTCAGGAACTATCAACTGATGGAGTTTGTGTCCGTGATGATGCTTCCATTGCAAATGGCTTTGCCAGATACTATGAGGACATTCACACGCCAAATTTTAGCCATAGTTTTGACGAAAACTTTTATGAATTTATAGAGAGAGAATTAAATCGGGCTCTACAAGATGGAGCAAGCCATATCGAGGCCTTACAGACCAGTATCAGTGTAAATGAAGTAAGAGAAAGCATTAATAGTCTAAAGAAATCAAAAGCATCAGGCCATGATCGAATTTGCAATGAACATTTGATCTATGGCAGCGATTACCTCATAGAGTGTATGACAATTTTATTTACTCAGATGATTGATCAATCTTACATACCTGTAGACTGCAAAAAAGGGTTAGTAATACCACTGTACAAAGGTAACAGAAAATCAAAGAACTCCCTCGAAAGTTACAGGCCTGTTACTTTACTGCCTGTTATCTACAAAACTTTTGAGAAAATTATTCATGAACGTTTGGTAACTTGGCTCAAAGATTTTAATTCTAATATACCCAGTTCACAACAACATGGTTACCAAAAAGGTTTAGGCTGCACAACAGCGAGTTTTTCGCTGTTGCAATCAGTACAATATAATGTAAACATGGGTTCACGTGTTTTTGCTGCTTTTCTTGATACAAAAAAGGCATTTGATACCGTGTGGCACAAAGGGTTACTTTTTAAATTATTCATGTTGGGAATTACGGGTAAATCCCTTTTGATATTTTTTAACATGTATATAAATTTACAGAGCAAAGTCCTTGTCAATGGGCAATTTTCAGACTGGTTCTCAATTGGCCAAGGAGTGAGACAAGGGGGTGTTTTATCAACCTTGATGTACACAATATTTATAAATGACTTGCTGCTCCAGTTAGAGAATAGTGGATTTGGAGCAAAGATTGGATCCTTAGCTGTGGGAAATCCAACCCTAGCTGATGACATTTCACTTTTGGCTATATATCCTAGCAATCTACAAAAGCTGTTAGATATAGCATACGCCTACAGCAATAAGTAGCGATTTGAGCTTAGTGTCACAAAGTCATACATTATCATTTTCGGTCCCCAATACAAGAATTATGTCAATATGAAATGGTATCTTGGGCCGTCATGTTTGCCGGTTACTGATTCGGCAACACACCTGGGACACCGGATTAACTCAAAGCTGACGTCGCATGACGCAATACTCGATGCATGCAAGAAAGGGAAAAAATCTTTTCACGGTCTGTTTGGTATTGGCATTAAACCTAATGGTTTAAATCCTTTGGTTGCTGCAAATGTGATCAAAAAGGTAATTTTTCCTTCAATGTTTTATGGAAGTGAATTATGGTTTAATATTTCAAAAAGTGACCTCTCTTCATTGGATAAAACTCTGAGGTATGTTGCCAAACATTTACAAGGCTTCCCAACACATACAAGATCAAACATCGCTCTGGGAATGTTAGGATGGACATCAGCTCAGTCCGAAATTGATAGAAGAAAATTGATGTTTTTACACAGATTGTGTTTGATGCCTAATAACGTACATACTAAACGTGTGTTTAACGTTGCGTTATTTCACTTCATTTTGAGCGGATGCATGTCAAGCTACGGGTTAATTTCAAATCTATATTATACGTTAAAGAAGTTTGACTTGCTTGAGTATCTAACTGATTATTTGCAGCATTCCGAAATTCCAGATAAACAAAATTGGAAAGAAATTGTAAGGTCAAAAATTGCTGGTCTTGAAAATAGCCTCTGGAGAGTTCGTATGTCTAATCAAGCAGATTTTGATAGATTCTCTTCGATACACGAATCCTTGCGACCTGCCTCAGTATGGCAGTCTGCTAAAACCAGACAGCACACTAAGGTATTTACATATGTAGCTAAACTATGGGCTGCTGTTCCTCAAACACAGCTCGATATGTGTATTCGATGTGGGAATGTTTATACAGACTTGATACTTCATTGTTGTGTTGCTTGTCCTTATATGTCGGATTTCAGAAACTCTTTCTGTGATTTCCTTACTGATAAATTTCCACTGAGCCTGCATATTACATTATTTAATGCAGAAGATGAGCTGCTACTGCAATATCTTCTAGGTAAAAGGTTACCAGCAGGTGTAATCGACAAAGAAAACTCCAAGTTATTCGCCCTGTATGCAACATACTTTGTCATGCAGTGTGCAGCTATCTTCTGCAAATAAGGTACTTAAACTTGCAACTTATGCAGCTGAGGAACACTTTAATGATGGATATAAGAATCTATGTTCTAGTATTCTATTTTATATCATAGACGAACAATGTTATGATATTCACACTATAGATCTCTTGACATTATTGTATGTACGAAGTAATTGATGTTGGTTCTACGGCGCCCCGGATTCACAGTTTGCTTATTTTTTTTTTTTTTTTCTTTTTTTTTTTCTTTTTTTTTTTTCTTTTTATTTTTTTTTTATTCGTGTTTGTTTGTTTTGTATTCATTTCTTTATTCTGGTACTTATTTATTGATTGTATTCAGATGATTTATTGTTATATCATGCAATCTTCTATGGAAGGAAATAAAGATGATGATGAAGTAGACCTTCGCATGATTTTTTTCTTCTTTTCATTCTTAGTTCATTCGTATTTGAAAAGACATCTAACGCTGTTAAAACATATATATAGCCATGATTAAAGTTTTGATAAGGTTGTAAATCAACGACGTCTGCTTGGTATTGATCATGGGCGTGAAAAACATAAACTCCTCGACAGGAAGATCTTTCTTTGACCTTCTTATGTGATGTGTAAGTATACGGTTTTGACCATCTAGTCTCTAAGTTTAGAATATTTTATATGTCTTAAAGATTTTTTTGTTTAATTATTTTTTTTTATTGGACTTAAACGCTGCTCCATAACTTATTAATATTTGCGAAAGCAACTGAACTTTTTGTATCGTAATATATATCCCTTTTGTACTATTCTTTGTTAGTGCATGTAATTTATTGATATAAGTTTTATGCCTTTGTTTAAACAGTGATAGACGGGAGGTTACGACAGGACTGTGATTCGCTAGGACTGTGGGCTGTGCCCATCATACACAAAAATGCCAGTGCTCGTATGCCCCGATATATGTGGCACCTCTCTCTCTCTCTCTCTCTCTCTCTCTCTCTCTCTCTCTCTCTCTCTCTCTCTCTCTCTCTCTCTATATATATATATATATATATATATATATATATATATATATATTGTTATGTGTATTTAGATCTTGTCCATGAAGGTAAGTTGTACTTTATTAGATTCTGGTCACTTGTAAATAGAATGTTTGCAATCATTTGAGTTCAGGGCCATTGTTATTTACAGTTAGACTCGGAGGTCTTTTCATTGGATTGCTAAACATCCTGTTAGGATATAGGTCAAGTGAAAATGTGTATAAATAGTGATTTGGTAAACAACCAATTCATTCCTGTTTTAGATTAGCCTGTGGGAATCCATTTGAGATAAGATTTTACAGTTTGTGCCGTTGAAATCAGATATAATTCGAGAGGAATTATTTACTTAACATATTCATTGGAATTACTAAAGTGCTCATTGACTTTTGAATTATACATTTCTTTGGACTTTTGTAAACTCATTCAAAGACATTCTGGATTGTATTTATTGTGGTATATCAGGACATTCAAGACTATTGGAACTCAATCTGAACATTTCATATTTTTGGACTTGTGATTAGGACATTTAAGATTATTTGGAATTTGATTCACAATATTGTAAGTATCTCTGGAATCTCAATTTGTATTGTAGGGAAATAAATTGATTGTTGATATTACTTATATTGTTGGTTTCTCTTTCTTTCTGTTACATATTTGTTGAGATATAGAGTCGTCACAGAAATTGGGGGCTCGTCCGGGATCTGAATTTGTTTAAAATATTTCAGGGAAATAAATTGCTTGTTGATATTACTTATATTGTTGGTTTCGCTTTGTTTCTGTTACATATGTTTAGGACCTTGAGTCGTAACAATATATATATATATATATATATATATATATATATATATATATATATATATATATATATATATATATATATATATGCAGTATCTATATAAACTGTCGCATTGACTTGTTACTAGGCATTATACAAGTTTACAGGAATGCGCTTCGCAAGGACAGGTTCGCTTCTTTCATAGGTCCTTTACAAAACCAATTGGACTATTATTGTCCTACTAAATATTTCTTAAATTCTTTTCTTTGCTTGTGTATGCCATTTAAATACATAGATTGTATCACCTTATTCCAAAATCTCTTGTTAATGATGCGGGTTATATATGCGATCGAGCTAATTATATGTTTGCATATGACCTTGACTTGTTTACTAGAGCGAGCAAAGCCAGTTCGTAAAAGTTTTGATGACTGATTCGGTTATGCATAGCCCCACCCTAATTGATTAAAATATGGTAAATATATCTTTCTACGTGCTAACTAAATTGTATAGATGGGGACTGCTTATCTGTAAATAATATTTAATAATAAAGTTATTAATCTAAACAGACTGAAAATGTATTCAATCCTCAAATACGTTAGAAATTATAGTATTAGTAAATGTGTGAGAAGGGCGAATCGCTCTAATCGTAATAGTTTGAAACCAAAGGTTCCTTGTTCGAACCATGGTTTCCGTCTAAAATATTTTGCACATATAATTGTAAACATACGTTAGTACCGGGTTTGTAAACTCAGATCAAAAACAGAAGAAAAAAAAGAAAGAAAAAAAAATTCAATATAATACGGTTAGAGTATTATAAAGCATGACGCATAATCTTGTGTATACAAATAAAGAAAAAATAATAATGCTCAGCCGTCAGAGCGTCCAACTTGGAGCCGGTGTGCCGCGAGTTCGAAGTCCAGTGCCGACGGGGCTGTTTCGTGTACCCTTAAGCGAAGTACACAAAATTTCGGTAGTCGAGAGTTGGGGGAAAAAAAAAAAAAATCTGGAAAGTAACACAATGGCCAAGCACGGAAAGGAAGATTTCCTATTCTTGGATGGAAATGATTGGATCAGGTAGCAAGTCTTAGATGTTGCTAACTTTTGGTGTACATCTACATAGCGACGGGTGAGGTGGGAATGAGGTGGAATCGCGTGCAATTCCTAAGGCACTATTACAATCGAGTATTTTTGTTGTTATTGTAGTAGTAGTAGTAATATTAGCAGTACTATCAGCACCAGCAGCAACAACATAAACAGCAGTAGTTCTTATCGCTATTGTAGTTGTTGTTGTGATTGTTGTCGTTGTTTTTTTTTTACGGAACATAAACATGATGAGTAAAATGTTATGCATAAAAATCGCATCTCCTCAATGAGTTGATCTTATACATAAATAGTATACTCTGAGCAAGAAAAAAAAGCCTGGTCAATACAAAAAACAAAAAACCAAAAAAAGATGATCTTAGCTTAAGTGGCTGCTGCCCTATGAATTTTTCTTTATCTGTCTGTCCAATAAATAAAAGGATCAGTTTGCAGTTTGTATCTTAAAATTTTACCAGTTTTAAAAACATGGAAAGAAAACGTTTGAGATTATTCCTTAATTTATATTTGAAATATTTCTCCAACAATAAGCACATTTGTATACAGCAGGTAAATTAAAACACTTTTAACTTTTGAACAATATTTTCATTCTGTGACATTTAAGGAATGAAACCATAACAAACATATTTATATATCGTTCTCACTGGAAAGGGAATATGTGTTACATTAAATATTCTGTCATTATTATTTAAAAATACGTCATTGTCTTGAAGAATTCGTCTTTGATATTCCACTTGATTAGGACTCGGGTAGTTTTGTATCTTTTCGTCTTAGATGGTCACAGATGGTGCTCACTTACCTTGTAATCATCAGCACAGCAAAACTTTACTTAAAAGACTTTGATTTTAATGTGGCAGTAAAGAGATATGAGAATGAGAAGAAAAGGAAGATATCTATTATTTAAATTTAAAGACTGTAATGAGTTTTCACATGAAAAAATGATATAGCTTTAGGGAAATAAAAGAATACTACATACAACAGATATGTGCTTTCTTTCAAGTTTCATTGATTTGCTCACTTCATAATAACGCCCGTTTTTGAAAACATTTTCTGACGCTTCCGCGCGCTTACCCCAATGCAGTGAAAAGTTCCTGGGGAAAATACTGAATGTTAAATTGAGAAGGCTGAGATCAGGGGCATGAAATGCGCAAAACGATGGCACAGAAGATGTACAGTTTGTGGATTATGTTATTTTGAATACCACTTGACTTTCAAATGCTAACAGGTCATTGTTCACTGTATCCTGATGCTTTTCCTCAGAATTTCAGATTTACATCTGCAATAACAGCGGAATTGATAGAAGGAGGAAACCAAGACTACGAGTTGGAAAACATTTGCCTACAGTACGATACAATTACCTCTGAGTCAACTGAGCAATCAGCTAATGATAAAAACAAATGGAATTGCTTTCTTCTACGACTACATCACTATGGAGAAACTCATCGATATATCAGCCAATGCAAATTGAACTAACCTAACACCTAATTCTCCCAGTATGAGCTTTAAGGGTGTTTTGATACCGTGCAGAAAGAATGGAGAAAGTGATCTTGAAAAGTTGTACAACTCAGCAATAGCAAAAATCTCGGTGACTATAGAAGGTCTGACAAACATAGTTTATTCGCAGGGTTTCCAATTGAGACAAGAGTTACCGAAGCCATAAAATATTTCTTGATGAGCTCCAAAAGCTCACAGAAATTAGGACCTTACGTGTTAACATCTTCAACACTGACATTCATTGTATCTGGCTTGTCTTGGGTAGTACACGCTATAACAGATTGCATAGTAGCTTCAGTTAGCCCACGCACAACAAGGTATCCACTTTCAAATCAATATATAAGAAAATGTTAATGCTCACAAATTGTATGTTTATTTCGTGTCTGATGGTCTATTAAATATTCTAAACAACCAATTTAAATCAACTATGCTTTAGTCATCAATAAATGTATTTGAAAGAATCTCATAACATGATAGCTTGTGGAGTGTCTAATCGTGGGAAAACATGGTTTGCACAAAAGTTGAAAGAGACTGAATACACAAATTTCTTTTTCGATTACATCTTTATCATCTGTTGAATTGTTCTATACAACAAGACCTACGGTAGATAGTTGTTACTCCAAGATGATTGTGATAGATCCTGAAGACAAATTAGATAAGTGGTTAGAAATACTGGCTATTATCTACAAAGGTACAAATACTTTTTTTCTTATTGATGATTGTGGAACTTTAGATGACCTTAAGAAGAAAGCAACTAACCTAACTGGACTAGCTTTTTGTGGCAGACATATGGAAAGATCTGCATGGTTGATCGTGCAAAACACGACTATGTGATGACACATTTTAGAGGAAATGCAGGTTTTTTAAAATCGTTTTCTATTAATCGGTTTTTGTGGACGAAATGAAAGGAATAAATGTAGATACTTTGAAACAACAAAAGGAAAAATCTTTTAATGCGTGTAGAGTTTCCCTTTGGCTATCGAGTGTTCACGTGTCCGTATTTATGTTGTCAGAAAAGAAACGTTTATCATCGTAATAATTCAGTGTTACTTTTTGTTTATTTTTATTCTAATTACATATCACGATTGTTCAATCTAGGAAAATTTATTTATTGCTAATTTTCTTTATGTTCAAAGTAACAATTTTAGAACATCTTGAATTTTAAAAAAAAACTTTATTATGCATCATATTTCTATTCTTTTACAAACTTTCGTTTCATATTTGTCCGTATTAAATGAATAGAGATTTGACCATAACACAGAAAACTCTCTGACTGGTACACCGGCTAGCTCATCTTTGGAAAGTCCAGGAACTTTGTTCATTTGTGGAAAACCAAACACGTTGTCCTTGGGATAGTCACTAGTGTCAGAGAACTTAATGTTATATTTCATGTCGCTGTAAACGTTTTGTTTCAACATAGACACACAATGAATCTGTATCAGTCACAATTAGCTTCATTCTATCGCTGAATTTGTTTTTCAATGTTGTAGAAAAATTCATACATCAACAATTTGGATTGTTTTAACACATTAAAATCATCACTATAGATCGGCTTGACTAATTTACTTGTCATGTTTTTCAGACTGGACAGCACCAAGTCATTGTCAATAATTGTTCTCCTGATAAATGATAGATCTTGTCATTTGAAAAAATTATTTTCATCTGCAGATATTTTAACTCGATTCTCTTTCTGAAATTTTCAATCGGTTTATCGAAAACAATGTTATTCATTAGTTTAAAGAAGTCTTTCTCGAAATCAATAATAGCTTTTTTGTCTAAGACTAGTATTCAATTCTACCTAGTATTTCAGCCAAGGATGTTATGCAAGCAAAAGAACTGTGTGTATCCTTTTTAAGTTGTAATCCCATATGCACATAAAGCTTTAACATTCTGTAGTGTATAACATATTTCTCAGTAAAATACAACATATATGGTACAGTTGGTTGTTTCCCATTGTAATCATGAATCAGTTTCTTTCATAAATGGAGATAAAATTATTTTCGTATGGAATTATTTTATGTGAGCAATGAGGTAGTCCTTAAAATACTCATGGAGATGTAATAGAATATCAAAGTCTACTTTTAACAAGCAACCACTATCACTATTGTCAGTTATTTCGAGCAGATTTGCTTCTATCTATTTAATTTTGTTCAACATCTGCTCAAATAAAGTTATTTAAAGGCATGTACTGGTTTTTAGCGCATCCATATAAATTGATGTCGTCTATGTACATAATGAATAACCTTGACCTTGACTTTTCCTACTCGTCATATTTTTTATCTTTTTTTTATCTTGCCATTTTATCTATTCGTTATTTGATTCTGCGTATCCTTGTAGTATGATAATAATTGCACTTCGATTTCCACTTTAAATCATCAGGAATATATCGTAGTCTGTTAAAAGTTCTGACACAACACCGGATATATTTAAACTCACATCAGTAGCTAGTCATGGTGCAATAAAATAGTGCAGAGGTTCTAGTCTGTATTTATTTCATAGACATTCATACATTCTTAAAAAATGTCATACAACATTAAGGTATCTTTTTCACATCATAGTCGTGTAGATCACCTAATGCTTGAAGGTTGAAGTGTGACATCACATTATGGACATACTGTTTGTTGATGTATTTTGATCGTTAAGTGATGAGCAAAACGTTTCTTTGGGTTGTATAGCTGTTTCATCGAACCTATCGAAATTATTAAAGTACACAGTGATATATGTGTCCTTTCTGAGAAATTTAGTTTGCATATTTTGTTGATCCAAAGGTTCACCTTGCATTTGGCAACAAAAGCATTTCATTGTTTCTGTAAATTCATTATCACTTATATATTGTTTTTTCCCGCTGTTCTAGTGTCTTATGAATAAATAGTGGGGTACATTTTGGCATCCGATATTCGAGTTACATTCGTAATGTGCAGGACACATATATTTACCGGTTAAATGATCATGGTCTCTTTGTCTTTAAATATTTGTTCTCACAGATATTACACGTATTTGTCGAGTTAAAATGCCTTTCCTCGTCGTCTGTGAACAGCATAGGTTTTGCATTTTTCGTCATTAATTCGTAGTATATTGTTCTTGCGATCCTACACAACCAGTTGTAAAACACCTGAGTGAAATCAGTACAGCTGTAACGATTGGTCTGTAACATTTATGAATTGACCTGAGGCACATACAAAACCCTGATGGAATGTATTGGATGCTTGCATTGTCCATGATATATTTGACTGATGCATAGTACTATTAACATGTTGTAGATTAATAATCATTCGAAATTACAATAAACAACATACAGATCTTCTACTTAATGCTGATAATTTTTAAATTGTAGATATATATCGAGCTGTCTACACGTCTACACTGTAGCATACTCTTTTGTGTTCTGGTAACTTTCTGCCCCCCCCCCTCCCCTCATTAAAGCAATTTTTACAGATATATTTCTTCCCATTGAGTTTGTGTTTTGGTGAAAATACTAATCTGGACAGATCTTTTATTCCATGGGAAAGGTACCTTCTGTCATCTTACCTGTTAGGACCATTGTTTGAGGCGAATGTGATCAACAAATCAACATGTCCGAGATTATCCATGCCAGACATCCTTACCAGTTTAATGTAGGAAGTGACATTTTTAATTTGGCAGCGATGTCCCTTTGAGACAAGCTTTACCGCTCAGCGGTAACGTCAACCCCTTTCAATATTTCATACACAGTATTATGTATATTGAATTTATAATGTGTCCATGAGGTAAGTTGTACTTTAGTGGTCATTTTGTAAACAACATATTTACTGCATTTGAGTTCAAGGTCAGTCTTGTTTAAACAGCATTTAACAATTAGATTGGAATTTTCCATGTTTTGTGCGAGAAAAGTCACCTACGCACCGGAAATTTCCATTAGAGTTACTCATATTCTAGAATATTCTGTCAGGTGACTTATCCTTATATTTATATAGGTTTGGTACACAAAATTTCATTCCTATACTAAACTTTATATTATTAAGATCAGTCTATTCAGGAATTTTTTAGTAATCAGATGTTACACTTGTGAAAATCAGAGCAAATTCAGAGAAAGGAATTATTTATTTGAAATATTTATCGGAATTACTAAAAGTGCTCATTCTCATATTGGATTAATACTTGATTTGGGGATTTATGTGAATTTATTCAAAGATATTCTGGATTACATCATTCAGGCATATCAGAACATTCAAGAATACTGACATATCAGAACATTCAAGGCTACTGGAATTTATTTGGAACATTCTATATTTAGGACTTTTGATTAGGACACTTAGGATTATTGGATTATTTGGATTTTAATTCATGTTACTGTAAGTGTCTCTTGAATTTTTACTTTAATTGTCTAGAAATACATTGCTTGTTGATTTTACTACCATTGTTGGTTCATTTTCTTTCTGTTACATTATTTTAATACCTAGAGTCGTAACAACAGTTACAGAGATATCTATTTCAAGTTCAATGTGTGTAATATTTTCTTCTGTCACCAGACATTTCTTAAAGCAGTTTCTGTATCTATATAAACTGTATTTTCATTGTCTGAGGATTTTATGGGGAGTATTTAAAATTGATCTCATTGACATAATCCTTTTTGTTTTTAACCCATGCAGGCAAATCTATATGCGAGCTTCCTCTAAGCAGTTGATACCTATCTATGTATAAAGTTTAATATTCAATCCTGTCCAGCATCCATTTCGCACTTTTGCTTATTTCCTGCTAAAATTTGGTATACAAAATGTCAAAGAAACATTGTACAACATCATTTATTTCATGTTAATAGGTCTTGTTCCGTGAAGAAACTCTGTATTCAACTTGGCCTCACTTCCCGTATGGTCTCTTTATAAGTGTGACCGTCGTTTCTAAGCGAACTTTCACAGTACCAAATTGTCGAATTTTATGAATGATTATCTTTTTCTAAGTATGGTTTAATATTGCTAAAACAATTCATACAAATCTTGACTACTATCGCCCTAAAATTTGTACTTGTTTAAATCTCTCTTCAATAAATATCTAAGTCTTTTAGTGAAAATTCTGTTAAAATGTTGTTTATAGCTATGTCTTAATTCTTTTTGAGTTGTAAAGCATATTGAAGAAGCCTTCAATTATTCACATTTGCTTTGGAATCTTCATCATTAATTTGTTTAAATAGCAATATTTTTAATATTTATTTCACTATTAATTGTTTAGATGTTTAGATGTGCAAATAAATTCAATCTCTCTCTCTCGCTTTCTCTCTGTATGTATATATATATATATATATATATATATATATATATATATATATATATATATATATATATATATATATATATATATATATATAAATATATAAATTTGTAAATTCAACAGTATATCAGTTACGTTCATCTTTGATTGCTTCAATCAAGCGCTTTCGCATCATCATTCATCATCATGGATGCTCTTCTGGTAGATAGATTCTACTTTCAAAGTAATTTTGTAAATATACAATTTGAAGTTATTTGTATGCGATATACATTGTTTATTGTTATATATGAACTGGCACATGGACATATTTACTTTTTCATATATATATATATATATATATATATATATGTGTGTGTGTGTGTGTGTGTGTGCTAGGCCGTGAATTACTGGAATTTCCAAGAGAAATAATTTTTATATTTCACTATAGTAAAGTATCAAATATATTTTTTCACACATTAGGACAGAGAAATTTTTTCTTTTTTCTTACATGTTTGTTTAACCTTGAATTTCGATTACAAATTATGTTACTACATATATTTTCCGCACGAATATAAACAGAACACAGCAGAACATAAATGGTTAACCACTGACATTATCGTGCGGCATACAGTGTAAAATCTGCTACTTCAATATTTTATACATATTGCTTGCCAATATGTTTGAGCACAAAATAAAAAATAAAATTTGCTTGCTCCAAGTGAATAATGAATACATTTCATCTCGTGGGTGAAAAACTTCGCCACTCATGAAAATACTAAGTTTTTCACCCACTTGATGAAATATATCCATTATTCACTTGTTTCAAGCAAATATCCTCCCTATATTACTTATTTGAGTTAGAAAATTTCCTTCACCTTTTTATTTATTTCAGTTAGAAAATTTCAATATATCTTTCACTACAAATTGTTTACATATGGATTTTTTCCTTTTACTATATTTAACTTTTTTGTCATAAAACTTTGCGAAATGCGCACTTTTATATCTAAAGCTTCTGCCCCTGTAGTACCTACAGGGGCAGAAGCTTTTTAGATATAAAAGTGCACATTTCGCAAAGTTTTATGACAAAAGTTAAATATAGTAAAAGGAAAAAATGATGATATGCGGTTCTGTGGGGGCCTGTTAAGAGTATATGGAATCAGCCATATTGTTTTTTGCACTTCTGGTTTATTTTCTGATGTATTTCCCATGGGCACTCAAAACCCACAGGTTCCTCGACTTTGCATTATGAGGTCACATGACTGGCCGCAATCCATTCTGGGAGTTTGATTTGCCAATCTGAGGCCTTTGGAATATCCTTGGTTCATATCATTAAGTATCATGATATTTCGATATCATTGGATTTTATCATAATCATATAATAAATTTCGGATATCGTCAAATTTCATTGTTAAGTCAAATTATACATTTCGGACATCCTCAGATTTTATCATAAAATTCTTATAAATCTTGGACATCCTTGAATTTTATTAGTAAATTATATACATTTGGATATCCTCAGATTTTACCCTTAAATCATAGTATAAATTTTGGATATCATCAGAATTTGGTGGCGCTCTCCAGTTTCGTACTTTGCATAGGGTTAGATTTTTAAAGAAAAAGAATTACCCAGGTTTTCCTCACTGGCTGTCCTGGCTATTTAAAAAAGACCTTGTATATCTTAGGTATTGTTAAAAGAACTTTGAATTCCTTTTATTTTGGTGTATGATTGATGGGTGAAATTTGGGTTATAGAGTATACAGCTTGGTCTTACTTAAGATGTGCACCTCTCAAAAAACTGCTAGCTCCGCTTGGTCATTTTCACTTCCTGGACTTCAAAGGTAAATAAAAAAAAAAAGAGCCGATAACTTTTTTTACTTTTTGGATATTTTTAATTCATTCATAGTACTTTCAGAGGCTGGTATTGTCTGCTCTGGCAAAATTCTTTCCCTATTTTAATAACTGCTGAAAATAGTGCACTTTTGACTTATTCAGGCTGATTTTTCAAGTACTTTGGAGCAGCCATTTTGTCCGCTGTGTGCTTAGATCATGTCCAGTTTCCACAAGTACAATATGTAAAGAAATTTCAGCCACAGTACATGAAAGTAACATAGAGGTATGCCAACATTCTCTCCATTGTGCATGTTGCAAATGCAAAATACTTCATCTTACACCTGTCACTCACTCAGATGCATGTATTATCTGTAGAGCGCCCCCATATAGACAACATATGCATTATTATTATATGATTTAATTTTGGTTGTATAGCTGAAAAATTTAAGCCGCAAGCTTCTAAACAGTCCTTTTGAATAATTCTCATGTATTTTCCCACAGAACAGTATTCATTTGTGCCAAAGTCCCACACAAGCCCAGCCCCCCCCCCCCATGATGAAAAGTGGGCTATTTTAAAACTACACCTTGCATTTTCTCAACAATAGCAACCAATGTTTTGGTAAAAGACAGGAACATGAAACTTGCCACAAATTATTCATGAGATGTCACTAATAAAATTTACAGACTGAACAGGGATGGAAGAGTTAAGGTTCACAGAGGTCAAAGGGTACAAAGTTTGCTAATTCTTCTAACACTAGTATATGGAAGAAAGCGAATCTGCTTTATCATCATTATTTTCCAGAATTTTATTATAAGCGAATGAAAAGAAACATTTGTGCTATATTTTTCTTTGACTTAATACAACAGTTTTAAATTCAAGTTGACTTTACTGCTATGTTCTAAGACTTTTAATTTCCCCATAATTGAGGTCATTACACACAAAATACTGCCACAAGGCATATTGTGTAAGCAAGAGCAAAATAGGCATAACTAGCTTATTTTCATGCATAACATCAATGTTAATATACCATTTTGTTGAGAAATGCATACATAATTATATGAGAAAGAGAAAAGCAATTGCAAATTTTTTTATATTTGTTTTAAGGTGGCGCTCTCCAGTTTCGTACTTTGCATAGGGTTAGATTTTTAAAGAAAAAGAATTACCCAGGTTTTCCTCACTGGCTGTCCTGGCTATTTAAAAAAGACCTTGTATATCTTAGGTATTGTTAAAAGAACTTTGAATTCCCTTTATTTTGGTGTATGATTGATGGGTGAAATTTGGGTTATAGAGTATACAGCTTGGTCTTACTTAAGATGTGCACCTCTCAAAAAACTGCTAGCTCCACTTTGTCATTTTCACTTCCTGGACTTCAAAGGTAAATAAAAAAAAAAAGAGCCGATAACTTTTTTTACTTTTTGGATATTTTTTAATTCATTCATAGAACTTTCAGAGGCTGGTATTGTCTGCTCTGGCAAAATTCGTTTCCCTATTTTAATAACTGCTGAAAATAGTGCACTTTTGACTAATTCAGGCTGATTTTTCAAGTACTTTGGAGCGGCCATTTTGTCCGCTGTGTGCTTAGATCATGTCCAGTTTCCACAAGTACAATATGTAAAGAAATTTCAGCCACAGTACATGAAAGTAACATAGAGGTATGCCAACATTCTCTCCATTGTGCATGTTGCAAATGCAAAATACTTCATCTTACACCTGTCACTCACTCAGAAGCATGTATTATCTGTAGAGCGCCCCCTTTATCGTCAAGTCATACTAATTTGAGATATTCTCAGATCATATCATTAAATTACACATTTTGGATATCCTCGGATGTTATCATTAAATCAAATTTTGGATATCCTTTGGATTTTATTGTTAAATCATTATAAATTTCGAATATCCTCAGAGTTTATCGTTAAATCATATTAAAATTTTCAGATATCCTTGGACTTAATCGTTAAATCGTATAAAAAAATTTGAATATCCTTTATCGTTAAATCATATACAAAATTTCAGATATCCTCGGATTTTATCATCAAATATAAATTTAGGATATTTTCAGATTTTATCTTTAAGTCATATTATAAATTATGGACAACGTTGGATTTTATCATTAAATTATATGTAAAAATTCTTAAATTATTATATAACATTAGAAACTCTCATTACCTTAAACCTCAAAACAAAATGACAAATTCCTCCCAAGTTTGATTTTTTGGAAAAAATTAAATTGTTTATTTAAATTGTTTTTATTGACAAAATAAAAAGCATTTGTAAGAAAAAGGACCCTATACAATCCTTCCAATCCTACCCTCCCTCTCCTTCTCTTTGTCCTTATCATATAATTATTTTTCTTTTTAAGAAAAAGCCTCTCCCTCCTTTACCTTCTCAATATCCCTTTAAATAAAAAATAAATAAAAAAAATAAAAAATAACAAAATAAAAAATAAAAATAAAAATCAATAAAACTAAAACATAAACAAAAAGAAAGTACAAATAAAATAAATCCCCTATTCCCATTAACCCACCTTCTCAGGAAGGGGAAGAGAAAAAAATATTGAGTGAAGAGTTATCTCCACCGTTAAGGGATTTAGATGGTCTATCCCCCAATACCAACTTCCTCAAAGAAGGGGGGGGGGGGAGGGGAGAAAATTGTAGACACTGTAAAATTAAAATTTCCTTATATAGCAAAACTGAAAATTAACAGATTTTTCCGTTTGACATGTAAAAATAGGTGAAAAATTATAAGCCATTTTAGAAATTTTTCAGAATTTTCAATGGGAACAAAACATTAAATTAACATGGAATTTCCCTTTTTGACTTGCAAATATTTTAATGGTAAAAAATAACTTTTTCTCTTTAAGAAATAAATGACAAAAATAAGTTTTTAAAAAAATTTCTGACAAAAATAACAGCCAATAAAGTCTGATTAAATGTATAATCTATAAAATACAATATTATCTTTGTGCATTCAATAAATGTCTGATTTAGTGAAATGGTTATACATTAAATGTGTGGTATATTCTTCTTTAAATGCAATATATTAAATGTATGCTATTTTCTCCTTTAAATATAATAAAATGATCACTCACAGATTCAATGTATAATATATTTTCCTTTAAAGGGGTACTTATATTGATTTTTCTTTCAAAATAACAACAAAAATATACCAAATTTATATAAAAAATAAAAATAACTAAAAATAACTAAACAAATATGCATACATCAAATGTAAATTATTTCTGTGGACACCTCCCAAACCTCTAGCTATGATAAACTAGCAGGCCTATGAGGTGACCCCCTTTTGATCAAAAATGTGCATGCCAGTGAATGAATTCAATGATGTTGCAAACTGAAATGTTGCCTTTGAATGTGGGGCTCACAGATATCACTAGAATCTCATGAGCTAAAATTGTCACGAGTTGTATCTGGTCCCGAGAGATTTTCAGGGTACGCTGAGCATAACAACCAATTTAGCCACAACAGCAAAGTTTGAGGGGTTATGTCATGTTTCCCAGCCTTTACTGGAAGCAAGGCGTTTTCGGGGCCATATTGATCGAGTGCGAGCAAATTATCACTTTCTGATTGCCAACATACAATAATCTGTTCTTGTCTATGATACCCGGTTGCGTCATTAGAACCATGAAACCATCTGATCCAAATGGAGATATTTCGGGTCCACTGAAATGGCATGCATCTCGCAAACCTCAATGTCAAAGCTATGGTTATCAAAAACCTCTTCAAAAACAGCTGTTTTTGTGAAGTTCAAGCCAGGGGCTCAAATTTATCTGAGTTGAGCCACACCAGAACTCATGAAAGGTTCCACTTGCGGAACAGGGTGAGTGATGGGTGGTTTCAGGTTACAATTGGCAAGCAAGTCCAATTGGTCTTTGTCGTGACCTATTCCTCTTTTCTCGTGATGTCTGAATGTGTCAAAAATCATGGAGCGGTAGTCTCTGATCGTAATAGGTGCTAACTGTTTCTTCTCAAAGAAGTAGAGAAAACGTTGGCAAGTTGCGAGATTAAGACCTGCAAGGGGACGATGTTAATGCCTTTGCATCAGTCACACTTTCCCTCATATGCCTTCAAAGTGCAGGGACTTCTAGCTTGTGGGGTCCTCTCCATGATTAAAGGATCAAACTTCATTTTTTAACAGGCTCTCCTGATAAGAAAAAAACATGTAGGAGCCTGTCTGGTCAGGGACTGATGTTGCTGGAGCAGATTGGGAGAAACAGGGACTTTCCTGAAAGCATCTATGGCTAGAGTGAGTAATCGTTTACCCAAGATTTGCCACATCTGAAAGGACAGGTCCCTCATTTTCTGCATTATCCTCAGTTCCAGAACAGTTGGCAGAAGGTGTTACCCCAAAACTCATTCCAACTGACTGATAAAACATCAACAACCCAGGCTAATGGGTCTAGGACTGGAGAGATGAAGGTGGGTTTTTTTTGGTAGTACCTTGTCACAAAAGAGACCTATCATTGGATCCACCCAAAGCGCACAAATCCACTGAAAGACCAATGAATGGACCAATTGGTGTCATAAGTCTGGCCTCTTTTCCACAATAAATCAGTTTAGGACACTGAGTAAAGTGGAGCAATAGGTGTGCTACCCAATGCCCTAGTATCCGTGCAGACCGTAATATCCAGTCATAAGTCATTCTCTCGCCACCAACGCAGGAACATTTTATCTCGGTGGAGATCATAACTCAATGATCAAGCCGATCAGAAATGGAGAGCCACAGAGCCAGTAGGGTCATCTGAAAAGGGACGCTTGATAAGGCAGCCGAGAAGAGTTAAAATCGCTGCAGCATACAGCTGCAAAAGAGAAATGGCACACCATAGGGCAGTGATCGAACAATCAATGAATGATGAGGCTCAAGTGAAGACAAGTGGAGAAAAACATATTCTCTACCCAAATCTAAATTGTAAGAAGCCACCAGGGCACTGACCATGGAGTGATGCACAACCCTATTAATTACTTGGCAATGTGGGCAGCAGAATCCCACACATGCTCACAACTCAATTTTTCAGCAAGGCAAAAACCCCTTAATGACACCAGATCAAGTATAAATGACATGGACACCATAGTCTGCACTATTTTGGAAGTCGTGTGAAAGAAATGTTGATCCATTTAATAGAACTGTGGGTTTCTGAAAAGAATACCTTTAAATTCCCCAGACCTTGTATTTTGTCTGATAGATGGTAGGAGATTTGCTTAATCTTTGTCAACTGTTGAATCAAACATAAGGTGTTCATCCTGATACTCAATGTCTACTGAAGATTTGACCATAAAAACTTGGCTTGCAGATGTCAGGCACCCAGAGGGAGAAAAGATTCTACAGATTTCCTCAGCAGCCGCTTTTAAGCTAAACTCCATGTGCTCCATGGTGAGGTTGGAGTGAGCCAATTGATCAAGGTTGTCCCCACACTTACTGTGGGTGCTGTCATCATCAGGTATTGCTTCCACGTCTGCAAAAAACATTCCCACAGCATGGACTAAGTCATGCCATTGAACCTGTGCATAACGCAGTACCTATCGAATGGATATGCCATAAACATTAGGCCCACTGTTTGAACTGGCAGCTGGACAACTGACATGGCTTGTCTTGCCAGGATGGCCAGCAGGATGGGTGGCAGGAAAGTGTGCTGGACTGGTTGCAGGATGGTTGGCTCAACTGCTGGTGGGACACACTGGACAGCAAAATGGAGGGACCATTTTCACAAGTCCTTAAGATTCCGCATATAACATGAGAATCAGAGAGTATGTGGCATGAATCACTGATGTGATTGACCTACGGTTGCTAGTTGAAACAAATAGCCAGCCAAGCAACTGGACCAGCTGGTCAGCAACTGGAGCAGTGCCGTATGGCATAGATGACTGATAAAACAAAACATTGAAGTTAATGTTATACCCCATGAGCCTGGACTTACTGGCACTGGGTGTCCAACATTGGGAGAACAATCTCCTGTCAACTCCAAGTCTGTATTGAAGAGATGTGATGAATGAAGGAATAGAAACTCCTATAAAGTCAGGAACTGCAATGTTGTCTCCTGCACTAGTCTCCTCAATTGTGACTCTAGTAGTGCCTGGGATGAAAAAAGAATGGGGCACCTCCTATGCACACTGACCCTCTGTATCAAGCTGGCTGGATGTAACTGCTGCTGTGGGAATGGTTCTCATCATTTAGATGGGGAATACAACATCATGTCATCCCCAACTACACTAGTTATCAACAACATCTATTAGGGCGAAGATATAAAATGTTGCTGTCAGCTGACTCTGACTTTGCTCGTCTCTCCTTGCTTTTTAAACTTTGCACAGCACTGTGGACCACATTCCCTCAAATTACTTAACACAAACACTGCATGGTGAAACTGAGAAACACTTAATACAAGCGATGCATGTCTCATATATATAGATAGGAAAGAAACATTTTAGAGGTAGAAGAGTTATTGTGATCAAGGAATCAGAAAAGGAAGTATCATGGAAAACTTAAACTATTTATCCATGACATTTATGTTGAATATAGGAATCCAAAGGTTATATATATATATATATATATATATATATATATATATAAGAAAATTTGTCAAACCACAATGTGAAACTGAGGTGAAAGCACCCAAAGAGCTTTTGGAATCTATCAATTGCTTTCTCAAGGGCACAAAGCTATAAAAATGAAATTGCACAAACAAGACAAAAACAAAATACAAATATGTAATTACCAGTAGTTTACAGAATCTATATATTTGGCTGTAGATATTTACAGAAACGATACAATGAGAACAAAGGAATCTAACTGATGATGTAAGCAAGTAGATGAGCAATGAAAAATGTGCACCATCTATAGGGTTGTCAACAACTGTCCAATTAAAATTTTATCCAAGATATGGTATTTTGCTGAACTGGTGATTACTTAAAACTAGTAAATGTTTTCTAAAGTAGTATTACAAAATTGTGTTGTGACTAATTACAAAATAAAACAAAATAACCTAAATTATATATATTTTTTTACACTAGAATTTTTTTTTTATTACAGAAGAATAGAAGTTGAGATAATGGATTTGAGAAATCAAATTACCAGTAATGGCCAATAGGTTTCTTTGGATTCCTATTTGCTGTTCTCCATTCTGAGTTATGGGTAATCACAGTTGTGATTACATCATTGAAAGTAGGCCAGGGGAAGATAAATTATCTGCCACTGGGCAGCTTTCCATTTTTTGGGTTTGCCAATCTGATCCTTGGAGATTCATTCTAATATTTAATTTCTTTGTTTCTCCAATATATTGGATACTGGAGATATATACATATATATACATACTCACGTATAAGCAGATACCAACTGCAAACTGCATAGACCCAGATCTGCCATCGCATAATGCGCCAGCAAATCTGGGTCTATGCAGTTTGTAAGGACTAATCAGTAGAACAAACAACATAGACCCTGATATGCCGGCACATTTTGAGCCATAATCTTGACCATCAAGATTGATCCACAATGTACTACCTGATATACCTTCTGATGATGATGTGTAAGTATACAACATTACATGCTTTAATATCAAATGGCTCTAAAGTTAGAGATCCAAAAAATCAGGGGACAACAAGTGTGATTAGAAAAAGTTTATCATAAAAGATGAATGCAGACAATACTTTAGTGTGATTCTTTAAAAACCACTGACACCATGATACCATTATCTTGCTTCTTTTATAGCTATGACAAAATGGAGGTGAATACTTATTTCTATTGTTTGATGGGTTGAATAAACATGCAGTTAATCTTATATTTTTATTTTTATTAGCTTCCATAATAATAACTTAAAAAGCTTTGAAAAGACTTAATTTCTGCCTGGTCATATGTATCTTTTTACAGCAACTTGAGCAAGACAACTGACACTTGAGTAAAGTTTTGCAGTTCAGCATGTCTCACTTCTGAACAAGGTTATGACAGGTGGTATTAGTGTTGGGAATCATTTGAAATTTAAAGACCGATGACACATTCATCATAACTGATCAACCATTGATTTCAATCAGTTGGAGATATTTTCTTAATTCTTTTCAAAGACAATGTCTTTTTTTGCATAGTTTGTAATTTAAGTTGCTTGTATCCTGGAAAGTTTCAATTTTTTATGGGCACATTTGTCATCTGCCATGTTTCCGGCACTTGGGCTGTGCTAAACAACAGGTTTTCTTGTCTGGAAGCTATTATTTACATATTTTACTTGTTATGGAATATTCTGTCCCAAAGAATTAAACAATTTTAAAAAGACAACGTAGAGTATTTATATTTATTAAGGTAAAATCATATTTGACTATTTGGTCCCTTGACCTTTCCAACCAAAATATTATTATATTTTCATTAATCATGCACAATTACATCATATACAACCTTCAAAGATACAGCAATGCTGACAACACCGTCACAAAGTTATACCTATGTCTTAATATCTAGATGATACAAAACTGAACCTTCACACATGACACATTCCTCTAATTCTACAGCCTAAACAGTTAAGCAAAGTAGCTACCAGAACAATTGATACCATTCTCATATTTTTATTTGCTACATACAGCAACTTAACTTTTGCAATAAATTATTTTCAATATACATGTATACCTATTTGCATATAATCCAACAACAAGAGTCATATATCTGAAGTAAAGATGTTTTCATTGCAAGAAGAATCCATATAATACAATACTTAATACCAATGGGTCATATCAACCCTATATGTAGTTTTTTTGGGGTAAAACTAAATTTTATTATGTAATACTTATCTGCTACTATTGCACTGATCATGTTCTTTTCAATTCTGGGCCTCCAATTACTAATTGGATCAGAGAATATTAGCTTGGAATGGGGACTCAGCATCCCAGAAAAAGAAAGCAATGCAACAGTAGCAGGTATGGTATTACTGCTATTATAACATTAAACCAAAAGTTATCAGAAAGAAAATCAATTGCTTGCATGCAATAGATATAATAAATTCATGTAATTCATGTAATTACAGAGATTACAAACACCATTTATGTAAATGAGGAGAGCATGATAATATATATACAGAGAGAAAGTTAATAATACTTAGAGTTTTTGAAACATTGCCTAAAATCAGAGAAAAAGAAAAATCATAAAATCAGATATACACAATGAAACCCGAACTGTAAAATTGGTAGAGTCTACAACATTGTATTAGAAATGGTGGTCATTATGACATTTTTAAACCCTTGGAGATTTATAAGTATACTATTGTCAGAGAAGAAGTGAACATCCCAATCTTGATACTGCTAGATCGCACTGTAGATGTTGAAAGTGTTGGACATCTATCAAATGAATTATACATTCGATATCTTCATTCTACATATAAAAAGCAATGAGTCAAACACATTCATCCCAAGGTCTACTTGGTCCTAAATAACCTTCCAGCATGCAATATGGCCACCATGCCAGCCATCTTGAAAATCTTGTTATTGCTACTACTCCTGAAGAGATAGTCATATTGACATGGAGTTTTTACTGGAAGCCTTCTTATAATGTTTAGTTCGTCCTAAATTAAAATGGTGCCAATCAATTGAAACACCTCATCACTTTTCTTAAAAATTCCATCTCAGAAACATTTTGTGGTTCAGCATAAAAAGGTAAAATCACCAGAAAATGGGGAAGAACTCAGTCACACACTAAAGTATGCTTGGTAAAACAGAATTATGTCAAAAGCATTATGATACTGTTATGGAATTATCTGCACAAGTTCAGTAAAAGGAAGTTCTCTAGTGAGTTCATGCTTGGGAATCTTGGGAATGTTTTGGCCAAGAATAAGTGATCTCAGTCAAGTCATCCATAATGAATACTATGATAGTGTGCGATGCGCTCAATATGTCATTTGGGAAACAAGGTACATGTACACTACACTGGCAGCTACTGTAGTATTTCCGAGTTGTTTTTGCTATCATTGACAGAAAGGCCTCAAAAATTTAGATTGTGGTGGTTATCTGACATTCAATATGGTTGCCACAATGGCAATCTTGAAAATCTTATTGCTACTTATCCTGGACAGATGGTCATATCAACATGTGGTTTTCACTAAAAAGACTTCCTTTCACGTCTAGTTAGTCCTAAATGAAAATGCTGCTGATCTTATATTCAATATGACCTTTATGGAATTATTTGCAAAGTTCAGTAAAAGACAGTTCTCAACTGAGTTCATACTTGAAAAAAGAAAGTTGAGAATGTTTCAGACATGAATAAGTTATCTCAGTTGAGTCACCCATAATGAACACTATGATGGTGTGTGATGTGTCTCATTATGTCATTTGGGAAACAAGGCACATGTATACACACAATGGCAGCTAGTATTTCCAAGGTGTTTTTCTGATGTTTGGCAGAAAGGCCTAAGAACGTTCTAATTGTGGTGTCCATTTGACATCCAATATGGCTGCCACAGTGGCAATCTTGAAAATCTTGTTAATGCTACCCCTCCTGAATGGATGGTCAAATCGACATGGGGTTTTCACTACAAAACTTTATATGATCTCTACATGGTCCTATATGAAATGGGGGCCCCAGGTGGCCGTGTGGTCTAAGGTGCTCGCCTTTACAGATCACTCCCACATCTCACCTCTGCCCATGTGGGTACGAGTCTCAGCTCGTCCAACGTGGGTATGTGAGAAAGCTTGCCAGTAGCTTCCCATGGGTCGGTGGTTCATCCTGGGGTTTTCCTGGGATCTTCCTCCACCAAATATACTGGCTGCCATGTATCAAATGCTGAAACATGGCGTTACACCCACGAAAATGAACAGAACCTACATGAAAATGGTGATGATCTCATATCCAAGATGGCCACCACAGTGGCCTTCTTAAAAGTCTTGTTATCCCTACTCCCCCTGAATGGATAGTCGTGTCAATATGGAGTTTTCACTGAAAGACTTCATATGATCTCTAGTTGGTCCTAAATGAAAGTAGTGCCTCTCAGACATCCAATATGACCACCATGGCAGCCATCTACAAAATCTTGTTATCTCTATTCCTCCTGAATAGATGGTCATATCAACATGGTGTTTTCACTAAAAGACTTATGATGTCTAATTGGTCCTACATGAAAATGCTGCTTGTTGGACATGCACTCTGACATCAAATATGGCCACCATGAAAAAAATCTTGTTACTGCTACTCGTCCTGAATAGATGGTTGTATTGGCAAGGAGTTTTCTTTAAAAGACTTATGATGTCTACTTGGTACTAAATGAAAATGGTGGTGACCTGACCTCCAATATAGCCACCAAATCTTGTTATCACTACTTCTTTGAAACAGATGGCCATAGGTACATGGGTTTTCACCAACAACCTCCTCACTGGTCCTAACTAAAAATGATGAAAATCTGACATACAATATGGCTGACATGGTGGTCATCTTGAAAATCTTGTATTAGCAGCCATACCTGATGGCAGATGGGCATCAGTTGTACAAGTCTGAAAGATCTTCATGCCAGGACATCTATTAAATTTAGCAAAATTCTGTCCAGCAGTTTTAGAAAAGAAGTCATATAAAGGTTTTTCTATTTTAAGTAATGCCAGCCATACTTGATGGCAGATTGGCATCATTTGCAAAACTTTTAAAGGTTGTCATACCAAGGAAAATTTGGTCAGGTTAATTAAAAACTAAAGTAATTTCAGTCAAAGTGACCTATTTTTGGTAAGATGGTATTGGACTCGCCGAGATACATCTACATACCAAGTTGCATGACTATGGGGATAATAATGCCCGAGAAACTGACCTAAGTGCAAAATTTAAACAGTCACTGAAGTGTGAAATTTAGGTCACAGTGACCTACTTTGGGTTGACATATGTGGTACTAACCAAAACACATCTACAAACAAAGCTGCACGGCTCTGGGACTTACATTGCTTGAGAAACTGGCCTAAATTCAAAACTTAACCAATGTGTAATGGACAGACAGATGGACAGAAGGATAAAGGTAACACTATATGGACTTTCACATTTGTGGCGAAGCATAAAAAAACATGTGGTCTGTCATCAACATTTCAATCTCCATCTCACCCTCTACTGCAAATATATGACTTTCATGATTTTTATGATCAATGACCCACAAAAGGCAATATTAAAGACACATACAGTCAAACTGTCAATAGCAGCCACTTATGGGAAAAGGCCAAACTGACCATTGTACACAGGTGACCTCTGAATCCATGTTCGCCTTTCAAACTTGGTTCTTGAACAAATAGTATGCACTGAATACCACTATCATCATCATCATTATTATTCTTATTAGATGTATTGTTAATATTATCATTTCAGGCAATTGGCATAATTTCATAATCAAACAATTCACCATAGAAATTAATTATTCATACATTCTGGTAGAAAAGGGTTTTATTCATAGATTTCTTCAAGCTTTCCCTCTGTCTATTTTTCATGTAGTTCATTTTACTTATATATATGACCTAGGCCAAATATACAAAGTGTCTATGCACCAATTGTCAAGTCACATTTGTTCAAAACTTGTGATGGCTTTTAAGTTGAAACATTGTTTCCATCATATGTGTATTATAAATGTGCAGGAGTTTTTGTCCTCAGTTCTGTGTTCTTGTAGAATTTGGCAGAGCATTCCTTGAAAACTTTGAATCAACAGAACATCTTATATGAAATAGTGGCTACATGATCTATTCTTGGATTAAAAAGAGTAACCTAATAATTAAATGCCTGTTAACATTTTCACCTCAATCATGAATAGATATTTATTGAAGATCTGGTATATATATATTGTGACTATCTGTTCATTTTTCTCAGACCACAATGCAGTTTGCATATATGGATTTATGCGGAGTTTTTACATAACTTTAGCTGGGTTCTTTTTGTTTATTTTACTTACATTTATTACAATACTCTATCTTCCAGAAATGAGCAATGTCTGAAAGCTGAATTTCATTGTTTGCATTATCAACAATAGGTAGGAAGAGCCTACCACAATTTGGATCACAAACTATTATTATGTAATAAACACTGATAGAAATTGTTGAAAATTTGATTAAACTAAACCAAATTCCGGATAAAATTAGTTGAAATTTCTGATGAATATATTTACTATGGTAATCAACACATCCCCACTCACCCACTCGAATAAAGGGACGGGGGGGGGGGGGGGGGCTATAAGAATGACAATTTTTCTTGAGTATTTACCCCGACAGCAAATTTCTAAGCAATATTGTGATCTTTTTCAAATTCTTAAAATGTCAGTGCAATGGAGAGATTAGCAACTTTAAAGTTACATTGACAGACTGGCTTGAGTCAGTGAATATAAACAAGAGAAGGCATGTTTATACATCCATTCACATAACATGTCTTTACCCAAACAATCCCTTTCTTGGGAAATAAACACTTCATGTGCACAGTTGATATGCTTGAATGACTGCTTTAAGCAATAAGAAACCACTGTTTGGTAAGGAAATACCTGCAATCTGACTGCAAAAAACAGGTGACCATTTAATACATGACTTTTATAGAGGAAATTTCAATGGGGGAAATGGGAATGGCTGCTGAGACATGGTGACCATTATGGCATGTTTGACTGTAGTATCAAAACATAAAGATTTTTCAATTTCAAATGTTCGTCTAAAAGGCTCAAGAAAATGAACACATCTAAGCAACCTGTTCAAATATGCAATCATGATCACCATCAGATTCTTAAATTAGTTCACTTTTACACATCCTGATACACTACACATGAAATGCAGGTTATATTCTATAGCATGTTTGTGTCTTGTGTGGCATTATTTTCCAAGAAAGCCTTCTATTTACTTCTTTTCTGGACTGGTTCCTTGATGACTGTGCTTAGTTCTTGTTTAACTGACTCACCACAATTGGGACTGCAAGCAAAAAAATGAAACAATAATGAACTCATAGACCTTTCATACCTCAGCAAAATTAATGTAAGTTTTTTGCATGCAGTAAATGTTTGAAATTGGGTTCTTAATCTCTATTCCTATATGAATGACCCTCAAGCAAGAGTTACAAAAGGATATGTTACTCTTTAACACTGTGGTGTATATGCTTATGTAAACATTAAGGGAGAAAAATAAGTTAAACAAGATGATCTTCTAAACTTTGAATAATAGCATTCCATCAAAACATTCTTAACAACTTCATTTAGTATACATTGTCTGACTTAATCATTGGAAGGGAATAGAGATTTACAATACTAACAGTTAACATCAAATTAGATAAATAGACTATAAACTAGTCCACACTCTGCATCTCATCTACTCCTGCAGCTTTTAGCAGTCAAGGAACTTTTGAAATAAAATTGTTAAAATGTTTTTCTATTTTTAGTAATGACAGCCATATTTGATGGTGGATTTCCATCATCATTATCATCATCATCATCATCTTCCTTAATTATGTCCATTAAAACTGAGTATAATCACATCACTTGTGCAAATGTGAAAGTCTTTCATGCCATGGTATTTTCTGCCAAATTTGGTCAAATTCTCTGAAGTGGGTTTTGCAAGTGTCTTTTCAAAGTTTTTCTATTTTTAGTAACAGTGGCCATATTTGATACCATACTGGCATCATTTGTACCTAAATGAAAGCTCTTAATGCCAGGATGTTTTTTAAATATTTTTTTCTTCAAATTTGGTTCAATGCAGTTCAGTGTTTTTTGAGAAGAAACCATAAATATGTTTTTAAATTTTGCATAACATCTGCCATATTTGATGGCAGGTTGGCATCATGTTTAAAAAACTGAAAGCACTTTAGGCCATGATACTTTCTGTCATATTTTGTTAAAATTCTGTTAAGCAGATTTTGAGAAGCAGTTGTTTCAAGGTTTTCTATTTTAGGAATTGTGGCTATATTTAATGGCAGATCAGCATCATTTGTACAGACTTGAAAGCACTTCATACAAGAATGCTTTCTTTGTAATTTGGTTAAATTCTGTTGAGCTATTTTTAAGAAGTCATTTAAATGTTTTTCTATTTTTAGCAACAGCAACCATATCTGATGATAGATCGACATTGTACAAAAAATGAAACCCCTTTTTGCAAGGATGCTCTCTGTCAAAGTTGGTCAAATTCTGTTGAACTGTTTTTGAGAAGTCATTTAAGATTTTTGTTATTTTAGGTAACAGTTGTAATAGTTCAAGGTGGATCAGCATAATTTCTACAATTTGAAAGCCACTTATGCCAGGATGCTTTCTGTCAAAACTAGTCCAATTGTCTTGAGCAGTTTTTTTTTTAGTAACAGTGACTAGTCTTGATGGCAGATAAGCATCACTTGTCAAACAAGAGTCCCTCAAAAGGACTGACACTCTACTGTCCAAAAAGAATTTCCAGGAATTCAAGATTAAAATCATTTTTTTGTTTTAACTCCCAAGTGTTGAAACTATCTCTGATATTCTTGAGCAATAAGATTTTCAAATTAGCTGCTGTGGCTGCCATACTGGGTGTAAGATCAGCACCATTTTCATTAAGCACAAACTAGACATTATTAGAAGACTTTTGGTGAAAACCCCATGTTAATATGACAATCCATTCAATAAAATTAGTGACAAGATTTTCATTATGTTCATTGTGGCAGCCATATTAGAATTCATATCAACACAGTTTTCATTCAGGACCAACTATATATCATAATTAGTCTTCTGGTGAAAACCCCATGTCAATATGACTTTTCATTTAGAAGGAGTAGCAATAACAAGAATTTCATGATGGCTGCCATGCTGGCCATACTGGATTGTCTGATTGGCACCATTTTCATTTACTACCAACTCTACATCATAAGAAGTCTTCTATTGAAAACCCAATGTTGATATCACTGTCCATCTAGGAGGTCTAGTGAAAAGATTTTCAAGATGGCCACAGAGGTGGCCATATTGGATATCAGATTGACTTAATTTTTATTTAAGAGCTACAAGTCACCATAAGAATTCTTCTGGTGAAAACCACATGCTGATGTGACTTTCCATTCAGGAGTAGTAGCAATAAATTTTTTTTAAAGATGGCTGCCATGGTGCCCATACTGGAATGTCAGATCGACACCATTCATTTAGTACCAACTCTATATTATAAGAATTCTGGTGAAAAGCCAATGTTGATATGACTTTCATCTAGGAGGAGTAGTGAAAAGATTTTCAAAATGGCTGCTGTGGTGGTCATGTTGGATATCAGATTGACACAATTTTTATTTAAGACATACTAGACATAAGAAGTCTTCTGGTGAAAACACCATGCTGATATGACTTTCCATTCAGGATGAGTTGCAATAACAAGATTTTCAAGATGTTGCTGCGGTGGCTGTATTGGATGTCAGATTGGCACCAATTACATTAAGGACCAACTAGACATCATAAGAAGTCTTTTAGTGAAAACCCAATGTTGATATGACCATCCATTCAGGTGGAGTGGCGATAACAAGATTTTCATGATTGCCACTGTGGTGGCTATATTGATGTCCGGGCAGCATTTCATTAAGGACCAACTAGACATCTTAAGAAGCCTTCTAGTGAAAACCCATGTCAATATTACTTTCCATTCAGGAGAGGTAGCGATAAAAAGATTTTCAGGATGGCTGCCATAGTTTTTGAGCTATTTTGCTTACTAAAAAGTGATGGACAGACAAATGGACAGATAGCACAAAACCAATATGTCTCCCTTCCTGGGATAGTTCGGGTGGGGAGGAAACACCAATATATGTATCAACATATAAATGTTTATACCAAAACAAGACTGCTTAATTTCATGCATAATGTCTAGGGCATAGAGTACATTGTGGAAACCAAAGGATACAAAACCCATGCAATAATGAATATGATCTAGTCACACAGCAGCTAAACCTGGCTTTATTTTGACAACTGTTGTAGACATCATGCTCTTTTGACAAAATGACACTGGCAAATTATTATATTTAAGGTCTCCAGTTGTTTAAATAATATGAAAACAATTTTTTTGAGTAAAATATATTTCTTTGACAAAACTGTCACTATCTCTCGTAAATTCAGCCCTCCCATCATTGTTTTATGCATTGAAATTGCTAAATGTCATCTGCCCACCTAGGTGGAAGTCAGACAAGAGTGATCTCCTCTTTGATAGAGGGACTGGTGCCAAATACCATCCATACCCCAGTTACTACTGAAGAGGATATGCACGCTATTTAAGGTTTGAAAATGTAGCTGTGTGGAGGCTGGGACGGTGTGCCCATATTATGATCAGGTAATCATTGCTGAAGAAACAAATTTTACTCCAAAAATTGGTTTCTTGTTCAGATGCATTACCCGATCATAATACATGAGGAGAATAGGTAAGAGGTGGAGAACATTACATCATTTTACCCCAGAGAAGGTCCACTCTCCAGTCCCCTAATGTATGTGAAGCAGCTTCAGATCTCATGAGAAATATGCAGCTTCAGATCTCATGAGAAATATGGGCTAGAGTTAGCATACAGATATATGCCTGGGCACAGCTTATAGAGAAATTTTGTCACTGCAAATTCAACAGAATCTGAGTGGCCGCATCATTGTGAAACTGCTGAATGACCCAGTAAGGTAGCCTGTTGTGTTGCTGCTATAGGTCCCACCACGTCAAAAACTGAGCCCTCAAGGATGAAAGGTCTCCGATGTAAAAGCTAGAGAATGTTGTCTTTGCCCTCCATTGCCGCGCTTGGATAATGTCAGTCTGGGAACAGTTATGCTTGAATGCTATGCATGTGGTGACTGCCATAATGCTAATGCACAAGAAACCGATTTGGTCTTGGGTTATTTCTCAATTCGCAGAGTGAATAACACATCATATTCAGGACGATAGAGCTTGAGCTGAAATATCATCCTTTCCTTCTTTTAATGGTGGAAATAAATAAGATCTCACTCTTCTGACTGGCTTGGTACCACTTCAAAGCCCTTATGGGGTCCTGTAGAAGCCCATAAGATAAATTGTCCAATGAGCAAAAAGGTTTCACAGCAAAGGACTAATTCCCCCATGAGAAGGAGCCTGTTCTTAGCTTTGAAAACAGAAGCCATCATAAGTGAATTCAAACCATAATGACTGAACTGCTGATTGGATCAATCGACAAGGTGTGTATCTCAATGATTCTGCCTGCTGTACAGTACTTGTTTGCACAAGAGAGGGTGCTGGAAGAAAGACATTATTGATTAACTTTTAAATACCCAATGCATGAAAACCACACACTGAAAGACAGAGACATCAGAATGATTTACAATCGGATACCAAAGGAAGAATCAATTGTTTTTATATCAATTATATATTTGGACAATAAAAAACTAATTTCAAAAGAGTCTTGTATATTCAATATGTGTGTATTTATAAAAAGTTGGTCTGTTTCCATGCATGATTTCTATTGCAGTTATTGCAGATGTCCAATTTTTATGTGCATTACTAAGTTGGTTTAAACAATATAGCCTAACAGTTTTACATCCTGATCAGTGGAAAGTGTATCACTGACACTTTAGGAATTTTATGTTTTCACTTTATTCAAAGAAATCTGATGTGCTGCACTGACTTAACAAGAGGCACATTTTTCAGCTTCTTCTGAATGGCATGAATTTACTCAATTGTTTCAAAGGAAAAAGTAATCCTATGAGATATGGACAATTACATTCCAAATGACAACCACTGCTATTTAAAATAAAGAAAAGAACAGAAAACACATCAAACTTACACTGAAATGCAAACCACATGCTCAGTCCTTAAGCAGTAATGGCAGTACATGCAGTGAACAACAGCATGTGTTCACGAAGTTGTAATACACAACTTTGACCCAGCTAAATTCTGACACAACAATGACTACTGCATGTGTAATGTGACAGGGACCTGACTTCAGTAGATGTTCTACAGAAATCAAGGTAGTATTGCGACCCTATATTGGTACTGCATTTTGGGTCACTAAAGATGGTATTTAGGGTCACGATCAAAAAAGTTTGGGAACTACTGCCTTAGACTGATCCTCAAAACTCGAAGCCCGTTCCTCATAGGAAAGGGGGGTTATCAAACTAATCCCTTCACCCAGATGGGTGGTCAAAACTTGGTATAGAACCTGAAGACTGATGCTCAACACCCAGCAAAAGTCACTTGGTGTTCAGTGCCTGTCGGTCTGTGTTCAGTGACCAGCAGTTGGTGATCCTAGATCGGTGACTTAAGACCGAAAGGGGAAGATTGGCCCCATACACCATATGCCTGGTGACAGACACTCTGTGAATGTCAATTGGAACATCACCTGGTGACCAGTGACTGGTGTCTGATGCCTGGTACCCGGTGCCTGTTGACAGACCCTGCATGACTGTCACTTGACACATTCCCCAATGACTGGCAGCCAGTGCCCAGTTAGTGGTGACAGACTTCCAATGACTGTCACCTGACACATTATCCAGTGTCAAGTACCTGGTGCCCAGTAACCTGGTAATAACCAGTCATATGATGTAAGACCACAATGAGGTGTCTCTGTTTGGGAAACTCGACTCCGATGAACGAGATCTCCTTGAATTATATCCAGATCTACTTGAGGGCAGAGATGGCTGTGCTTTCCAGTATTTCCTTGCATCAGGATGGCAGTGATCACTATTTAGAACTGGGAACTCCCCTACACTGGGAAGTTCCAATGATCCCTCCCTCTCGGGAGCTGACACCTTCCAACTGAATGTCAGAGATTACCCCCTCCCATCTCTTACAGAAACTGGTGAGATTCCTACATTGGGAAGTGCCATGGACCCCTCCGGGCAATGGAGGGAGTCCTTCTGAGATGAAGAGAAATAAGCAGGACCCTTCTTCTTGGCCCTAAAGTCTGCCAACCTCCAAACCTCATCAGGTCACAAACAACAAATGGGGCAGTACACAAACCATGCATGCTTAACATGTGAAGGTGTGTGTCCCACGCTACCTTTCAACACCCACATTTACCAACACCTTGAGGCGTTATTAAACGTTGATAGGAATATAATCAATAAAACAATAAACAAGAACAACACTTGGGTAGGAATTACTTATCCTGACAGCAGTTACTATTAGTGGGATGAAACAAAATAAGCAATGCTTCACTAGTGATGTACTCAAAGAATTGGGACAAAGATACATGGAAAAAAGCAAGGACTGGGGAGAAAATAACAAATAACAACACAAAAAAGGATACAAGTGACAGCAGAATTGCTAAAAGATGACTTAACACAAAGTGTTGAGCACCCAAGAGACACATGTAAAAATGCACCAAGGAAAAGAAGGATGATATTCCGATTGTCAGAAGTGGACTGAGGTGTCAGACTTGGATCATGTTGTTTTTTATTCGAGACAACCAATTGCTAATTGTAGGAGGGAATAATGTCCTTGGACTGAGGACTAGCACTAGGAAAATATATAGTGACACAATAATAGCAGATGACGTATTATTGCTATTAAACCATGTTTTACTAATACATGGTTATGAAGAAAACCACAATTTACTAAGAGAATTTGTTGGCACATTTTTTAAAATAGCAGTTGCATTAGAAAATCCTACATTCAATATAAGGTATTGTTTTCATAGCTTTTATGGGGGAAAAAAATTGCATTTATCATGTCTTCAGCAGTCTTACATCACCACTATTCCCCTCTCTCTCACAAAAGAATCTGATGATTTGATACATTGTATTTTCATTTGATGTTTACCTGATAACAAACTCACTAGATTATGATTTTCTATTTTTTGTGATGTTGAGACATCACAGACATACCATATTTGCTGGCCTACAAGTTGATGCAGAGTATAAGTCGAATTCGCTAAAATTTTGTCAATTTTCAACCCTTCATCCTTATATAAGTCAATGTGGAGTATAAGACGAAGCCAAATCAATATCTTGGCTTCATCTTTTTCGCTAGTAACTTCCAGTTTCATGAATATTAATGGTATCACTATGCTATTCCAGATTAATTGGGAAAATGATTAAGATGGTCTGTATATGTATTATTTATAGGTATTATTTATTGGTACATTGTATGCAATGATATGAACCCCTGTTGTCAAAAAATTAAGTGCAACTTGTATTCTTACAGCAACAGTAACCTCGTTATCAAATTATATGTACAATAAAAAATAAGAGAACTCAATTATGACTTGTTGTTTTTAGTGAATGCATGTATATATGTGTGTTTGTGTGAGAGAGAGAGAGAGAAAGGTTACAGGGCAATTGTAATATGCATTGTTGAGTTACCTGATGATTGTGATCTTACTTATGTACAGGAGCATTACTGTATTCCATTATCATTTAATACCTCTGAATAAAAAGTTCATTCTTGTTTTATATCCATTGTCAGAAAGAACCACATGGCTTTGCAGTGTTATTTACATGCTAATTAAAGATGCCTACAACTTTGGCCAGGTCATTCCAGTTGACATCAGCAGTAGATGTGATAGGGAAATGAGGCTACCCATCGGGTAATGTAATCGATCTTGTAAAGTATGTTAATGTATGCAGTACTGTGTAATGACCTGTAATGCCAGGTGCTTGCTCATGTAAGTTTTTCAACCAGTGACATTTTTTGTTCCACTGACAGATGCGTCAAAGCTTTGAATTCATGAGCAAAGATCAAACCAAAATGCTGCCTAACTACAGGAAGTGTACATGCACTTACTGATAAAGGGTAATCTTATTTCGTGGGAATATTGAGTTCATTGTATTTGCAAAGAAAAGAACAGAGCATGCTAAATGGTCATCTTGGGATTTAAACTAAATGGAGTTTATATTGATATAAATATTGTGAATATTTAAAAATAAATTATATATCTTTTAAACTGAAGGAGTATGGTATGTGTTGTTTTAATTTGTATTGACTATTTTATTACTGTTTTCTCTCTTTGACAAAAGCTTCAGCTAAACGGGATCAGTAAGGTACATTAATCAAAATAGCACAAAGAAGGGCTGAAATATATCTCTCTCTCTCTCATATAGGAACATACTTTATTTCAATCACGAGGTGCAAGAAGAAAATTGTGTGATGGAATACCCATGTCCATGTCATGGTTATTCATTTTCTAACTTGCCTATTCTAATACACAAATATGTAAGCAAATTTAAACAACATATATTACTAGTGCATGCTGCTTTAGTGCAATTACATCTGATGCACATGAATTTAATACTGACAATCATGTAAATATTTTGGAATCCTTCTCAATGTCATGTCCTATATTTTTTCGCACATTATCTCTTCCCCAAAATGGTAATTATTTTTTTACACATTACTTTTCATACTTTGAAGAAAAATAAATTAATTTTTTTCACATGCGAAAAATTACATTACATACTGTAAAGTAATTTCAGCGACATAATCCATATATAAGTCGATTCGGAGTATAAGATGAAGCCTGGACTTTCAGGTAAAAAAGTATTGACTTATAGGCCGGCAAATATGGTAATTGTTTAGCCTCCTTTCTTTAATCCTTATCTTTTGCTATTCACTCATTTCTTTTCTGTTATTCCCATGGTTTAATTTTATAATTTGTTCCAATCATGATTAATTTAAAGTATTAAACATTCACTTTCAGCTGTAACTTACTGTCCCACATCATAGTTTTTGGCTACAGCTTACAACCCAACCCCCAACCCCCTCTTACAGTCATTATCAATATACTTATTATAAAATTAACAATACTTTCATCAAACTTCTGTCGTTCTGTATTCAAGTTTATTCCTTGACTAGCAAGCATGTGTTTTGAAAGCTTTTTAGCAACTTTTATTCTAAATATATCACATTTTCTTTGGTGGCATGTTTCTGAACATCCTCTATATGACCATGGAAGAGCAGGTTGGATGACAGTGGCTATGATCTAAGTGTGACTTTATGGTATTCCTTAAGGAAGGCAGATATGGACAGAAAGACATCTATTTCCGCAAGCTGTAAGTTCACTGATGCTGCTATGAAATTGGCAAGCATGTGTTGTGCTGCTCCATTCAGAACATGCAGCATTTGCCAGACCGACTCCCAAGCACGAGTGGGGTTATCAATGGATGAGGCTAGGCTGTGTTCAGATTGCTGAAATATAGCCATGGATACCAAGTCGAGCATGGATCTGATTGCAATGACATTTTGAACCAGTTGTTTTGAGTCAAAAAAGAACTTCTGGTTCATATGAACTGATGGGGATTTTGACATTGTTATGACTCTATGTCTAAGAAAAATGTAACAGAAAGAAAGTGAAACCAACAATGTATGATAAATCAACAAACAATTTATTTCTAGACAATTAAAGTGAAAATTCATAAGACACTTACAGTAATATGAATTAAAATCCAAATAATCCAATAATACTAAGTGATCTAATCACAAGTTCTAAATATAGAATGTTCTGAATGAATGAATGTTCTGAGTGAATGAATTTTCCGTATGAAAGAAACTTCCTAAAAGACGAATGGATAGTCTGGAGTGTCCTGATGTACCCCAATAATGTAATCCAGATCATCTTTGAGAATGTTCCACAAATATCCAAAAGTCATATATATTTAAATCCAAAGGTTGATGTAAGCACTTTAGGTAACTCCAATGAATGTTCCAATAAATAATTCCTTTCAAATTATGTATACAGCAATACAGCATTACGGCATTACAGCTTTACGAGATTACAGCACAACAATGATTCCAAACAATCTGATGATTCTGAAAGACTGATCATGTTTTTAACACAAGATTTAAAATTGGAATGGAATCTTGCTTACCAAATGCTGTATAAATATAAGCCAAGTCACATGACAGAATGTTCTAGAATAGTATATGGTGTGTGTGAATTTTAACATATAACTCTAAGGAAATTCTAGTTTCATCTGTAAACAAAATCAACCCTGACCTCAAATGGAATACATAACTTGTTTACCAAAACCGTCCTTGAACTCAAATACTAAGTAAACAACCTAATTCAAGGACAATAGCTCAACATGTCAACATTATACTTAACATTAAGGTTTAAACAAATTTTAAAGTCAAGAAACATTTATAATTTCCTAAAATATTTATAATATTATAGAAACATCACACATAACAACATTCCCAAACCTGCAATGTCTGTGTCAATGGCTGGGACTTCAGTTTGAAAAACAAGTGTATGTGTCTTATAGAAAGCTTTGTAATTATTTTATAAGAGTCATCGCTGCAAAAAGAAATGTCTGTTGACACTTGTGTCTTGAAGCTGCCTCTCTAAATAATGTAATAAATCAGTGACTCAAGCAGACTCAAAGTAGAAAATTCAAGGATTTTCAAGGACTTTCAAAGACCCAAGTTAAAAGTTTTCAACACAGTCTTCAAATTTCTAGACATAGACAGTTAGGCCACTTTCCTTTCACCACAACTGAACTGCTTGGCAATGATGCTGTCAATGAACATAAACTGGAATATGCTGCCTATTCCTTCACATGACCTGAAGAAATAATGGCTTGTGATCACTTTCATAACCCAACATATCTGCCTCTATGGCCTGATTTGATGTCTTCAAGGACTGGATAGTATTTGCAGACAATGATGTGGCAGGCAAAGCCGATGTGGCTAATGTAGTACTAGTCACCTGCAGCACTACTGTTGCTCGCTGCTAATCACTTGTAGAAATCTTCCAAGTACCCCCATGACTTTAAGGACTGCTTCCAGTACTGTGTATGCTAACTACCTGAAATGAATATAAGTTAAGGATATAAATAAAGAACTAAATATGCAATGAAATGAGGTTACTGATGTAATACATGCATAAAAATTTAATTTAAAGTTTCACAAAATGTTACACATTTTGCTATAAAATCTTAAATTGTATTTTTAAGAAAGACTGCATCGGAACATTATAACAAAAGATCATGGTATATTTAATATTAAAATTAAGTCTATGTTTTTAAAAGAATAGACTAAGTCTAGTTAAAAACTAATGCTGATAAATTTTCTACAAGCAACTATATTGTATCCAATTATATTATGTACCAGGGTCTTCATTATTATAAAATTATATCAAGCACCTCTTTATACCTGCTACTAATTAAGACAGACAGACAGAGAAGATACCAGTACCTTTAGTGTGGCTGGTTACAGCTGCCTCCATATGTGAATCTTGTTCATCTTTCATCAGCCAAGATATTGAATCATCTTTATCAATCCAATTCTATTTAAACACACACTTTCCTGGCATTCTGAAAGCTAATTCACAATGTCTGCTTCGAATGGAAATCCTCGCAAGCGAATCGAATGATGTGACTATAATTTATGTGAAACTTTTAGATAGTCATGTGACATCCTTTGACCAATAGATATGTTACAACAAGAGTCACTCAAAGGGACTGATGCTCTACTGGGTAGGGGTGAAATGAATAATCGATATATCGATGTATCGATACTTTTTCCATATCGATACCCAAATCAATACAAAAGGTGAAGAATCGATACAAAATGATACTTAATCTTAGGCAGTCATGAATAATTATTAGTCGTTTGCCTTTTTATTCTTTAAATTGAAAATTCATCTGAGACAGCTGTAGCAGGCATGTGCACTCATTTCCGTCAGTAAAAAAGAAAAAACTATTGACAACACCCACTCGCCTTCTACAAATTAACAAACACAAGGTGACTAACTCACGTGGTTCAAAATCTGCCCCCTCCTTCCACCAATTCCATGCTGATTATTTTATCCCATCAGTATGTTCAGTCACTGATAACATATATCAACATAAGGAAGACATTCCAGATTTGTTCCCCATGTATGAGTTAAGTACTTTACTGATCATTTAATAACCACTAGTACGCGAAGTTTCTCTGTTACTTTGCATCTTGTCTACTTGGATCAAATTTTAAGGCTACACTTCCGGTGTATTTCGTAGTGAAATATGTTACATTCAATTCTGATTGGTGGTTATGGTTTAAAATCCAGGATAAAACAATACCAACCAATCAGAACTACTGTAGCTTATTCACTGCGTGATACACCAGAAGTATTGGCATCTGAACTCAATCCAAATGGATACAAAACAACAGAGAAACTTTGCGCAAAAGTGGTTATTAAACGATCTGTAAAGTACTTAGATTGTACACTGGGAACCAGTTTGGAATGTCTCCTTTTACACTGATATATGTAATCAGTGACTGAACGTGCTGACAGGATAAAAAAAAATGAGCACAGAATCGGCAAGTCTGCAGATTCCAAACCACACAAGTTATAGTCACCTTTTTAATTTGTAGAAGGGGATTGAGTGTTGTCAATAATTTCCTTTTTAACTGACAGAAACAAGCATCTGTGGCTGTGGCAGTTGTTTTAATTACATCTGCAAGAAGTAACAAGTGAACGATTTGCTCGTTATTCATATCCCCTCCCATACTCGGACTTGTTGTAGATAAGATTTTCCTTGTAACACCGTAATGCCTTCCAAATTTAAGTGACGACATGAAATTAGCAATAAGATGTTTTTAGAGCATTCATGCAGTGCAAAACAAAGGGCGTGGTGACCAAGATGAGTCCTGCATCTGATAAAATGGAGCTGCCTGAAATGGTCTAAAAGGCTGAATTAAAATCACTGACAACTAACAGGTAGCCTGTTTGGAAGTATATTTTTTTATCGTGTCAAGGATGAGAATGGCATATGAATAGATTATAAATCTATGTCTGTCTGTAATCTACATACTGGAAATACACCCAATATGTCAGCACACATAAAATGGCACCACCTACCACTAACAGACTTTCTAAAGATGAAAAGACCATAAAATTGGTATGTGTATCGATAATGTATCATATCGTAGGCTGGGTATCGTGAATCGTATTGATAAGCGACAGTGGTGTGTCGTTTCAAGTTTAGACCATTTCTTCCTTTTAACTGTCGATAGCTGAAACCCTCTCTGATGTTCTTCAGCAATAAAAAAAATTTCAAATTAGCTGCTGTGGTGCACATATTGGATGTAAACTTGGCACCATTTTCATTTCAGACAAAGTAGACATCATGATGATCATCCATTCAGGAGTAGACAACAAGATTTGTAAGATACTTGTTGTGGCAGTCATATTGGATGTATGACTGGCACCATTTTTATTTAGAACCAACTATGTATCATAAGAAGTCTAGTGGTGAAAATCCCATGTTGATTTAGCCATCCATTTGGGAGGAGTTGAGATAAGAATATTTTCAAGATATGACTTTCCATTCAGAAGTAGCAATACAAATATTTTCAAGATGGCTGCTGTGGTGGCCATATTGGACATCAGATTGGCACCATTTTCATTTAAGACCACTAGATATCATAAGAAGTCCTTTAGTGAAAACCTCATGTTGATACAACCATCCATTCAGGAGGAGTAGCACTAACAAAATTTTCAAGATGGCAGCCATGTGGTGGCCATATTGGATGTCAGATCAGCACAATTTTTTTGGATGCCTCCTGCAATGTATGTGTATAGCCTGCTGAGAAAGACAGTGAACTAGACTGGACTGGGGATCTGGCTAATATGAGATGCTGTTATCTCCAGACATTCTCTAAGCAAATACACAATGGGTTGGGAATGGTACCAAGCATAAAGGACTGGAATGTTGCCATAAACAGTGCTGAGTTTTGACAGAGCTGGAGCTGTCTGGTGTTGGTTTGTAATACATCTAGGAGGCTGGTATTGGATAGAGGCCATTAGTTTTTTGATGCCAGTGCTGGGAATACAAGTTGGAGTCAGCACTGGTGATGGGACTAGCAATTCTGGATGTTGGGAGCTATCTCTTTCATGAAGCTGGGATTGGATACATCAAGAAAATAGATCACTGTACCCAGTCTCATGAAACCCAAGTGTAGGTTGAGGCTGTGTTGGAACTGATGTTGTCCATGGCCAATTTACATCTGAGGCTAAAGTCTGGAACTGGCTGTCCTGGGACAGATCACTGTAACCAGTACTAGAATGTGCTGGTATGTCCTCCACTGACACTGGTCCAGACAAGCTGCTGTACCAAGACAGAACTGGCCCTTGAGGTACTGCCAAGAAAACCTGTTCTAGTCGTGGAGGTATGGGTGGGGCTAGTGCTTTTGTATGTGAAGCATATGATGATGTGGCCTGCTTAATTTTGTTCTGGACTGGTGATAGTTCCATCTTCTCTGCTAACAGCAAGCTGTTACTGAGGTGGCATATGCAGAAATACTGATGGAGTCAACGTCTTTGCTGATGCATTTCCTCACTCTCTTGCTTAACCAAATAATTTGTTTGGACCATGCATTTTCTGACCATGATAAGTATATGTTGGAAGTACAACCTGAATTACACCCCATACAATTGAGATAGGTAACATGGTTATCTTTCACCAGGTTAAAAAACTTGCAAACATGAACTTTGTTCTGCCCATTGTGTTGACACCTGTGATTATAGAAAGCAAAACAATGGCATATACAGGTGAAAGCAGTCAAACATCGCATGAATTTACTATGAAGGGGACACAAATGACAAACATAAATGTCTAAAATAATTACATCAATGACCTTATGGCATGTAATACTGGACAATTACTTAAAAGAATTCATATACCAGGTCGAGTATTGAGATGAACTGAAGTACTATGGACCATAGGGCTAGTAATTAAAATGGTGTTTATATGTATATCATAAGACAAAGACTTCTACCTACTAGGTGGGCAGACAACTTTTAGCACTTTTGTTGCAAAAACAAACTTGAGAGGGCTTGATTTGTAAGGTAGTGGATGTACTCCTAATGTATTATGATCTGGTAATGTATCTGAAGAAGAAAGGTGCTGCCATCACAGTGATATCCAACTGAAAGTTCTGCCCAATTGCTGTTAAAATCACACATTGTACACAACTTCAAGTCTTGCCTATGACAAATCTGTTGGTTTTTTCTACAAAAATTGCAGTGATATATTTGCAAATGACTTGCAAGTACCAATAAAATGCTAATTTTTTTTTTACTCTTTGACTTTTTAGCTCTTTTTTTTCCAAAATGGATGTAGTGTTCTGGGTCCATGTGACTGCCATTAGTCAACTGTTTTCATTAGTATAAACAACATGGAGTTGAATTCAGTCACTTGCCATGTGATATCTAGAATGCAGTTTATGCTGACATTTAAAATGGTTAGTTTTAGTGCTATCCAACTTATAAAGCTTTAGTTGTTTTGTATTTCCTTATGATAGATACAAGTGCAAAGAGATGGAAGATAGGCAACTCCAACTTTACTGTTATATATGAGTACTGAATGACAACTTCAGTGGTATTACAAATATTTCATTAATTAACTGATTTTAATTCATTATAAAAATTTGTAAAGCCCATTAGAATATTTGTTTAGGATCAGAAAGACTAGTATTCTCATACGTCAAGCCTTCCTTCCGGTTAAAAAATGTTGATTATACCTCGCTATCATCTACCCTCGCTTATGCAGTGGTAGTACTACATGCCTTTTAGCCTGACATAGTTCCATCAGGCAATTCAGTGGCACCATGACCCTATTTTAATGCACCATGACCATTTTACCATAGAACATTACAGTTCCAGATTTTCTACAGCATGTCATTTTCCAGTTTTAAATCTTGTTATTGTCTTCCTAATAAGTATAAATATTTACTTGTGTCCCTTGAATAGAGGACATGTCAAGTTTGTCTACAAAGCCAAAGGTCATTATCTCATCAGTTCAAGACAAAATAATCAATTGACTGACATTTGATATGCTTCCAAATGTGCAATCTGGTCTTAAAACGGACTTGTTAAAATAGACCCCAAGGTAATTCCCTAAGTGTGTAAAAATAACCACTAATGTTGCTGTGGTAAGGAAACTATAAAACAGGTGTGCATTGGATTCCTTATCTTGTTCATGGTTTTGCGATTAGAATTCAATATTTTCAACCCCTCCTGAAGCAAGATCTAAAGTGCACACACACCATACACACACACAAACACTGTTGCCACTGTCAAAAGTTCACATCATTTTCATCATCAATAATTTTTTTGTGGTCCATAACCACAATGAAATCTTACAAAGATTGGGATATGTGTGGGTTTAGTGTTGGATGCACAGATCTTCAGACTATACAAGTGGATTCAAAGTTATTCGTCTTTATTCAAAATTAAGAAAGATGTCTAAATATGTGCAGCTGACACAGCCTTTAGGTAAACAAACTGTGCCTATGAACAAACTTGCATAGTGCTAAACAAGTGAATTTTAACACCTTAAAAGAATAAAACGATCTTTTTTTATATGGATCTTTAGAGTTTAAAACAAATCTGGCCTGAAGGAACTGCATACACTTTATTCAAAAACAGAATCAAATCATTTGTTTTATTTTACATTTAATTTTACTCTGATAATGATTTATTATATGTATTATTAAGAAGCTGACCACTGCAGGGCATAATTGCTTAATATTTTGTCCTTTTATTCTTCAATTAATTATCCATTTTCAATCTATGTGTTTCATGCCTTTCTTATCCTTAGAATTGCATATACCAGATGTTTTTGTGCTGATATCTTTCTTATTTTAACTATTAGTATGCAGTGCAATTGTCATTCTGACCTGGCAGAATGCACTTCTGGTGACCTTCAAGCCAACTTTTTATCATGCCCCATTCAAGGTTTGTAGAAAACACTAAGTGGTCTATTACTGCTGACAAGTTATCAAGGGAGTGGCATATTTAAATTTAGCTATCAGTCCACATAGAGGTTAGTCTATTCCAATTAAGTTACTCCCCTTATGAACCTTGAATTCTGAATTTTTGCTCAATGAAAATGGCTTAAATTTATTAGATTTTTTTTAAATGACTAAATAGCTGCCTGAATTTTGTCATGGCTACTGTATATACTTGCTTATAAGTCAAGTCCAACTGCAAACAACACAGACCCTGATCTGCCATCGTATAATGCACCAGCAGATCAGGATCTATATTGTTTCTTCTAACAATTACTATTAACAAACTGCATAGACCCAGATTGCAGTTGGAATTGACTTACAAGTGAGTATAGACGGTACATTTATAATTCTGTCTTATAATTCTGAATTTTGTCCTAATCCATTTTTATTCCATAAGCATGTGTGTAAAAACAATTCAGAATTCTGAATTTTGTCCTAATCCATTTTTATTCCATAAGCATGTGTGTAAAAACAATTCAGAATTCTGAATTTTGTCTTACAATTCTGAATTTGGTCCTTTTTTTGTTTTCAATTTCATATGCAAGTGATTTGGACAAAATCAAGAATTATAAATTTTGTCTTATTAATAATATTAAAATGCTTAATGTTGCCCTACATGTACGCATATTTTCAGTGTAACTTTTATCAATTAACCAACTCATTTATACCTACAAGCAGTCAGACTGCTTAATTCAAATATAATGTGGTATGAAATTTCTCATGGTATGCAGCATAAAACAATGTCAAATTCAATTTTGATTCCATCTACTTCTTAACATATTTTACCATAGCACAGATGAAAAATAATTAAAAGGCTGCTGGGAAAGTGATACCCAAGTCTCTTTATTTACTAACAAATGTAAGACAAAATGACTGAGGATTCTGAGCTTCTTGTACTGAAATTTGGAATCTCACTTACCAATAATGACTGCAAGCACAATAAGAATGACCATCACCATTATTATTCGCATCTGAAATGAATAATATATATATGTGTGTGTGTGCATATATATATATATATATATATATATATATATATATATATATATATGTGTGTGTGCAAAATATCATTCTGTATAATGTGACATTCTCCTGCTTAGTAGTACTAAAATTCATAATAGTTTAGAAAAATAATGAAAGGTAAATTCTATTTTCAATTTTAAAAAATGATTAAGAACTTTGTTACTGCAGTAGAAGTTGAACTTAATAAACAAAGCCCCCGAAATGGATAATTTTACCAAATCTGCATTTAAATTACACTTCATTTGCATTCATTCTACATTTCATTTAAATTTCCGTTTACATTCCATTCATGTTTGCATTTAAGTTATCATCTGGTCATTTTTCATTTATGGCCTCAGAAATGCATTCTGATTTCACATTTATTGCTTCCTTTCATAGTTTTCTTTTGTTTTTGTTCATCATTAATGCATTTTCCAAAGTTGGGATTTCTGTTTTGTTCCCTTTTATTTCCTTTTGTTCCCTTTCATAGTTTCCTTTTGTTTTTGTTCATCAATATTGCATTTCCCCAAGTCAGGATTTCTGTTTTTGATAGTATCAAAAGGAGGAACTAATGCTTTAGTATCTTGTCTTTTTAAAGGTGTGCTTTACTAAAATAGAAAATGCATACAATTAAAAGACAGCATTGAGTTTATGAAATAATATATGTGCAACAGATGTGAAAATATAGTTCTTAAGTATTTATCAGCAAATTTTGTTTCCTATTTTATTTCATACAAATTTTTGTTTTTACATGTACAACTGCTGGTGATGATTTCATCATACTAACTGCAACTGTTAGAAAATATCACAGCTTGTAAGTAGTGAAAAATTGTGTGTCAGTGTGATGTGAAAATGTCACAGCTTGTAAGTAGTGAAAAATTGTGTGTCAGTGTAAAGTGAAATTGTCACAGCTTGTGAGTAGTGAAATATTGTGTCAGTGTAAAGTGAAAATGTCACAGCTTGCAAGTAGTGGAAAATTGTGTGTAAGTGTAAAGTGAAAATGTTACTGCTTGTAAGTAGTGAAAAATTGTGTGTCAGTGTGATATGAAAATGTCACAGCTTGTAAGTAGTGAATAATTGTGTGTCAGTGTAAAGTGAAATTGTCACAGCTTGTGAGTAGTGAAATATTGTGTCAGTGTAAAGTGAAAATGTCACAGCTTGCAAGTAGTGGAAAATTGTGTGTAAGTGTAAAGTGAAAATGTTACTGCTTGTAAGTAGTGAAAAATTGTGTGTCAGTGTAAAGTGAAAGGAAGTACAATATTCACGTTGCATGATACAAATATATGGGTTTGCTTGCTTCGATGGAAAAATGGCATGGAGGCAGTAGCAACATCTCTACAGGGCAGAGTCAACTTGGCTTTCTCAATCCATTAGGGTACAAATTAGACACTAATGCCACTATTGCGAAGCACTCAGCATTTAGCATGTACCTTAAAGCTTGTGGTCCATCAAAGATCCCAAAATGTGGATTGGATGTTTGACTATCTTATGATTTCTCTGAGGTCATCAAAGTGTCTTTATTAGGGGCAATACAATGGTTCTTTTGTAGCTTCAATTTCAATTTATCTTAAATGATGGATGTCCTGATATGACTTGAGCCAATAATTGAAAAATATGATTATTTTAGTTCTAGCATGAGTGACCCTGACCTCAAAATTTAAGGGTATTTCTCCCCACCTAGGTGCTACCTGCAGACAAAGTTTGGTGACAACCAACTGCCTAAAACTCAAGTTATTGCATGGACAGGAAAATTCTATTTTTAGCAGGTGAGCATGACCTTTTGATATACTCCTACCAATTTCTGCATAGTGCAGAAAATTCCATTTTGGGCAACAGATACCTTGATCTTTGAAATTCAGATTGCTAAATTTGAAAGTATCTTTCACAGGCCAAGCCCTATCTACATATCAGGTTTGTTATGGATTGACTGATTAGAACTGAATTTTTTTTGGAGAGGACAACACAGTCAGACACACAAAAACAATATAAACTCCAAGCTATAATATTTCAGTGGCACAAACAAACCATGTATATTTTGGCTATATATTATATGATTGGATTTATACCAACCCTGCAATTTTTCCACCACATATTTTTTTGAAGCTGCTTTGCCCTGTTCCTAAAGATGTCTGAATTCATAGCAAGATCATCTGAAAAGAGAGAAAATAAATCTAAATACTAATAAACAAAGTTGATTTAACTCTAAATTGCTAAGAATGTAATGCATTCAAACCACAGTTCATGTACACACCTTAATCCTTAAAGTAATACAAATATATGATTTCTTTCCTTGTATGGATCAAAGGTTATTATTTAAGTTGCTTTTTTATTATAGCATACTTTCACTCTACAGTATGTATGTATGTATGTATGTATGTATGTATGTATGTATGTATGTATGTATGTATGTATGTATGTATGTATGTATGTATGTATGCATGTATGTATGTATAGGGCTTAATGGCCTGTGAGCACAATCCTAGCAATATAGTGCCAATTAAAAGTTTAGTTCCAAAAACATAAAATTAACAACAGGCCCAAGTGGACCCGATATTGTTCATCTGGCACATGGTGGTCTAAAAGTAGGGGTGAAATGATACACCTGTGCCGCGTATCGATACGATTCACACATTCATAGCATACGATACGATACATTATCGATTCTCAGTTTAAAGAATAAAAAGGCAAACGACTAATAATTAGATTAAAGTAACTTATATAGGGTAAGTATCAATTTGTATCGATTCTTCACCTCTTGTATCGATATGTGTATCGATATGGCAAAAGTATCGATGCATCGTTTCACCCATTTCTAAAAGGCAAATGTAATAGTAATAAGGCAGGTAACTTGGGTTGAAACACAACCCATGTCTGTATAATCTTTAGCTGTCTGGTTGAAATTGGTGGTATCTGGCATGTTGTTTAACTGTATTTCTACTGTGAGTAACTCCAACTAGATACTGTACTGGCATCTTTCATATTAATGTGAAAGCTGTTCATGCTAGGACTCTATCTATCAGCTCTGGTCAAGCAGTTTTGGAGAGAAAGTTATTCTATGAATATTTTTTTTAAAAAATATTAGTAACAAAAGCTGTACACAATTAACATAAGTTCACTTGGCCTTACTGCCAGGTAAGCTAAAATTTGCATAAATCTTTAGCAAGAGCAACCCACTAACCCTCCAACAAATGCAACATGTAGTCCCCCACAAGACAAAAACTTAAAAGACAGATGACAAAGATGCCCAAATTATTTAAAATGTATATCAAATAAAAGATACAGGTAAAAAGTGCAGAATCCTTCAAACATAGGTCAACATTAATTACATAAACCATATTCTTTTTAAAAGTTCTAGATGTAAATCTGAACCTATCAAAAATAATATAATAACACGGAGTGATATCAAGTCTAATAATATAAATGCTGTTAAGGAAATTACTATTTTAAATCATATTTCTCAAAGCTGGGTGAAGATCCAAGCAAAGGTTTTAACAACATTTCCATTTCTTCACTTTCTTATATTCTGTCAAAATATATTTCAAAATTTGTGTTGGTTCAATATATTTGACTTATAATCTAACAAGACACTAGGACACCAGGACATTCAACAGAAGACATAGTTTCTGGTAATGTCAGCATAGAGGAGACAAAATTCATGAAGATCACTCCAGGGTCAATCAGCCTGTTACAGTGAACAACCACTACAAGAGGTGGAGAAATTTACCTATTTAGGCAGCAAGGTGTCAAAAGATGGCAAATACGGGAGGGAGGTGAACACACAAATCAGCAAAGCAAACTAGGCCTTTGCCAAGCTTCAAACTATCTGGAGGTCAGCAAACATAAATGGCGACCAAGTTAAGAATCTTCAAAAGTAACATCCTCAGTGTGCTGTTATATGGTCTGAGTGATGGAAAACAACAACCTCCATCAAAAAGAGGCTGGAAATATTCCAAACCAAGTGCCTCTGCAGAATCAGAAGAATTTTCTGGACCAACACCATCTCAAATGAAGAACTGCTGGAGTGGAAACTATCACATTGCAAATGAGATCAAGATGATGGAGATGGCTGGGGCATGTGTGCACAATGCTACCTTCTGCACTACCCAGGGTGGCCCTTCAATGGACACAGCAGGGCATAGAAAAAGGGGCAGGCCAAAGGAAACATGGTGACTGACAACAGAGAAATATCTCAAAAGCAGTGGCCTGACTTGGGAAACAGCACCAAGGGCGGTGACTGACTGGCAGCAGCGGTGCTCCGTCAACGCTGCCTCAAGTACCATCCGGCACTAAGGACTGAGTGAGTGAATCTAACAAAAGACCCAAGTGGTTCTGATATTGCTCATAACTGTTGTAATAAGGCAGATTCCTTTGGTTGAAAGACACCCATATCAGGATAATTTCCTGCTATTTGGTAGAAATTGGTGGTATTTGACATGTTGTTGAACCATGCTTCTACTCCAAGGAACTTCAGCTGGACTAGTCAATGCATTGACATCTTTAATATGAATGTGTATATTAATGTGAAAGGTGTTCATGCTAAGACTCTACCTATCACATTTGGTCTGATGTGGTAAGGCAGTATTTTCCACCAAGTTGCTATGGAAGCCACACTGTTGCTGGTGGAGGCACCCCGGAGCATACTTTGATACAGCATGTCTTAAGAATTTGATAGGCCATTCTGAGGAAGAAATTGAAAATAGGTTCTCCATATGGAAGCCATAGCACTGTTAAGGGAGCCACCTTCTGGACTCAATTTTGATAGAGCATGCCCTAAGAAACATTCCTACCCTGTTTAATCAAAAATCGCTCAGCTGTTATAGAGAAGTTGAAAATAGGTTTTCCTTATGGTTGCAATGGAAGCCACACCATAGCTAGGGGAATCACGCCAGACATAATTTTGATAGAGCAATTCCAAACAAATATTCCAACCAAGTTAGATTGAAACTGGCTCAGCTCTCCTGGATAAGTAGCTGAAATTAGGTTTTCCATAAGGTTGCTACACCACTGATAGGGGAGCCACCCCAGACAAACTTCTTATAGAGATTATCCTAACAAATATTCCTACCAAGTGTGATCAAAATTCTCTCAGCGATTCTAGCAAAGTCAAACATATGTTTTCCATCTGGTTGCTAAGGAAACCACACTGTTGCTAGAGGAGTCACCCCAAACAACTTTTATAGAACATGTCCTAACAAACATTCCTACCAAGTTTGATCAAACTTGGCTCAGCTGTTCTGGAGAAGACGTTGAAAATATGTTTTCTATATGGTTGGACACAATTTTGATAAAGCATGTCCTTAGAAACACTCCTGACAAGTTTGATCAAAACTGGCAAAGCCATTCTAGAGAAGTCAAAAATATGTTTTCCAGTTTGGTTGCTCTGGAAGCCATATCATTGCTAGGAGAGGCACCCTAAACATGACCGTTGTACAGCATGTCCCAAGGAACATTCCAACCAAGTTTGATTGAAATTGGCCTGGCAGTTTTGAAGATGCTGAAAATAGCAACGTGGATGGATGACACAAAATGGATAAAGCACGCCAGATGCAGGGCCACACCATTAACCCAAATGGTGAGCTAAAAAAAGAAATGTCTTTTACAAAGTTTGTTCAAGGCAATACAAACTTTTCAAAAGGTTCCCATTTTGATAGAACACAAACTAATGTCAATGTCTATGATCAAATAATAAATTTGGAAATTGTCATGATTTTGCAGAAAACTTAAGTCTTTTCATCACAATCTACATGTATACCTATAAAACTTAATTGGATAAGCATAATATGCATTGCTCTGGCAAATAGAGATGGATGGAATTCAAATAATTCTGAGAATAGTGACATGTTGACTATTCAGAGAAAGTAAAATATTGATCCTTTCACTATCAAGCTGTCTAGTGATCATGAGCAGCTGCAGCACATGCCATGGAGTTGAAGTACATTGTTCCAGGACAGCAATGATGAGAAAGTTGTACATGCCTGAACTATATGATGTAAAATTTGAACCTATAAATGAGAATTAGTTCCATGTCAACTGCTTTGACCTCCTTTTACAAATCACAGCAGATTCTACGCATATGTGCATTTCTGTGTTGTCTATCTTGTAATAGCATAAGAAACAATTGTCTTTTCACTTAAATGTGCAACAAAATACTGTAAAAATGGGTAATGTATAGAAAACATGGCATTATGCAACAATAATTTCTCATGCATTTCTATTGCAAACAAAAGAATATACGTACAGCACTCCAAGTACCTTCAAACTTTAGTTGCCAAAGGGTGACCTACTTGAAAACTTTAGTACTTATTTTAAGTTTTAGGTCACTATGGTTGCCTTTGATTTAGAAAGCTGAAATCAATTGAGTGAGGAGTTAATGGTAGCAGATGACAAACAAGAGTCCCTCAAAAGGACAAAATGCTCTACTGGCTACAAAGAATCCATGATAAGGTTGTTGTTGAAACCATCCAAGAAGTCTTTTTGTGAAAACCCCATGTTAATATAAAACATCCATTTAGGAGCAATGATAAAAAGATTTTCAAGATGGCTATATTAGTGGCCATATTGTATGTCAGATTGGCACCATTTTCATTTAGGACCAACCAGATATCATAAAAAGCCTTTTGGTGAAAACCCTAAGTCAATATGCCCATCCATCCAGGAGTAGTAGCTATAACAAGATTTTCAAGATTACTGCCATGGCTGGCATACTGGATCTAAGATCAGTGCCATTTTCATTTAGGACCAACAAGATATCATAATAAGTCTTTTACCGAAAACCTCATGTTGATATGACCATCCACTCAGGAGGAGTGGCAGTAACAAAATTTTCAAGATGGCCACCATACTGGTTGTCCGAGAGGCATCACTTTCATTAAGGACCAACTAGAACTTGGGATAAATGTGTGTGTAAAGTTTCATGGCAATCCTCCAAGTAGCTTAGGAGGAGTAGCATTAAACAAACTTATGCTCATGAATGGATGGACAACAGACAATGGACATCTGGCCACCCCATAAGCTCTTTTGGTCTAAAAAAGCATAGGGTTATTTTTAACAGTATATCTTAGTCTGTCACTATTTGGAATCATCTAAACCATCTCCCTAACATCAAATTGACTTATAAAGGGTTTAAAACTTCATTTTCTTTCTATGATAGTTGATATTAATAAACCTTCAGTCATATATGCATTCTTAGTAGCTGGACTGACAGTAATTTTACAGCAGACTAAATTGTATAGGTCATATATTACTGCAGACTAAATTATACAGGTCATGTATTAGACTGGTTAATTAAAGGCTGTGAGCCAGACTAGTCACATGTAAATATGGCAACTAATGTAGGAACCAACAGACTCACAATCAAAAAGGAATTATCCTGCGAATTTAACTGTACCTGCTGAATGCTTTTAGTGTAAAACGTGGCATGTGCTTGTAATTAGAAAGTGTTGATATCATTTTCTTGTTGAAACATTAGGATTCCTAAGGCTGCCACAGCGCAACCAGTTGACATTTTTACTTGTCAATTCTGAATTTTTTTAGCTGCAAATGCAACCATTTATCTGCAATATCAAGCTCTAAAGAATGTAATTCACTCATGATATTGTCTCCTAAATAAATACAGTTTGAAAAAGAGCATTTAAAACAAAAAAAATTAAATACATTTAACACTGAAGGACATCATGAATATACAATTCACATTTCCTTTCAACTGAGAACTACATGAATTCTATATTGTTTTTTTTTAAGCACAGCAGCATTTTAAAACTGTAAACATGAGGTTTTAACTGAGTCATCTTAAGACTCACTCTAATTCCTGGCACAAGCATTGGGAAAGTAAGAACTTGTGCCATAGTTGAATGCTGGAAAGCAAACTGGCTACTAAATGATATTCATTTACACTACCTTGTGTAAGATGAACTTGTTGATTGAAACATAACAGTTGTGACAGTATGCAAAACAAAGAAGACTATAAATTTATCATGTCCATTTAAAATATTTTCCTAACACAACCATTCCTCCTACCTGATTTGTCTTGAAGGTCTTCTAATCTATCACCTCTCTCCAGGACTTTTTCCACATTTGATTTCATTACACCAACAACTTCCTCTACCTGGCCTTGTACTCTACAGAAAAATTAGCAGAGGTACATGACCATTACAAAGACTTAATTTTTACTTATCTGACTTCCCATGAAGTCGAAATGCTTCAGGATTATATAATCACTTCATACAATACAATACTCTAGACCTGAGGAAAGAATGTTGTTATAATGTAACCTATTATATAGTAAACATGTGATACATTTTCCTGAACCTGAAAATAGTCAACCAGGGTATTCTAAGATAAATTCATGGTTATGTTTTAAAGAAAAAACAAAAATATATGCAAAATAATGCATGAAAATCCTGAAACCTAGATTTAAAAGTAGCCCAGCCCAGCTTTACAACCAGTTGATAAAGACTGACCTGTTTCAGCAAGTAAAAGAAAGTGTCAGACTCAACCTCAAATAGGGCTAGGGAATCAGGTGTTTGTATATTTTGTCAGCTTCAGAACAATACAATGTGTTTAATACCTGACTGGTATACTTACATATAACTTAATGATGAATTTGTGCCAGTAATTTTCCATTAAATAAGTTATCTATAACAGCTGCACATGAGCAAAGCAGATAATGTGTTAAGTCTGTACACATTTATGTTATCGATTTACTTGTTGAATTGCCTTTTTGGAAATTTCCTCCTAGTGTTTAAATGGTGGCAGATTTTATCTACTTCAATTTTCAATTCAAGAAAGGACCCTGGTAAACTAATAATACATTTTCTTTCTGAAGATATATGGAAGCATAAAAATATTTTGAAGGATACATGTGTTTGAAATGATTAAGGTAGTGGTGCACAACTCAAATGTTTACATGGGCCAGAATCGACCTTGATTGGAACTAAGCGGGCTGCATTGCAAAAGTTTTGTGTCTTTAATAAAAGCATAAATACACATGCAATAAGTAAGGACACGGGTCGCAGGCCGCACACAATGTGTCAGCAGGTCACATATGTCCCATGGGCTGTATGTTGTGCATCCCTAAATTAAGGGATATTTTTCCAGGCAACTATAATACATGTAAAGAGCAGAATTTCCTGTCACAAATATATAAAGGATATCTATGTTTTTTGAGTAGATGTAAGGAAATATTTCACGAGTGAAGTAGAAACATTGTATTGTCACAAGTGGTGAAGCCATGAGTGACAATACAAAATGTTTCCATTTCATGAGTGAAATATTTCCTTATATCGACTCAAAAAACATAGATTTTCTTTTCATTATATATTTTTTAAGGCAAAAACCTTTGATTAGCATGGATTTGTTTCTCCATTCTGTGTAAATGTGATTACCGGTTGCATTGCTACATCGATAAAAACAAGTTTTGAAATTTTACAATAATTTTAGGACAACTTTTTACAAATTTGGATTGTACACATAATGCTTCAAAGTGTGCATTTTGTCAAATAATGACTGTTTTCATACAAAAATGAAGAGACTTTATTTTCATTAACACATTTCTTGTGCAGATTAATGCAGTGAACATTGTTGGGGTGGGGATGCTTTAAAAACATGACAACGGTCCAACAGACTTCAGAGTGTAACATCATTAAACAACAGATTTTAATGATTGTGAGTTTACTAATAATAATTTTGGTTTCTATTTTTGTTTATTTCTGAATTTATATGCAATCTATTTCAGTAACAGATGCTGTACACAAATTTCAATTTTCACTAAATTTTGGGTTGCAATCAACACCTGATTTCTCTATCATTTTCAGACATGATTATCATGAGATTTAAATCACTACGTAAACAATTTTACTGCTATATTTAACCAAAAGTTTTTCTTAAAACTGTGTACCATTTGTCATCGAGTGTAAAAGGTATACGATGGGTCACACAGAATATTGAATAGCAACAAGTCGTGCAAGTTCAGTCACTGACAATTTGCATGATTCATGTGGAAAACTAATTATAAAAAGTTAATACTTGAAGCCTACTTTTTGTTGCTTGGAGTTCATTTTCATACCTGCCAACCCCTACAGAGGTATAAGTGTAACCTAAGTGGCAAAAAAGCGTAATCTGAGCATAAAAAGTGTATTACATGCCATAATTACAATAAACTGTATGAAAAATGTACATTTAGTTTTGCTACTAACCTGGATCTGCAGCTGGTTAAAGTTCTTGTCTCAAATGAGCAAAATCCATGTGGATTAGTACAAGAATACAAACCACAAAACATATTGACAAATTAAATATACACAACACTCACTTCAACTAGTCTACATGTCTAACTTTCACTGAGTGATTGCAAAGTCAACTCCACAAATTCTGCAACGATCATTACTATGTGCTCAGCCCGAGTGCTGTATTACCCCTCTCATGTTCTTGTTTCTAAATTTGTAAAGCACTATTGATTTTTCTTTTTTCTGATCTGACATGTTTTAAAGTTTCAAAAGATCCCTCTTCTCTAAGCATTTTTCAGTCATATAACATCCGAGAGTCACATCGATAAAGCCTGTTTCACTTAACATCTGCAACCATTTTTTTAAGTATAGACTGCTGGTCTGCTAACAAATTCTGTGTATTAATATATAGAACCTGTGTAACAAGTTTTCAAATTGAAGAAACCTGTCTGTTTTCTTGGAAATGTGTCATATACAGCTGCTATAAATAGAAAATAAGGAAAGTACATGGAGGTCCATGACAAATGTACTTTTATGCTATTCTTATGCAGCAGTCTTCTTTTTTAGAATATTCTCAGATTTATATGTGTGGGATTAAAGAGATGATAATAAAAATGACAAATACAACTTTTTATTGCTTTATTTTTATTTTCTTCAATGTACCAAAAAAGCATAATCCATATACAGGCGAGCGTAAGACATAATTAGGTGAAAAAAAGCGGAACAATTGTGCCAAAAGCATAATGGTTGGCCGGTATGCATTTTTAGGCATTCTTGATGGTGCCTTCTCATTGATTACATAAATTTATACTAGAGGGTATACAGTCTTGACACATTTTAGAGTGAGAGTGGAAGAGAGAGAGAGAGAGAGAGAGAGAGAGAGAGAGAGAGAGAGAGAAAAGAAGAAGAAAAAATGAAATAGACCTAAATATGGAAATACTGGTCTGAATAACATATATAATGCCAGATATATTTCTAAATGGAAAAAGAAAGTAGTTTCACAAGTGATATTGCCACTGTGGCGATATAATTTTTCTCCCACTGATACATTTCAATATCTCATTATCAAATTTATAATAAAACATTATGTGACATGGTATATATACCGAGAATATGGACAAGCCAATTATTACATATAATATCTTCGCAAGAAATTTCTTTACAGTCCTGCAAAGGATTACGGTAACTAATTATCCATGATCCTCCCTACTAAAATAATGCAAGACATGAAAATTCATCAACTACATATATACCCAACCATCCCTTTCTTTGCAAAATAATAACATTATTCAAATTTTCATAAACTCTCTGTTTATTTACAGAATTTGATAGTTTCACAGAAATTATATAAAGTTTGACCCACTATTGAAATACCTTGTCACTTTGGGGTCCTTCCCAGGCAGTTTTTCCGTTTTAACTTTTGGTCCACTGAAATGGAAAAAAAAAAACTGTACAGGAGTTTTTATGTAGGCTACTAGCGTTATATATTCAATATGTAATATTGAAACAACATGAACACTATATGAAGTTACTAAAGTATATATTTCCCCTGAGACAGTTTTGATATAAAATTTAAGTTACTTTGATTTCTTGCAGCATATGTAAACAGAGCAGTACATAGGATGCTAGGTTTCAGCTGCTCCACTGTGGCATAATCCAACAAGAGTACCATGAAAGGCACATTATACACACACCCTTTGTTTAATACTACTCTATGTAGATAACTGAAATTTGTTGTGCAGAGGTTCATTGAGAGAGAGACGGAGGGGGAAGGAACCAATTTATCTATATCGTTATCTCTTTCAGAGCAATTTGTTTACTTTTGATATTGAAAAAATGTGATAATTCAGTTAATTATAAACTAAATGATTACATTTGCTAGTTCTAATGAAGATAATGCATGATATATAATGCCAAATCAAATCTGAGATAATATTAAATATAATGCAAATGCCTTGTGAATTTTATTAATACTATATTTTGTGTAATGAATCTCAATTTAAAGTTGTTTTTTTATTTTCTATTTAATACTATGTTATCAGAATCTACAGATGCATTCATGTCCTTATTTCTGTTGCAGTTTGTGCAATTTATTTTTTGGATGATCATATGAAAGTCAGTAAAAAGAACGATAAACATCAAACAAGTTTTAAAAAATCGCATTCACACATTACCAAAGTGAAACAAAATCGCACAAGTTCTGATAGTTATCCCATGCATGAGTACCCATTAACATAATGTATAATTTCTTTGAACATCCAATCACAGCATTATTGAGGGGTAATTAATTGAGAAAGCATAGCTCTGGCGGTTGCTACATGAACATACAAAAACAAAAATTATTGCTAGAAGCTAACTAACCATGTACTGTTCCAGAAATATAAAGACAATAATGAAGATAAGTTCATTCTCATAGTGAATTTCTATAGGTTGTGAAGAAAAGAAGATGCATTCATGCACTTAATAAAAGATCTGTAAGCATAGGCAGGGGCACTACATAAATGTATGCTAGTATCGTGTGTGTGTGTGTGTGTGAGAGAGAGAGAGAGAGAGAGAGAGAGAAAGAGAGCATTATTAAGATTTCATATCTTTACTTTGATTTAAACTGTACTATTTTGTATTAAGTAATCAAAGAGCAGGTTTTTAAAAAATTAAAACAATGGTCGCAAAAGTCATCTTAGATACAGATAGGTTCACACATACATTTTTTAAAGATAGATGCTCATGTGCAAACTAACGACCTATCAAAACAGCAGCCATCAATACAGTTTGTTTTCTTTGCCATTGATGTGTTAATTTCATGTGCAAACTGATAAACTAAAAGTACAACAGCAGCTCTCCAGCAGGTTTGTTTCTTTGAAATTATGGTGACACTAAACAATGTACTCGGACAGGTGATCAGTGTTTATTTTATTGAATGAGCATTTTGTTGAATCATACTGTATAACCACAGGCTACTCCATAATTTGATTCTCGTAAAAGAAAAATCAGTGATAGAAAAAAGAACTTGTGAACTAGTCATTAAAGCTAGTATCCAATTTTTGCATTTATCTGTTTATTGTCTTCCATTCCTTGCATCAGTCTGATCACCTAAGTAAAGATTATTTGCTAATGAGAGAGAGCTCGAAATAAGATTAGTTGCTTAAAAATGGACAGTGGTCTTGCTCCAAACTACTTAGAAAGATGTAATTCGACCTTTTGTTATTAACAATGAGACCTACACCACTCGATTTTAGAATACTGTTTGGCTCCCATTCTTTAGAACTACCTTGTATCAAAATTCATTCCTGCCTTTGGAAATTTAAATGTGGAACACATTACCAACAGATATAATAAGTAACCCATCTGTACAAAATGTCAAAACTTACCTGAACCAGGATAAACATATTAATCCTTCGTATTCTAACACTGACGATTGGTTTGGCCAAGTCCAGCATACACCACTGGGAACCAAATGTAGTAGTTTAAACAACGATTTATTCTTAAATCATTTTTCCAACAATAGGTACTGTAAATGCAGACATATCGAGATAGTTGAACATTTTCTATTTGAATGTCAGCAATATACAGCTTTAAGACATCACGTTCTTTTCACTTTACCATTTTGACTTACAATTAAGACATTATTATCTGGCAATTCCATGTACTCTGATGAAATTAATATGCATATATTTATGTCAGTGCAAACCTTCATAAAATTATGAAAACATTTTTCAGATTAATATATGCATCCCAACCACACTCTCTATTCTATCTTTTCTGATCTCTACAATAATTACATATACTCAAATTAATCATGTATATGTTTATATTTGGTTATGATCTATCTACTTTTTACTTCAGTAGACAAATATTGATTGTTAGAATTCTGTTGTGATAGTTTTTAATAAGCTTCCAGCTTTCTACTGAATCCCCAGATATTGCATTGATATGAATTACCATATTTACCGTATATGTTGGGACACCGTATATGTTGGGACACCATAAATTAATTTTTAAAGTAATTTTTTTGTGCAATGTAAGTTCTGGGACAGATCGTTTTTTTTGAGTCGTAAGTTTTGGGACACCTTTTAAATCATAATATCGATGCTTAGCTGGTAAAAAAAATGCACTCGAACTTATATTTTATTAAATAAATAAAATAAAAACCGCTGTCATTGTTGTTTGTTTACACTTGTCTTCTTGTCTGCAAACTTTTGAAGAACAAAATTTGATAAATCTATGGGCAATATAGGAGACTAGATGTTTGCACTACGTACAAAATACGTGGAAGTTGGAGCAACCCGTACTTGTATTATATTTTGTTTTGCTGTATAAACAGTTTGATGCAATAAAACTTTTGAGTTGATTTATATTTGCCTTTTTCATAAGCCAGATCTAATTCCCAAATAATATTTCCTCAGTTATCTGCCAGTGCAAATCCCTTAGCTTGTAAAGGGAGCCTCACTTTGTTTTCCCAACCCTTTGATCGAGCCGCCGAGTTGATACTTGTTCAGTGCCAAGTAGAGTCCTATATTCAGCTGACATAATTTATTTGAACTTCCTGTGATGATGCCACATAATTGACACCTGTTCAGTTGTGGCAAATCCTTTAATACCAGTACATTTCACAATGTATGCTCAAAGTGTCACTTACAGACCCCGACTGTTCCACTGTTTCAATTTATTTTCAAAATTCCTGTGAATACTGCTAAAAGAAACCAAAGCCGGCTTCCCTTGGTCTGCCGACTTTGTATATAAAAAATCTGCACACTTAAAAGAATTCAAAGTTGGCTTCCAGGGTCTGCTTGCTTTGTAATAAAAAAAACTTTGTATTTGATATCCTACTGGTAAGTTGAAACAATGAGTTTATTGCTCGCTACCAGCTGTGTTTATTCACCACCCAGTCTTCTATTGTTTGCCATCTGTAATCGTAACTGATACAAACAGGCATTGATGTCTGCAGGGTAAATAATATACACGGCATTAATTGTCTTTGAGAATACATTCTGTATCCCATACTAGTGAAAATATCGTAATTTGCTCTCACGGTGAATGTATTTCCTAATAATGATTTTTATTTGCGAAATGTTGTTATATTGTTAACCTGGATATAATACACTCTTGGTTATTTTGCACCATACACCGGATCATGCGTGAATTGCTGGTGCCTTCAAGCAATCAGTTGTTATTTCTCTGTCTCTCTCTTTCTATTGTTTGTGATTTTGCTGGATCCAATTTTAAGTTTGATAATATACCGGTATTCAAACTTCTGAGGACAACCAAACATGATTTGTGTATCTATATTCACGTCAATAAAATAATGTGTCAATGTTGTTACCTGACATAAGCAATACACACGACTGGTACTCTACATTACTGAACCATGTGTTAGTGAAGGTTAGTTTCTTTCAGTTTATTATGAAATAAACATTTAATTTACCTACCTTATTTTAACATGAAGTGCTGGGGCGGGATGGGGGGGGGGGGCAAATTCAATACAATTTGTTTTGGTTCTTAAGTTTTGGGACATATGATCTAGTTGAAAAAAAGTTTAACCATAAGTTATGGGACAGGAAAAAAATCATTTATTTTATCCTGTCCCAATATATACGGTATATGTGAAAATGTTGTCTTTAAATAAATATTGTTAGAAGAAAAAAAACTTTAATCTTGTTGCTCAATCTTCTGTCTCTCTTGATGTGATATTTTATGTACTTTCTGTGATGTTTGAAATAAATACTGTTGAAACGAAAAAAAAGTTTACTGAAGAGATTTATTGTATTGTTCAATGTTAATTAACCATTAAAATGTGCTGCACAGGTAACAAATTAGGGCCAGCTGTTTGTTAACTTTGTTTTCTAGTAAATCTTAGATCTATATTATGATTAGGTTATTGACCTATCATTTCGATAGGATTTTTTTTCTATGATGATGACAATTTTGGTTTTTATATTTTCCCCTTTAAAAAATTGAGTAAATAATAGGATACATGTGGAGACAATGCATCCAATTTGTTTGGAAAATAAAATCTTTGGACATCTGAGATTTGACAATTTTCCACATTTTTATTCATTTCAGCAACAAGTTTAATTCAGATTAATTACGGACATTTACCAAACTTCCATTGTTAATTGCAGGACCATAATTGGGGCTGTTAAATATGACATGCCAGATCAGATGGCTTTGTGTAATACCAAGACACCTTTCCCAAGCTGAATTTGACATCCTCTTTTGATGCTAAAGCTTGTCAATATTTTATAACAGTGTTGAAAATGGTCACTGCCTTAATTTCTGTAGAACATCCACTTAAGTCTAATCTGTATTAGGGAGAGACTATTTAATTTTCTAAAGGGGGCAGGGGGGCATTGAAATGCTTGAAAACAGTTGTCTTGCTCTGATTTGTAGTATAAAAACAAAGATCTTATTCCATTCCTTATTTATTTCCGGTCGGAAAGAACATCCTAGTCCCATCAATTAAATGGTCAGTCCCTTACAGTACACATGCAGTCAGAACTGTACTAGTTCAACCTTGTGTGTATTCAACCTCGTGACTGCCACTACTGCTTAAGGACTAAGCAAGTGGTTTGCATTTCGGTGTAAATTCAATGCTTTATGTTTTGTTTTTTTTCTTAATTTTAAATAGCAGTGGTTGTCATTTGGAATTTAAGTGTCCGTATCTCAGAGGATTGCATTTCCTTCACAGCAATAGGATAAATTTATACTGTTCAAGAGAAGCCGAAAGGTGTGCCTCTTGTCAAGTCAGTGCATACATTTGTTCAGATTTCTTTGAATAAAGTAAAATGTTAAATTATTGCAATAGAAGCCGATCACTCTTTTCTAAACACACATGTACTGAATATACAAGACTATTTTGAAATTATTGTTTATTGCCCAAATATATAATCAACATAAAGATGACTGATTCTTCAAATGACATCCGAATGTAAATCACTCTTGACGTCTCAGTCTTTCCATGGGCGGTCTTCATGCTTTGGCTATTCAAATGTCAATCAGTAATGTCGACCAGCCCCCTCCATGGTGGAATTGCCAACAGCATGCCTGCCAAGACATGGTGATGATTTATAGTTATTTACTCTCCAATGAGGAGCATTATCATGGAGCGAGCATGGAGGGGATCATGTCCCTCACTGCAAAGCATGGAGATACGAAAAATCACGTGAGCCATACTGTTGATGGGCAGACAACTATTACCAACTGTTTCCAAAAAACTGGTATGAGAGGGCTGGATTTGTCAGGTAGTGGTTGTACTCCTAATGTATTATCATAGGGTAACATATCTGACGAAGAAACTATAAGTTACAATATGCAGCAGGGGTCATGTTACCAGGCGAAGTGGGCAACTAAGTCGCAGAAGAAATGGAAATTTCACCTTCTTCTATTAGAAAAGTGAAAACAACTTCATCCTGTGATTTTTTAGATGTAAACTGAGTGATAGTAGTTTATGGTTATTGATATGCTCCCTCGACCCAGCTGAGCAGTTACAGTGTGGTAAGCCCCAGGTGAAATGTACTGCATTCAACCAACAAAACAAACTTTTGCACATTCACAGCCATGTGTTTTAATAGCTGATTTACCATTTTCCCTTTCCCCCACAAGTTATCATTTGTTATCACTGCCCAATTTCTGCAAATTATCATTTGATGACGAAAACATACCAACTTGTGTTTCAAAACATAAAACATCAATATGTAAATAACAATATGTTGTTTAAGAACAGAATCAGTGAAAGCACTTTCTAAATATATTTTTTGAAAATTGTAACTGCAGTGCTTGTGTTATTTTCTTCATAAAATCAGTCTGCAACCATAAGTATACCTGTCAAGCGGTAATAATGGTGAACAATGCTGTGTCCAGGAAGTACCTCTTCATTAGATCGTCAATTTTCATAATTCATTGAGCACATAAATTAAGAAATATATACAATTTGTCGAAAGCAAAGCCTAAACATTATGTAATAGAAGATTTTGCCGAAACTTTTTACAAAATTGGTCAGAAATGTACAGGACAATGCTATGCTGTGGAATTTGAAAAGCGCTGTAAGGTTAAGGTTATTTTCTTACATCACTCATTTTTGTGAAAATACGAAACAAGAAGTGAAGCAAATACTATGTAACCAATGCACAATGTTGTTACAAGTACATAAACAAATATTAAAAGCATAAATTTGCAATCCTATCATTGGATTGTTGTACCAAAGCTTGAAAGTGAGTAGTCATATTAGGAAAATCCCTGTTTCTAAAAACAGATGCACCGACATGGCATGCATGGCACCATATTTGTTCTTTGCTGAATCCCAATTCAGTTAGAAAGAAGGATCTAGTTCATTCATATATCAACTTTAATGCTTCAGTTCATTGTCAATGAATAGCTAAGGTTTTATCAGCAACAATGAAATTAAACCTCAAAGTTTTGACGTTCTTAAATGGTCTGTCCCTTACTTAAGGTTTATGTGCCTTTCTTGGTCTATACCTGTATGTTTGAATGGAGAGATATTATGCAATACTTAAACAACTGCCACTAGAACATGCAATTTAATTTTTCTACTTTTCAAAACTTCAAAAAAACTGACACTCCAAAAGATTCACGTTTAATTCTGAAGTAACTCCCTCAACATTTAGTTGTAAAGTTCATGCTACTCATCCATTACATCAGTGACCATTGTAGTTTGAATGGATGAATGCTATGATGTGAAGACACCTGTGCATCTGCCCTCATGTACATGTTACAGGGATTGTTTCAAACTAGTTTGAAAATGTTTTCAACTTGCCATTTGCTAATGAAATTTTAGAAACTAAAAAAAAAAAATATCTTGTTCAAGTGGCAGTTGATTAAGTATTTTACCTGTTTGTAATTATATTACTGTAATCTAGGTACTCCTATTAGTTAAAATCAATTACAATGTATAGTTTCTGCTGAGCTCTTTTGAAGTCATATGGCCAAAATATATTGCATAATATCTCTACATCCAAACATACACACATTCAAGTATGAATACACTGCATATGAATATGATACATTCATACACTTACAAAATGTGTTTATAATATACATATATAATATTTCCACTAGATTTGGGGGAAACCCACCAGACTGACTGGACATCCACTACTCATAGTGTGCGCTTAATCCCTTGCCCCTCTGTCCACCTCCACCGGATTGAGTGGGCAATCCATAATCCACCATGTGTGTACTGTACATAAAACACAAAGAATTTTCTACCTGAAGATAAAGTATACATGTATGCATAATGAGAAATAGAGGACACAGTTCAAATAAAAGAATAAAAGCACACACACATACATTATAGATATATTGAGAGAGAGAGAGAGCGTTTGTTGCTTTGCTCCCACTTCTTCCTGTTCAGCTCTCATTTCTCCCTGTCCACTTCTTCCTAAAATTCAAGTCTAGCTTGACCCCTGTGGTGGATGTACTTAAACTGCATTACACATTATTTTGGTAATTGTAGCTGGGAGGCACAATCACAAGTCTGAATGCAACTGATTTAGTAAGTGACTGGACTGATTCTTGTGTGTATACACTCTACATTGTGTTCTTAAAGATTAAATGTGTATACATGTTATACATGTACATGACAGAGAATATGGCACTACAAAGAAGGTAAACTCTCAAAATAAGTATCGATTATCTGTTTTGGACCAGATCAGGTGTACATGTACTGTTAAACTTACTTAAGAAAGAAGTCATCCTCTTCAGAGTCAGCATCCAATAGGGCCCGCTGTAAAAAAGCAAGCAAGTGTCCAAGTTACTTTCATTTTTATCTGAATCCTTCTATCTGGTAGTGTTTGTCACAGACTAAATTAAATATGGTTCTTAAGACAGCATACAAATATTAAAATAAATGTAACTAAAACATATTTGACTTTACAGCCACAAATATAGGTATGAAGGACACGGACCGACAGGTTTACAGTTACATTTCTGAACTTGGAACTAAGTCCAATAACATTTTAAAGACATAAATGCAGTGTTATAAATCTCTAAAAGCTGGAAGTAAATTATATACACTGTAGTACAGAAAGAGGGCTAAAGCCAACATGAATTTGATATGCTTCATTTCTTAGATACATGTACTTCCTTCACTCTTTGAGGGTACATATATTTCTAAGATGGGAGTATAGTGATTGGAGATGGGGATGGGTGGAAGGTTAGGCTAATGTATAACCAACAACAGCAAATGCTACAGTGTTCAAGCTGCAATATTGCCAATCACAAAATTTTAGCAATCATTAGTACTGTAGTGATTGATTTAAGGTAAAGACAAAATCCTGATGGTATGTGGTTTGCTGTTTTTATTGTCCATGATGTATTTGGGTCCTCATTTACAGTATGAATTGTCCATAATGTATTTGGGTCCTCATGTACAGTATGTATTGTCCATAATGTATTTGGGTCCTCATGTACAGTATGTATTGTCCATAATGTATTTGGGTCCTCATGTACAGCATAATATTGTCCATCATGTATTTGGGTCCTCATTTACAGTATAATATTGTCCATGATGTACAGTATTTGGGTCCTCATGTACAGTAAAATATCATCCATGATGTATTTGGGTCCTCATTTATAATACTAATGTCCCTTATGGAAATAAATGATTCTGACTTATAAGTGATATATGCTTGACTTGTACAGGACATACAGTAGGTCACTTATGAGTTACTTATACTTTGTATATGTAATGAAGTAATTCAAATGTTAGTCTGTATAAGTGAAAACAATATTGATCAATGCTTGACCTACATTTCACTTATAAGTGACATGTGTCATTTATAGATGGCATAAGCCTTACAGTTGAGTATAAGTGAACTGTAATTTCATGGACATTGTCATTTTCTGACTAACATTTACTGCAAAATACAGTCTCAAGTCCAAGGATTAATGCAATCCAAGTTCAACAAAGGTGCTATTATGATTTTTTTTCCAAAATTCATAACTTCCCACCAGATTTATAAATTTCAACGAGTCATATCAACATAAAAAAAAAATAAATAAAGTTCATCATGTTTTATTTATAATATTTTAAGATTTAAAAAAAAAAACACCTTGCAAAATGGGGACATGAGTGAGCATACACAACCACACATTGCTGACACACCTTGTAAACAAGATCTTTTTCAGCATCCAACAATATATTATTTTCTATAATTTCATTTAAAACAATATTATCTGGCACCAAACATTCAACTGTGTATATTCTAATGACATCATAGAAAATAATTTATTGTTGGATACTGACATATTCTTTGACATTAAAAAGACATTTCAACAGTAAAAATTCTGAGCCCGAAAGATTTCTGGGGCAAACACTGTCATAATTTAGACTTGGCCATGCTTCCGCTCTTGTTTACAGAATTTAAACTATGGTGGTCTGCATATATGGAATTATATTATGCTGACTTGTTTCTTATGGCCAGGCTAGTCACATGTACATGTAAAGATGGCTACTTAATGTAGAACCCAGCAGTCTCACAATCAAAAAGAGACTATGTTGTGAATTAAACTGCATCTGCCAAATGGTTTTAGAGTAAAACGTGGTATATGATATAGTATTTAATGTCATGACAAGGTTGTTACATCTGTTAAAATTGCTAGTATTTCAAGAAACAATAAACAAAACTTTAAGTTGTGCTTATGTCATTTACAGTTAACAAGAGAGATAATACTGCTAACCTTTTATTTTATCAAAAGTAAAAATAATTAAAAAACTGAAAATTTTTAAGTGAAATGTTTCAAGTAAATTTTTAAGTAAAAAGGACATTCACAAGTTTTATCATGTCTGCAATGAGTGTCCTCATTAATTGCTGCCATAATGCCCAGTTTCTCATTAACAGAGTGGTCATTCACATTAAAATTACTGAGAAAGTATAACAAAACACATTCAAAATCATGCAGAGATCCTCAGAACAAAATTAATAAAAAATTCTAAAATTATTTTTCACCATGTCTGGAACGTAACATTTTTGTCATGAGTGATATGTCCCATAAATTGGGCCTATTTTTGGTGCAAATATCGTAAGTTCCTGACAGTGTTCAACTTTGGGCAGAAAGCACATTTGTTCACCTAGTTGATGATACAAGTCGTAAATATAAAGCACCATTAGAATTTCTGACACAGTTTTCCGAATTTTGTGAATTGGTCTGGTGTCAGAATGTTACAGTATGTTTCAGATTCTTATGAAATATTGGCAGCAACTGGAAACATAGCTGACATTGTCTACATCAAGCAGTGTTTATTTCATGATATGTAGAGGCCACCCATTTACTTTAGCAAGATGCCGTACAAAGTACTTGGTTTTGTTGATTGGCAGAGGAGGAGGTGGCTATATTAGATGTCAGATTAGAATTTTTCATTTAGAACCAACTAGACACCATAGGTCTCCTGGTCAAAACCCAATGCTGATATGACTTTTCATTTAGGAGTAGCGATAAAATTTTTTTTAAAGATGGCTGCTTTGGCAGCCATCTTGGATGTCAGATTGATACCATTTTCATTTAGGACCAACTAGACATCGTAAGAAGTCTTTTAGTGAAAACCCTATGTTAATATGACCATCTGCTTTGAAGCAGTAGCAATACAGTCCTACCCACTGTATCAACAACAAACAACACTTATGTCGACAAACCACCTATGTCGACAAAAAATCAAAGTCCCAGTCCCCTGGTATATTGTTACTACCAAATTCGTCATGCTTATGTCTATTTCCGAAACCCTAGGTCCCAACTTGAACAAATCCGTTGTTTTCTGATCATTTATGTTGACATGCTGCCAGTTCCAACCCAAACTTTGTTCTACAATTATCTGATGTTGCCACCAGGCTTTAATGTTGCCATCAGATTAAGAAACAGGCATTTGTTTGGTCCTCCAAAGTTGGCCTTTCACAGCAACTTAAATAATGCAGGTAACCTTCATCAAAGCAAGCCGGCTACAATCTTCAATAAAAACAATGCGCCCTTCATCAAAGGAAGTCATCATCAAACCTGAATAAAAGCAATGGAATCTGATCGATTGTTGCATTTTCCAAAGTGACTGGTGACTGAAACACGTTTATTGTGCCATGAAAGTTTCCTTTTCTGCAGGAAGAAAAGTAACTTTATTTATGCTTATGATGGCTACCAATGGCAGCATAAAATGCAAATTCTACTTGTGCTTAATTAAGACTTTTTAAAAAAAATGTCATTGAATGTTTTGTGATCAGGGAGAATTCATAACTTGTTGACAGGTTTTCATTTCCCTATGAATAGCCTCATCCCCTTGGTAGCTCAATAAGATGATTACATTTGTTGCCTTAAGGCTTAGACAGACCAAAATCTAGGTCAATTTAAGTACATGTAGCATGTAAATAACAACAATATAGCTATGTGCTACTGGCAACAATGAATATCATAATGAATTGTTTAGTCATATGTGTTGGTTAACAAGGGGATACAGATCAAACAAGGACTACCATTTTTTAAATGCGTTTTTAACAGGATGTGACCGATACATGAATTTTCTAACATGTGACCTATACTCGAATTCATGGATTTTTCATATACATGTACATTATGGATTTTATTACACAAAGGTAATAAAAATATAAGTTATCAATATACAAGTGTATTTCAAACTGGTTTTGTCTTCATTGACTCAAAATTTCCACTGTTTATTTTCTCAAAGTGTAAATCCTACTGACGACAGGTCACCCATTACAGACGAATTTCACTTATATGCGAGTAAAAGAGAAATCTGCTTATTTCAGCTCCCACTCACTAATCTTGACATCTGCTTATGTCAACAATATTCCCTCGGGCCTGAGGATGTCAACATAAAGGGATAGGATAGGACTGTAAAAAGATTTTCAAAAATGGCTGCTATATTGGATGTCTGAGGCACACCATTATCAATTAGAACCACCTAGACCTTGGGATAAATGTGTCTCTAAAGTTTGGTGGCAATCTTCCCAGTAGTTTAGCAGGAGTAGCGTTAATAAACTTGTCTGATGGACAATTGACAGTGGACAAAAGGCCATCACATAAACTCTTCTGGTCTATGAAAAGTAGAGCTAAAAATTAACCAGCTTACATTATACCTGTATCAGGGAGATGATGTAAAGAGATGGTGGGTACTCCCAGTGACAAAATGGGAAAGAAAAATCCATGACATGATGTAACAAAGAACACAGAAGTTTACATTTTTTTAAAAAAAGAATAATAACACAGTGGTAACGCAAGGGTTCCAGTCACTTGGGGGCAATGTTCTTTAGTGGCGCCCCTACTTTGCTACAGAGAACAGTTGTTATGTCAGTTAACCCCCACCCCCCTGCTCAATATAAGTTTGTGAAGAATTGTTCCCATTACACTAAAGTGAAGGTGAAATACTATGAAATTTTCAGCTAAAAAAAATTAGCTCCTGACTGCGCCCCTCTTTGTCTGGCACCTGGCTATGGCTGAAGCAGTATTCTGGTATATTAGTATGAATTTGTCATTATTACTAAAAATAACTGTGTATGTAAATCGCATACTTGGTATTTTTGTCTTAATCTATCCTTCACAGCTATTTTCATATTCAATATAAAACATCCGAGATTAAACGACCCCAATATAAACAACTAGATTTGTGTTTGTACAGCATGAACCTTGCCCCTACTGCAGACAAGTCTAAATCCCAAAAATGTAAACAAATTTGGAAACATTGCTATAATGGCATGAAAGTCTAATCAGATCATTACATATGCATACAAACATGCATATTAAATTTCATTTGAGTACCTAATGTGGTTTTTGCTTAATCATGGTAACAAAGTTTTCATATATAAAACAAGAATCCCTAAAAGGAACTGATGCTCTACTATCTGAAAAGAATTTCCATGAATTCAATATAAGACCATTTCTTCTTTTTAAATGCCAAAGTGTTGAAACTATCTCTGATACTGTTCAGCAATAAAAAGATTTTAAATTAGCTGCTATGGATGTCAGATTGGCACCATTTTCATTTAGGACCAACAAGACATCATTTAGGACAAACAAGACATCATAAGAAGTATTCTGGTGGAAACCCCATGTTGATATGACTTCCTGTTTTGGAGAAGTACCGTATTTGCCAGCCTATAAGTCTATACTTTTTTACCTGGAAGTCGGGGCTTCGTCTTATACTCCGAATCCACTTATATATGGATTATGTCATTGAAATTGCTTTACAGTATGTTAATGTAATTTTTCGTACGTGAAAATCGTTGCATACAATGTACCAATAAATAATACCTATAAATAATACATGTACAGACCATCTTAATCATTTTCCCAATTAATCTGGAATAGCATAGTGATACCATTAATATTCATGAAACCAAAAGTTACTAGCGAAAGTGATGAAGCCAAGGTGTTGATCTGGCTTCGTCTTATACTCCGCATCGACTTATATATGGATGAAGGATTGAAAATTGACGAAATTAGCGAATTTGACTTATACTCCGCATCGACTTATAGGTTGGCAAATACGGTAATAATAACAAGATTTTCAAAATGGCTGCCATGGTGGCCATATTGGATATCACACTGGCACCATTTCCATTTAGAACCAGCTAAACATTATAAAAAGTCTTTTGGTGAAAGCACAATATTGATACGACCAACCATCAAGAAGATGTAGCTATAACAAGATTTTTAAGATGGACATTGTGTTGGTAATATTGGAAGTCAGATCAGCACTATTTTCATTTATGACCAACTAGACATCATAAAAAGTTTTTCAGTGAAAACCCCATACTGATATGACAATTCATTCAGGAGTAGTGTTAACAAGACTTTCAAGATGGCCACTATGGCAGTCATATAACATGTCCAAGCAGCACCAAATTGTATTTAGGACCAACTAGACATCATAAGAAGTCTTTTGCTTAAGACCCCATGCAGATATGACCATCCATTCAGGAGAATTAGTGACAAGATATTTCAGCATGTTATACTGGATGTTTACGGGGATTGTGGTAGCCTATACTGGATGTCTGCGGGGCACCATATTCATCTAGGACCAACTAGATATCATAAGTCTTTTGGTGAAATTCTTATGTCACTATGAACATCAATTCTGGAGGAACAGCGACAACAAGATTGTCAAGATGGTCATATTGGACGTCAGAAAGGCATCATTTTCATTCAGGACAGCCAAACACCATAATAAGTCTTCTGGTGAAAACTCCATGACAACATGATTAACATTTATGACGAGTAGCTACAAGAAGATTTTCAAGATGGCTGCCATAGTGACCATATTTGACATCAGAATGGCACCATTTTTATTCAGGACCAACTAGGCATCATAAGAAGTCTTCTGGTGAAAACCCAATGTCATTACGACTTTCCATCTAGGAGGGGTAACAAGAAGATTTTCATGATGGTCACTGTAGTGGCCATATTGGATATCAGATCAGCACAATTTTTTTTTTAAGATCAACTAGACACAATAATAAGTCTTCTGGTGAAAACCCCATGCTGGTATGACTTTCTGTTCAGGAGGAGTAGCAATAACAAGATTTTCAAGATGGCTTCTGTGGTGACCATACTGGATGCCAGATTGGCACCATTTTCATTTAGAACCAATTAGACATCATAAGAAGTCTTTTAGTTAAAACCCCATGCTGATATGACCATCCATTCAGGTGGAGTTGCAACAGCAATATTTTCAAGATGGCCACTGTGGTGAAAACCCCATGCCGATATGACTTTCCATTCAGTAGGAACAGCAATAACAAGATTTTCATGATGTCTGTCATGGTAGCTATATTGGAAGTCAGATCGGCACCATTATGATTTAGGACCAACTATACATCATAAGAAGTCTTTGAGTGAAAACCCCATGTTGATATGACCATCTATTCAGGAGGAGTAGCAATAACAAGATTTTCAAAATGGCTGATGTGGCAGCCATATTAGCTGTCTGGGCAGCACCTATTTCACTTTGGACTAACTAGACCTTGTGATGAATGTGTGTGTAAACTTTCATGGCAATCCTCCAAGTAGTTTAGGAGGAGTGGCGATAACAAACTTGCACTAATAGACTGACATATGTTGGACAACAGGCCATCCCACAAGCTCTTCTGGTCAATGACCTGTAGAGCTAAAAATGTATTTTTGTGGAGGGTTTATCCTGGCTATATAGTGTCAAATAAAAGTTAAAATCTCAGTCAAAAAAATTCAAAAACACATAAAAAACACAAAACTTAAAAAATTGCTAAAATGGCCTGAAAGTCTAATCATGTCGTATACAGATGAATACAAATATCCCAACCAAATTTCATTTGTCTACCAAATGTGGGGTTTACTTAATCATACTAAAAAGGTTTTTGTCAAAAAGTCCAAGTCCAAAAACAGAATGTCTATTCACAAAATGAACAAGATTTCAATGAACAGTACATTATATGCCCACCCCGTGTTTAACAGTCTTCTATGTAGGCACTAGTAGGACATGGTTGACTGGAGAATGCGAACCAACAGGTCTCAATGATCTCTTGACAAAGCATGCAGTTTAAAACTAAACTTACTGTGCATAACCATTATTTTTTCTTATCAGATTTACCATGACCATGACTTTTAGCCTTTAGACCCCAAAATCTATAGTTTCTTTATTACCCAGTGCAAGCCATTCATAAAGTTTGGTCAAGGAACTTATTTTAGAACGTAAGTTATTGTGCAAAACCCATTTTCCTTGACTCACAATGAATCTTTGACCTAAACCTTTGACATTTAGATCCAAAAGTAATAGGCCTCTTTCATATCTTAAGTGCAATCCTTCCACAAACTTTCGTCACGGTTAGCGGTCTAGGGCTAAGTTATCATGCAAAAACGTTTTTTTATTCTTTCAGTCACAGTGATCTTGACCTTTGCCTCCAAAATCATTAAGCTTCCTTTTTACATTTTTCTTTTCAGCCTGTGACCTTTGACCTTTTGACACTGAACAAATTCTACCTTACCCCCGATACAAGCTATTCATAAAGTCTGGTAACAGTAGATGGTGAAGAACTCCAGCTATTGTGTGGAAATAAAATAGAGGATAGATGGACGGATGTCATGATATGATACGCTCTGCCTTATGCTAGGCATACAAAAATTGCTGTAACAACCTGAAAATCTAATCATGTCATCTACATATGACCATGACAAAATGTGTAAAATTTCATGGCTATAAATTTTTGTGCTATGGTGTTAAAACGGGTTCAGGATGGACACAGTGACATGCTGATATACAGATGTATGGACAGACAGCAGGAAAGTAACATGCCATCTTCTGCCAATTCAATAGAGGCATACAATTTTGTAGATTATTTTAATAAATAAATTATTTGTTGCAGTTATGAGTAACATATCAAATATTGAAATTTCATAGCCAAAAATGACACTTTTATTTACTTTGTTTTGGTCCAAATTCCCTCCTAAACATGAGGCAGATATGTATACTCTTGGTAATACATTTAAAAACAAATTGTCATTGTTCCTAAAATATGAAAATAGGTAACTGAGCATATAAAAACTGGTGAAGCTGTGTAATTACTGAAAATTCTATGCACCTTCAAATACCAGTCATCTTCCACAAATTTATATCACAGCAGTGTTCCAGCCAGAAATTTCTTTATGGGAGGGGGGGGGGGCATTAGGGAGGTAAGGGCACTTTTCTGAGAGTCGTGATATCACAATGATATTTATAATTTAATGATGAAAATTTACATATATTTTCTTTCAAATTGTAATCAAAACAAGCTGAATTGAAAGGGAAATTAAAACAAATCAAATGTAACAATGTGGACAAACATTTTTGTTTTTTAAATAAAGAATAAAGATAAAAAGAGCAAGTTGACAATTTCCATTGTTTAGAGTGGACTGATTATTTTGTACACATTATCATTAAATGATAACATGTCAGCAATATACATAAAAACAACAATAATTATAAAGTAATAATAATATTTATTAGTGAACAAAGAAAATATTATAGTTCTAATTAAATTCATTACACCACCAATTTACATTGTGACGTAAAAAACTGCTCCACGTTTCAATGTAAATTAACACATTCAACCAAGTAAGCACAAGCACCTGTATTGTATAAGTGCCCCATTCTCCTGCCCTCCCCCTTTTTTTTTTTTTGTTTGGTGAAAATATTCAAGCAATTGACTTACTTTCCATCTTAAAATATGTATTTATCATGAAAATATTCTTGTGAAAATGCATTATCCAATACATCACTTATGCTCTTACTAAAACACCACAGGCAACCAATACAAGGTTGATACTAATTAGGGTCAAAACCATACAAATGTCATGTTTGGAGCAAAGATAGTGAGTTTAAAATGCTTGTAATACATGATCCATTAGATAAATATATAATAAGAGACAATGTTTGTAACTCAAGAAATTGCAGTTTCACACCAAGCCTTCAATTTCTTAATGGTTTTCATATTTACAGTGATACTTTTCAGTAATCCAGGTGTCATTTTAATGTGGAGATTTTTGCTTTCCAACAAGCTATTGCACACCTTTCTGAGTTAAATATGCAGGAAGATACGAGCCAAAAAATGTCAACAAAATTTTTTGATTTTCACCTAGTTAAACAGTGTTTTGTTCCCCCCAGGTCACCAGTATTATCATAACCGTGCAGCTTTATTGATATATTGTCACCCAAATACTCAAGGGCATTACTAATTGGCCAAAAGAACTGGAATTAACAATAATGTATTAATAAATCTGCACATCTTGAAAATATCAGTGACCTTGGGTAAGCGTAATACTATCTGACCAGATTAAAATTAAAAAATTGTGACATATTTTGGTTCTTGGCTTAGCACAGGTCTAACTCGTAAAGATGTGTGAAAGTTCAGTGAAAAAAAAAATTCCTCCACATTAAAATGATGCCAAAATTACCACAGTGTCACTCTAAACACAAATACCATTAAGAAATCAAGGACTTAGGGTGAAACTGCAATTTCTCAGTTTGGTACATAAACCATGTCTCTAATGCATACTTGCCATATTCCAAGACAGTGTTGCGGGGTTTTTGAGACTCAAAAAGCGTGTTTTGAGGTCCCAAGGGGGGTCAGTGTGTGTGACCCCCCTAAAATCGATGTCATCCAAATGAAAATAAGCTATCATTTCAAATCAGCCTATAGCAAATGACTGGAAATTCAAATCTGAATAAAAGAAAATACCATTTGTTTTCTCTGAAGCATTTAATATACTTACAAACAAAAAAATGGTAGACTTGGCATTTTCAAATAACATTACCACAAACATGGTCACAACCTCACAGACATTAAATACAAACATACACCAAGTTACTGTCTTTAAAATCCATTGGACAGTGGAATGTAGTTTTAATAACATGCAGTCTTTGCTGCTTTCAATAGTTCAGGAGTTGGTTTGATGGTAATGCAAGTGTCATTTGTGTTCACAAATATGCCAACACTGTTCCTTCGCGAATGGGCATCCACGTCTATCTTGCCGCAAGCAATGGCCAGAGTCGCTAAAAGTGATAAAACCTGTAAGATGGCAATGAATATTCATTTCAAAACAATGACTCTGGCAATGAAAACATTCAAGATTTGTGGTAGTCGGCTGAGTTGCTAAAGTCTTTGACCGCCGCTATTGTAACGTATTTTCAAGGTTAAAGTCACACCTACGGCAGTGAAGATTCAATTTATTCTAAGGCTGAATTAATGAAAAAAGGTACTAATTTGTGCAAATACACAATTTGTCATTTGATTAATGATTTAATACTTTTAAATTATTAAAATTCCATGGTGCAGTTCATTTCAGGTTAACCAGATATTCAAACATGTTCACGTTTTCATGAGTTACTTGATCACGTGATAAAAGGTTTATTGCAATCATGTAAATGTCTAAGGAAAATATGAGAAAGTTAAGGTGACAAAACTGTCAAAGCAAATAAGATTATCTCATTTTTTTTAGCACTTCTAGTGCATTATGTACTACAATTTTCCTTTGTCCCTTTAAAATGTTGTGTGTCCCCCAAATCTGGAGGGTGATCTGGAGGGTGAGGGACACAGTGTCCCATGACCTTTGGATCCTAGGTGCAACACTGCATTAGAGATTGAATGGTGCTGTTGTTCAACCTACCAAAATAATCATGTTTTGAATTTTATATATGGAGTAAAAATCCGACTTCAAAGAAACGTTGCCGCTGGTCACAAACTTTAATAATGATGGCTTCAACATTCTCATTCAATGCAGTCAGTGCTGTGTAATAACATTTGTTTTTCAACACGCATCTGTTTGATGTACTTAACTTCAGACAAATTGGGTTGTTCTACTTGACTTAGTACCTATGCAAATTAGCCTAATGGGCTCTCCCTCAGCAGTGCTCAAAGGATTTGACATGACACATCACCCTAGCTATTGTGAGCCAATTCAGTAAATCTTGAAAGGTGTTTGTTTATCTCTGACCGCCTTACCTTTTAATTGTCTCTAAAACAGCTGTATAAACTGCCCCGAGGATAGTTTTACATGAGCTCTGAGCAAGATTGTTTACTGTTTATACATACCACAGATTACAGGCATATATCATTGTGATCAAGAAATGTAAATTTTTTTTTTTGTGGGAAATTTTTTCTCGCCAAGATTACTGAAAATTGTGTCGGGGTGTTTTGGAGTCCAGAATCGTTTTTTTCGCGTGACATGTGTTATGGCATGTATGCTTATGATATATTTTGATAAGGGACAATATATTATAAAGGTTTTTAACCCACTGTCTTCACTTCAAACATAATAATTTCATGATTTGGATCCTTTTAGGATCAAGTTTGCAACTGGTACCTGTGTAAAAAACAAAGTTGGCTTCTTTTGCAACATGTTCTAGATCGTCAACAAGCAAAATAGGCAAAAGTAATTGGTGCACACTAGATGTTAAGCAATGGTGAACTTCAGCACTTATTAAGGGTAGAAAATGCACACAGATTTATTCTCAAAATGTGTATCTGCATCTACTTGTCCCAAGGATGAGTAAATAGTAAAGTTTGCCTTGGCACAGCCAATTGTTCCCTGGTAAGGATGTGAGGACAAGTGGTTTTCCTGAGCCCTACCTATGCAATAGTTTTGCTTCCCTTCTCTATGACATATTCTCACAAGATACTTAGCTGTATTCAGTCATTCCATGCATCATGCAATTCTTTTGGTTTTTACTCAACATGAGAGAGTGAAAGTGGAAAGAGATCTCTTGCTGGCAGGTAACAATTATAGAAACACACAAATGGCTAGACCTGGGTCAGCATTGAATATATCAAAATCATGTACACAAAATGGGGAATCAATTCAGCGCTGATCTGGGTCTAGCCAGTTGTAAACTTCCATCTGTGTACTCCTTGATTTGATGCTGGAATTGGAGGGGTTTCCAATTTCACCATGTCATGTTGAGTAAAAACTGAAAGAATTGTGTGATGCATGGAATGAATGAGGACAGCTAAATATCCTGCAAGAATGTGAGCAAAGCTTTTGCACATGTATGAAATGCCTGTTGGAATGATTCTATTGCAAGGGAACCAAGATGGCGACTGTCAGTCCTTTCTTTATTATACTGGGGATATGACCAAGGAAAAAAATTAAACACTATTTAAACTCCTGTGTATACAACCACACTACTTGTCGTCCAGATTATCCTGATGATAGTACAGTGGTTTGGGTTGGCAGAGAGAGAGAGAGACAGACAGAGAGTTACTTTTTCGAATGTCAGTTGTTTCGCAACCTGGTTGTTTCATAACCTGGTCATTTTGTAACTGGGATTTTTATCCAGCAATTTCAAAAGATATTTTTATAATTAATTTCACACATTTTTTGGTAATGTTCTAACTAGAACATATACTACTAAAATTATCACTTAATTATTATTCTAATAACTGCTTCATTATTTTGAATAAAAGTTAATTTCCTTTATTCTTTTTCTCTAAATACGGTATTTTATAATTTAAATCTGATTTGATTGCTTTGTAAATACTTTTCTTGCTGCCTAACAGCCTATACATGATGCTGTTCTGTTCTATTCGTACATGTCTTAAACACTATTTATAAACTTATTCTTGTGATTTTATGCACAATAATACTTATGTATACAAACTGTTATTTTAAGATTCATTTTAGACTCGTTAGATATTTTTCTGATTTTATTGTTTTATTGTACCTTCATCAATTTTAAAATTTTACTTCTTTTTCATTTTTAACAATAAAAATACATAATTAGAAACATTCACAATTATTTTCTACTAAATGCAACTAATGTTAACGTAAAATACAATAGCATGCTTGAGAATACTGGGTACGAAACATCCCGGTTACGAAACGACTTGCACCCACTTTTTCAACTTGTCTGGAACTGGCATAATCTTCTCGGTCGGGAGTCCTCACAAATTTTGGTGGCATTTTGTATAGTCTACGGTTGTGTATCTATCTCATCTGACCTTACATTCTGTGGAGACAGCGTAACTTGACAAAATAAATGACTGAAAAGAATGAAAAAATTGGACAAATCGATATTTTCTTCCACTTCCCGACAGCTGTTTCCCGGAAGTAGCTTTTGGTTGATAATTTTGAAACAACGATTTCTCGAGAAATTCTGTGAAACAACTTGGAATTTTAAATTATAGTAGTGTTTCTCGAGAAGTTGCATAGTGTGTTTTATGTGAATTTTACAGTTAAATTCCATTTTATTGATCTCTTTAGTGCCTTTAATTGATCTACAGGTATCATGCATGCCTCACACTATTACATTAAGACATAAGAAGTTTGAAAATGTTGGAATGGTGACTGTTCATTGCTGCCGGTACTGTACAGATTATCGGGAGGCGTGAGGTGGGGTGGGGGGACAGGTCGTTCAGGATGAGTGACTCGGTTTCACTAAGAAAAGCTGTAGAAAACCCAAACAATAAAAAAGCTGCTAACCACCTTGGACTCAGTACAGAAAACCTTAAATTATGAGGCGAACATCAGATACATCTCAAAAAATGCTTAATAACATCATTTAAACTCTAAGGCTGCCCAACATCATAAAAAAAGGTATTGTTACTTCAGTCCCTTAATTGCGTCCCTCAGAACTGAGTATAATCGCAATTGGGAGTGGACATGTGTGATACTAAAATACCACTTTCTAATTAAAAACAACAGTAAAAACAGGATTTCTGACATTAAAGACTAAAGGTGGCCAGGACCAGCTGGAAGGATTCCAATGTAGGGCGTTTGATCAGACTCATATGGACGCTGTTCCAAATGATGACAGAGTGGGGGAGGAAGCTGTTCTTGTAAACATATAAGGTTGTTTGGAACTGCAAGTTTTTAATAATGTGCCCTCTAGCCCTAAACGAAGTAGCTGTATAGTATGACTGGGCGTGTATCTTAACATGGTTGTGGGTGATCTGGTATGCATGGTCACGATAGACTTATCCCTTTTTTTTTTTTTTTTTTTTCTTTTTTTCCAGGCTCTCTTATCCCAGGTCATTGAGCATTGATGTTACACTGTTGGTTCGCTGGTAGTCATGTTTAACAAATCTAGCTCCTCGTCTCTGGAATGATTCGATGTTGTTGATGTCACGTTCTGTATGCTGTACCCAAGTAATACAGGCATATTCAAGTATACGGGTCTAACAGTGGTTTTGTAGGCTTCTTCCTTAATTTATGGAGAGCTGGTACTTACGTTACGCCTTTAAAAATTCATGGTGGAGATGGCCTTTTTTGGTGATATTGTCAACGTCATTAGAGATGGTGACTCTAAGATATTTCGCACCACTGGTGGTCTTTAGGTTGTGTCCGTGGATGGTGTAGTTAACAATAATTTGGCGGCGCGTTTTGGTGATCCTCAACACCTCACATTTCTCTAGATTGAAGTCATCTGCCATTTGGACTACCACTCCTGGAGATTTTCAAAGTCCTTCTGAATGGTAGTACAATCTTCGCTGGAACGGATTATTCTGTACAAGAGGCAATCGTCAGCAAAGAGTCTGGTTGTAGATGATGTACACTCTGAGAGGTCATTGATATATGCTAGGAATATGAGTGGAAACAAAACTGTACACTGGGGGACGGCTGGTGTGACTGATGTAGAGGTGGACTTGATCGTCTAATTCAGCTTATTGTATACGGTAGTAGTATAGACCATCAAAGTCCTGGGACACCAAGATGTGACTCGCCAACATTTTTAATTTTTCCCAAAAACCTAGGCCACCAAGATATGACCAGCCGCCATTTTCCAAAAACTTTTCACTAAGATGTGACCCGCCACCATTTTCATATCTTTTTTCACTAAGATGTAACCCTCTAACATTGTTCATTTTTCAAAAAAATTAACCTCCATCATGTTTTTTCAAAACAAACCTAAGCCAGTAACATTCAAAATTTTATGAAAAATTCTAGCCGAACCCCTTACGATCCCTCAATCTTTCGTCAAAAAATCTTTGGCCACTAACATTTTATATTTTAATTAAAAATCCTAGGCAACTAACCCTCAAATCGCTTTGAAAAATCCATGAATCCTACATTTTGGGGGAAATATCATAGGCCAGTAACACTTACAATTTTATATTTAAAAAACCCTATGCCAATAACCCTTAAAATTTGTTTAAAAACTACAAGGCGACATCCTCCCAATTTGTTTAGAAAATCATAGGCCACTAACACCTGAAATTTTATTTTGAAAAGATCCTAGGCCACTAACCCTCATCATTTTTTTTATAAATCCTAGGCCACTGACCCTCAAAATTGTTTGAAAAATCTTAGGCAGCTAATCCTCATGATTTTAAGGAAAACCACCATAATCTATTATTCAAAATTTAAACTTCTGTAGAAATCCAGGAGAACCTGGTTATAGCACTGCTTATCTTAATCTCAGTTTTTTTTTCCTTTTTTTTTCTTCGGGAAGCTTTTAAATTTCTTCTGATGGTGCATATGTGGAGCTGATGAATTCTGCTTACACGGTCGCTGCTAATATGTGTTGGAAACCCGTCACGGGCATAATTTTGTTTCTTCTCCTATTAATTGAGCGCAGCTGGTCACTCTAGTTGTCCCGTAATACAAGTATGACACCAAATTTCTGACAAGAGTATGAGTTGCAAATGATTCAAATTACAAGTGATGCGAACATCTGATGTACCATAATACCTAAAGGGTAGTTCGCAATCACGATGGCTTGAGTAACTTCCGGTGAGTCTAGCCTAGTGAAACACCTAGGATCTCCAGTGGGGGTCGTGGTCGACCATGTAATTCAATCAATCGAAGTAACATCCTGGCCAGTTTGACATAAGAAAGCATAATGGATCATGTCCCTAAGAATGACCAGGTGCACCATAATACCGAGGTTGGTTGTACTCAGGGATTGACAGACCAGAATGAGCAATGTCCTTTTGATATTTTTGTTTAAATATTCAGGATCATAAAAACGGATATCAATAATTTTAAATGTATAACATTATTTTAAAATACATAACATTAATTTTTCAATTAAATGACAGAAGCGAACTAAGAACAGTATTTAAGACATCTGTGCTACGATCCTGAACGTTCAGTTGCTTTCACAAGTATCAATCAATTATCGGGACAAATTAGATATGACGTCAGGACGACAGGACTTTTAAAACATGACTCTTAATCAGAACGAATTAAAAATAGCAAAGAGAATATAGTATTCCGAATTTAAAGTATGGTTAACCGAATAATATATGTACACATTACACAAGCAATCTAGATCAAGATTTCCCTAAAGAAGGGTTTATGTTAGTCACGTAAATGATCAAATCTAGGGAGACATAGTTGATCTGCAAGTATATGAAAAATACAATAAAGAATACAAATACATTCTGACAGTGATACGCCAGGGCTGAGAAAGTGAGAACAAAAAGGAAGACGATGTACACGACGCTTTTAAAGACATATTTAATGAGAAAAAAACCACGAAAGTCACAGTTCGATGAAGGTAAAAAGAATTACAACAGAAAGGTTAATTAATTACTGGAAAAGAAAATGTCAAATAGATTTTCACCCACTGAGATAATAAAAAAAAGAGTCTGTAGTGGAAGGGTTAAATCAAACTCTTAAGAGCATAATGTGGAAGTAGTTCACTGAAAATGAACCCATAAAATGGGTAGATATATTACCTAGTCTTAGTAATGGATACATAATTCATATCACAGATCGATAGATATGTCACCAGTTTAAGCCAGTGACCCTAAACTATAGGCTAAAGTATTGATTAACTTATTTGCTTATCTAACAACTGATACCTATGGAATTCCTATATATAATATAGGTGAGAAAGTTAGAATCTTAACAAAAATCAATCAATTTTGCTAACGGCTATCTTCCTAATTTCATGGAAGAGATGTTTACAATCAAACAAGTAATATTAGGATACCCTGTAGTATATAAATTGGAAGAATTAAAGGCAGACAATATTGAATTAAAAAGTTTTCGAGGAGGAGTTATTTCTATGTGACAAACAAGATGACGTGTTTAAAGTTGAGAAAATTTTTTAAATAAAAAATGTAATGGTAAAAAATAGGTGCTGGTAAAATGGAAAGAATAGTATGCATCTTTGAATAATTGGGAGCCAGAAGAAAGTGTTGTACCACTAAAGTAGGTCCTGTTTAAGAGTCCTGGGTTCCTGAATAATAGTCCTTGTTAAGAGTCCAGGCATCCTGGTTGATAGTAATGTATAGTACTGACGTTCCAACATTACGTCCTAACGTACTAAAAGTAACATCGTAATATTTATATGTAACAAATTTATATTATATAAATGGAATCAATTAGATGTTACAATTGTGTTAAAATTAGGTCTGCTGATCAATTTGAACGTCGAAATACACACTACAAACTATGTAAACATTTGGCAAATATAATGAAATCAAACTGGAATTATATTGGAGAAAATGACAATATCAGAGAATACAACTAAAAAGTATATTTCTTGTGAATGTGGAAAAACTGTAACAAGAGGCTCAATGTTCAATCATAAAAAAGTAGATTTCACACACATTTTTAAACTAGAAAATAGTACAATCAAAGGTGAACAATTTTACACTGAAATTTTTAACTGAAAACAAATAGTACTATAATAAATGGTGAAAAATTCTCTTCGTACAAAAATGACAAAATCTGAAAGAAGAAAATTACAACCGCCTTTAAATCACGTTCAAACGAGAAAAGAAATAAAAATAATTATTATTCGAACTAAAATAAAATTATCACAATAAAGCTACAAGGCTCGTTTAATAGACGATTAAATGAATATAGATTTGAAGCTGAAGAAGAAACAAATAGGGATTTGTTTTACAGAAATTTAATCATACTTGATAGGAAAACTCTATGGTATAAGCTTAATGTATGTAACTTAAGTACAAAGGTAGTGAAAATGTTGCAAGCAATATATGCAGACGTCAGAGCTTGTGTAAGAACTTCGAGTGAATTAAGTGATATCTTTCAGTGTCCAATAGGTGTTAGAAAGGGCTGCATATTGTCACCACTGATTTTCTCACTTTTTCTAAATGACCTGCAAAGTACACTTTCTGACGATAACAGTGGTATTGACATAGAAAATGCGTTGAAGCTTTTTCTTCTGCTTTAGGCAGATGATCTTGTATTACTGGCCGATACAGCAATTGAAATGCAACGTTTATTAAATAGACTTATCCAATACTGTGACTACTGGAACTTAAGGTAAATCTTGATAAAACTGAGGTAGTGGTTTTCCAAAAGGGCGATTATTTAAGAGGTTATGAAATATGGTATTTTGCGGAAAAGAAACTTAAGGTTAGTTCTTATTATAAATACTTATGGGTTGTTTTCTCGTCAAGGGGAGTTTGGAACAAATGTCAAAAAACAGTAGCAGAACAAGCATCTAAGGCAGTGCATACACTGAAAATTAAATTGATTAAATTTGGAAAATTGTGTAAATATTTTATTTCAAATTGTTGACACTACAGTTTTGCCCATTTTGACTTATGCTTCTGAAGTATGGAGCTTTAGTGAAGCCAATGATGTAGAAAGGGGGCATGATAATATTTGTAAATATGTCTTACAGTTAGGTAAATCGAGTCCTAACTGTTTTGTGCGTGTAGAATTGGGCCGTAACTCTCTTAAATCTGTATATATTGCCAGAACAATGAAATATTGGTTGAAACTACTTGAAATGTCAGATAATCGATTGCCCAAATTGTGTTATAGAATGCAACTCTCTTGGCTTGAGGTTACAAGTAGTAGCTCTTCAATTTGGGCTCATAATGTTAAGAAATTTTTATTGAGTTATGGTTTTGGTGAGGCATGGTATAACCAAGAAGTGGGGAACAAGGAGACTTTTATGAATTTATTAAAGATTAGATGTAAAGATATAGACACACAAAATTGGCATGCAGAGGTAAATAGCATGGACAGACTGAGAGTATACAGGATATTAAAGACAGACTTATGTGTTGAAGATTATTTGCTCTGCTTAGACAAGCCTATTTTTAGGAATATATACTGTAAATTGATTGGTGGGTTACTTGATGTTAAGGTTAATTCAGGACGCATTGAGAAACTGAAATATGTAGATAGACTCTGTCCATACTGCTATCTTAATATTGTGGAAACAGAATATCATTTTATTTTCTGTTGTCCAAGATTTACAGACATTCATGTGAAGTATTTACCTCTGTTTTTGTATTTGAACCCACGTGAAGAGAACTGTTTTGATGCTTTGGGAAGTAATCACAGATAAACTATTGTATAAGTTTGTACTCTTTAGCAGGGAGAAAAGAGAACTATTTTGAAAATGTAAGTACTTACACTTACTGTAATTAAACTTGTTATACTCACCTGATGTGTTTGTTTGTTTAATATATAATGTATGTAATTTGGGCCGGTGGCCTATATTACTGAATAAAGTATTTTATTCCCTTTAATTATACTTATGGAAAATAATAAATAGAAAAATTAAAGATTTTGGCACAGTTAAAGTCCAGCAAGATTTATCGATTAAACTTGTAATGAAAGATGATAGTGGTAGATCATTTCGTTTTCGTCTTGTAGACTGGTATCACAGAATATTACCAATAAAAAAATCATGAAAAGAAATGAAATTGAAGATAGGGTTCATAAATTTGTTTTATATGCTAGCTACGAAATTTGACCATGAAATATATATATTGATACAAAATGTTTTTTAATAAAATAAATTATTTAACTCTATATAATAACAGATATACACCGATAGGAGGAAATGCTTACATAGATTTACCAGACTGGATACAAAAAATTTGTTTTTAAAACCTGCCTTAATATACAAAATATTGACAATAAATGTTTTCTTTTAGCAATAGAATCTATTACAAACCAACCAAGAGATCATCCGTATAGACCACAAAAATATAGCCTTGATAAATATAAAGATTGGTTTAATATGTATGTTAATGTCTATGAACCAGTAAACAAACTTATAAGGACAGTTAGAATAACAGAAAGAGAAAGAGACAGTCATGCTGATATGTTAATAATATTTGACGAAAACCCAAACAATTATCATTATTGAGGAATAAAGGATTTGTAAAAATTAGTATCATCTCAAAAAAGGAACGACACAAGAAAAAAATAATTTTGTAAGAAGTGTCTAAATTATTTTTATTCTGAATTAAAATTAGTTGAACATAAAAGGTTATGCAAGCAAATAGCTAACACAATAGACCTAACGCCAGAGAAGGTTTCTGTTGTTAAAGATAAAGGAAAAGTATTTCCGGAAATTACAGATACTGTATCCAATCCATATACCCATCACAGCAGCTATAAATACATACTCATACATAACCATATCGTTGGAGTGTTGATAGAAATCAAAGTTGAATCTTTACAAGTGAAACCATAGACAGAAACGGTATCATTAAATTTGGTTAGATACTGAGTTACCAGGCTTTGCTCTCTCGATCTCTGATTAAGGTAGTTTAAAGTATTGGCTCTATTCTGATTGAACTCTGCGTTATTCTTCTGCAATTCTTCAATTGGTATTGTGTCTTTTCATTTCTACGCTTGCATTATCAGGATCAAATAGCTCAAACAACTTATTACATCCTACAAATGCCAGAGCATTAGCGATTCCACTCTATTACTGCAACAGTGATTTAGTGGTAGTAAAAATTTTGATACTCCCACTTTTCAATGTATGACCTCCTGCTGAGACTGTATGTACTGGTTGGATGGCTTGTCGTTCTCCTTTGTATTTCACCCCAAAAAACAGCATGTTGGTCTCCTCCTGGTAATATGTGCGTGTCTCTTTGATTTTGTGAAGGGGTTAGGGCATATTTCAGGTTTCAAGATCTAAAGAGTAAGTAGAAATGTAATTATCTACATACAATGCAGTATATAAATCGATGTTATTAGCGCTGATGATAATGTGGGATCATTAAGTGATGGTGGTAATGATTCAAAGATGATGTCAGTTGAAACTGTATACATATCTGATTTCTTCGCTTGAATTACATCCATTGGCTTACCATTTCACGTACAAACAACTTGTTCAGGGAATCGTGATGGTGCATGGTCAAGCCCATAGCTTTCAACTAAAGTAAGGGGTAAGACCTTTTAATTGAAAAACTTGAAGAATTTGGTGACTAATTTCATATCGTTCGCTTCAAATCTACTATCTGGAAATTGCCTAACCAGTACAAGTTCATCCCTTCTAGCCACAAACAAAACAACACACTCTTTATACGTATCATCATGCCTTATATATTCAGATTCTATTTTGCTGTCAAACACCTTTTTGTAACCATCAAACTCATGTTTAAGCTTATCAATCTTAGTGTTAGATGCAATGATCTTTATGACCATTTCTGCGTTTACTTCAGTTTTGAATGTCTCCATTCCATCTTGTAGATCGTTTAATTACTTCCTTATTCGTTTCACCTTTTTGTCCATTTTCTCTATAATACATTGTTCCACACTTAAATTATTATCTATTTCTTTGTCAGCGTACTACTTGGTATCTTGTATGTTTGAATTCAGCTCAGCTGTAAGAGTTACTATAAAGTCTGATCATATAAGACTTTTAATCTTCTCGTATAAATCTAGAATGGATAGGTCATAGGTTGTCCTCATCGATTTGATAAGGATTTCATTCACAACGACCTTGATCACTAAGTCCATTATCTTTCAATCGACTTCTTCAATCTGCCTCACATTAGAGGTCAACCTATCAATCAATTTTTTTACACCAGCTTTGGAGTCATCAATAAACATTGTAAGCTCTTCGTCGTTCTGCTTCTTCTTATCATTCAATTCCTTCTGCAACTGTTGAAGTTGTGATTGTAATGTATTGTAATTCTCCATCGACTTCTTAACTTCCGCCACGTCGCCCTCTAAGGACACTATCTCGCTATTTATCCTTTCCTCAATAGGTTTCAAGTTTGGTTCTTCGTCAGATCTTATCGCTTGTAAAGCTTGTAAAAAGGCGGTTATATCAGCCAATCTCCTGTTAAATATATAATGGACTTCTGAAATCTTCGTCTCACTCACCTCTGTCTGTTTCTCGAATTCTGAGTTTGGTTGCTCTTTGATGTACAGTGGCAAATTTACTATTAACTTGTTCTCTCCATGTTCGAATATCTTTGAAATTATTTTCATCCAAGGTCTTACGAATTTGGCCAGCCACACGTCTTTGTACAAAGAGACCACAAACTTATCTGATTCTGTAGGTGTCTATATATATATTTTATATCGCTGAAGCCTAAGAACTTATCATTATAGACTGTTGTGAAGATGGTGTAATTGTTCACACATTCAATATCTATGCTTTCTTCATTGTCATCATTGGTAGTCGTCTGCGCTTTAACTCTCTTCGTATTCATTTCCCGATTGTAGAAGCCATCTGGAATAGACCTAGTCTAGGTCTCATTCTTATCACTAGCGTAGTGGAAGATGTTCTTCAAGTCGGAGGTGATATTGTAATAGCCAACCACAACATCTATTTTCTATAACGATATATAGACGTTTCCATCCCTGGTGTCTATGGAATTGAATAAATATATTTCCTTATCTGTATGTTATATTGATATGTAGGCGTCCAATTAATTTTGAAGTTTCCAGCCTATCCATGAATCAATAGTATTGTAAATAGGGATACCACTTCACCAGAAAGATGACTATGAAAGTGTGTAGGCGATGTATCGATGAGGTATGAGGTATGAAGTGCGTTATCTGAAATATCGAGGTATGAGGTGCGTTAACGATACTACTCGAGGTATATGAGGTATGAACGATCAAAGTATGAAGTATGATGTATGAGGCATGATGTATGCAAAGTATATAATATATGAGGTATGAGGATAAAATATGATGAAGTTGTATCCATATTTTCTATACTACTCACTTGATTCATAACTGATTTAAAGGTAAAAGAACGCAACGTTTTATATAATTAGGGCTTACCAAAGTTAAACTTGAATGCTTATCTCTCATCGAATGCAACAACGCCAAGCGGATATAACAAGTGGTCGCAGCATTGGAAAATGGATTTGATTCTAACTTAGACAAAATAAACCTCGTCAAGTAAAGAGTCTCTAATATATAAAACGGCTTATCACAAATATATTTATAAAACTACAGTGTACTTTGCTGGTTACCCTGCTAATCAGGAATACCCTTGTTTAAGACTTGTTTTCTTGGGTTTGTCGGCATATAAATACGTACGACATGGACACGTGTTAGCAGGATCATCTAACAATTGATGTCTTAGATTAAATCAGTAGTAACTTATTCGAAATGAATATTTCCTTTTTTATGCCGATGTATTGTATAAAAGCTTCGATTTGTTAAGTTTAGGGGCCGCCTTTTCTCTTGGCACCCCATAAAATCTAACTAAAATGAATGTTCGATATTTACTAACTAATTCACTACATACTGAAACGAAATGGAATCCGGAAATAATTTTAAGTAAGGAAAACTATCGAAATATTACCTAATGTGGTGATGTTTCCAATCTCGAAGATGATCAAACCCTGCGCAAAACTTGCCTGCTACCCTGTTTCGACGATTGTACGCGATCCTATAGAAAGACCCGCTACATGTAATATTATTGTGGTTTTTACCCATATCGGGTACAAACTTGTTCCGAATACCTGTGAGTCGGGCTAATGAAAATTTCTAAGCAGCTTGTCCTTTTGGGGGAATTCGGGAGATCTTTTTCTACAATTTAAATAATGCCAGAGATAATTATATTTGACATTGTCTTATGTAATCTGTATTTTTTCACATTTGTCAGCAGTTGCTTTTTGTAACAAATATGATGATCTTCTATTTCCCAAACACAATTCTCATTCTTGTTTATTTTAATGTGACCCGTACATTAATGTATGGATTAAGTAATTTAATACACTGTTAATGGAGGGGAATAACTGCATCTTTAGACTTAACACGTTTCAATTAAGCTGGGCTTGTAAGATGTTTACAACTTCAGTCCATTGGATCCACGGGCGGTCATCATATCGCTCGAAGATCCCCCCCCCCCTTGATTTTATCACACGCAACCATCATGGATCTGGCAAACAATCTAATCAATTGTTATTTCAATTAGCCACTCAGTTCTAAGACTGCTATTAGCACGTTATTTCAGTCTGGTATTAGACGTCAGCTTCAACGCAGCCAAATGCATGATATGCGCTTTTAACAATGGAACTCATCTCTCCCTATCCCTAATGTGTGTGTGTGTGTGTGTGTGTGTGGATATATATATATATATATATATATATATATATATAGAGAGAGAGAGAGAGAGAGAGAGAGAGAGAGAGAGAGATTATATATATATATATATATATATATATATATATATATATATATATATATATAGAGAGAGAGAGAGAGAGAGAGAGAGAGAGAGAGAGAGAGTAAATGAATGTTGCACTTAAAGTCTTCTCTCTGTTGAATAATGCAGACGTAGATCTATAATGATGTATATGCATTTCACATAGTTTCTAGATTTCTGTGCCACAATCAGTGGTGGCGCGAGAGTTTGAGGCGATAGGGGCAATATTTTGTAATGGCGCCCCTTCCGAGGCGCCCCGGGGCGCACCTACTTCGCTACAGAGAAGAGTTTTTATGTAAGTTGCCAACCTCAACCCCCTCCCCCATCTAAACCCTGAAACCGGGGACTTAGATTGGGGAGGGGGAGCAACAACAAAAAGCTCCCGACGGCGCCCCCCCCTCGCCCGGCGCCCGGGGGCAATTGCCCCCTCCCTCGCTCCGCCACTGCTCGCTCCGCCACTGCTGGCCACAATCCATGTCTTTGTATATTATAATGTTCAATATGTACTTACCGTGGCCAATTGACTTTATGCAATAAACTTCACTTCACTGTATAAAGTTTAGGTGTTAACTTCATACCCGCATTTATCTGTACGATTTTTTTTCTAGGTGCAACACCTTCAAAGAAACAATTTTTCTACAGGTAAATAAAGAAATTTGTTTTTTCCATGTGGTATATAAGTGTCTAGATTATCATTTTTTTTAAAGTGATTTATGTGTTCGTGTGTTTCTGTAATACTTTTATAAGGTTTACTTTATTTTCCTATTCATGAAATGGAGAACAACATTAACATTATAATTTCTCCACTTCTCTAAACATTCTTCGTGTTTTAAGAGAGGCAAACACAGCAGTATCTTTCATTATTTTATGTGATTTTTTAAATTTTTTTTTTTTTTTTTTTTTTGGGGGGGGGGGGGGGTAAATTGTTTTCCTCTTGCGGAGATCTTTTTCTACAGTTAAAATTTTGTCCAAGATCTTGCATCATCTTATGTAATCTTTATTTTACATTATGTGCTGTTAGCTTTTTATGTAATAAATATAATGGCCTTCTATTTCCCAAACACAGTTTCAGTACTCTTAATTTTCATGTGACCCGTACATAATAATTCATGGCTTTGACCAATTCCAGTATCAAGCTTACATCCAGTACCTGTGACAATTTATAAGTGGCTTGTCTGGGGCAAGTCAGTTTTTATCAGTGTGTAAAACGTCTGTCAGCTGCAAATTTCTAACTTTGATTCACAATTAGGATCTATCTAGAATAATCTCTCTCAAATATTCCACATGGTTTCCAAGGTTTCCAAATATCATTGCAATCGTAGTTTACTGTACTTACAAAAAGTCATTCTTATATTTCTTTGTTTCTAGTTTTTCCTTTCTTAAATTGTGATACATTATTTTTAAAACACGTCATCTTTGAGACTGCGGGTCCATAATTGTGCAGGAAGTTGTATTTCTATTCTTATGAATGCACTGTAATAATTAATGTAATCATTGGTATTATTTTTTCAGAGGGTATTGTACTAATCTTTTCCTGGCATGTATATTTTACATTTTTTAACAGTACTCTATAATGCAATTGGCATTCCTAATAAAAGAATGCTATTGACATATTCATTGTAAATGAATTAGTTGCTTTCAGAAGTAAATTGTATCAGTAAACACGAGCAATTCTAATAGAAGTTTTCAGTAGGTCTTTCTACTTCGACCAGCACACAAAAGAAACCTGCCAACATGAACACCTCGCACACTAAGCTATGGCCACAGCGTCACACACTTGGTGCCGGTCACATGTCGAGAATTCCAATTTCACATGCTGAATCAAATTGTTGGTGTTGAAAGTTCCATTTCATATTTCGAGTTTTGCAACTTTATCTGTTGAATTAAAGAGCGGTGGTTGAAAGTTCCATTTTCTATGTCGAGATTTTAGATTTTATCTGTTGAATTACACAGCGGTGGTTGAAATTTCCATGTTGTATGTCGAGAATTCCAGTTTGACATGTTGAATCAAGTTGTTTGCGTTGAAAGTTCCATTTCATATGTCGAGTTTTTAAATTTTATCTGTTGAATTACACAACGGTGGTTGAAAATTTAATTTCGTATGTCGAGCATTTAGATTGTAACTTTTGAATTACACAACGGTGGTTGAAAGTTTCATTTCCTATCTCGAGTTTTTAGATTTTCTCTGTTGAATTACACAACGGTGGTTGAAAGTTCCATTTCCTATCTCGAGTTTTTAGATTTTCTCTGTTGAATTACACAACGGTGGTTGAAAGTTCCATTTCCTATCTCGAGTTTTTAGATTTTATCTCTTGAATTACACAACGGTGGTTGAAAGTTTCATTTTCTATGTCGAGTTTTTAGATTTTATCTCTTGAATTAGACAGCGATGGTTGAAATTTCCATGTTGTATGTTGAGAATTCTAATTTAACATGTTGAATCAAATTGCTTGTGTTGAAAGTTCCATTTCATATGTCGAGTTTTTAGATTTTCTCTGTTGAATTTCACAGCAGTGGTTGAAAGTTTAATTTTCTATGACGAAAAATCTTCGTAAGTATGTAAGACAGTGTTTTATGTTTACTCCTGTATTTACTCTTGCACCTTTTTTATTCTGTGTTACGTTTATTATATTACATGTATTTTGTAATGCTGTCATGGGATAACTATCTGATCCATGATCGGGCGAAATGACTGGCACCCCAAACCCTTGCCTAAACAAGGTCTCAGATAAATGTTATTATGTTTATAAATTTTTAAAAAAATGTCATACATGAAATTCTTATAATGAGAGGCTGCTTTCAGTTTAGTTTTTTTGTTTTTGTTTAGGTCAGTTCCTTTAGCATTGTTAGTCCCAGAGCAATGCAACATTGTATGTAGATGCATCTAGGTGAGTACCACAAATATCAACTAAAGTAGGTCACTTTAATCTTATTTTTACTCTTCAGTACTTCACTCAATTTTTATTTTCGAGCCCATGTTAATGGGAAGCGAGGCACATCAGTCACTTTTCCGACGGCGGCATCGGCGATGTAAGCAGTTAAGTTTGTTTTGTTACAATGTTTAATTTGCGTACATTTCCTAAACCCCTTTATAGATTCTCATCATACTTGGCATGACTAATTATGACTCTAAGACAAGTCATTCCATTACAATACTCACTAGCCCCTTTTACCTGAAAATTTGCGTTCATGTTTTGGTTAGTTTTTCATTTCCTAATATTTTCTAAACTCCTTAAAAACATTTTCATCATTCTTGGTATTCATCATTATAAAGCTAAGACCATTCATTCTTCAACATGCTTGCTCACCCATATGGCCTTGGAGACATGGTCACAGTCGTATAAATTGTATAATAAGGTTTTGGTTAAAGTGTTTTCATTTGGTTATATTTCCTAAACTCCTTGATGAATTTGTTCATACTTGGAATGAGTCATAACGAAGCTAAGACAATTCATTTGTTGACATGCACACTTGCCCTTAGACCTTAGGCTGATGGTCAAAATCAGACAAAATTGAGGCTTTTTGTTAAATTGTTAGTTTCTTGTTTTTTTTGTGTGTTATTTTGTGTTTTTTTTTTTTTCTTTTTTCTTCTCTCATTTGATTATATTTCCTGAACCACTGGATGGGTTATCTTCATACTTGGAGTGAATCATTTTGAAGTTAAGACCATTCTGCGACACGCACTCTCGCCCCTTTGATCTTTGGGTCACAGTGATATAAAAAAATTTGCATTAAGGTTTTAGTCAAAGTCTTTTTTTTCATTCGCTTATTTTTCCTAAACAACCTGATGGATTTTGTTCATACATTGGATCATTATGAAGGTAAGACAATTAATACTGCAACATGCTCGCTCCACCTTTGGGCACTGGGGTCAAGGTCACACGTTTTACATCACCGTGTTGATTGTGGTCTCAACATGTAGGCCCTGGGTTTCTTGTGTTTAGTTCAGTTTCTTAAAGATTATATGCATCATAATATCATCATACTTGGTGTTGAGTTATGTCTTGGTGAGTGCAACACACTATTACCATATATGACCTTGTAATGAAATGCTGTAGCAAAGTTGTGACAAATAAATCAGTGCACTACAATTGTGCATAACAAAAGTGCACGGGAGTGTGCCATGAGCGGCACATCTCTGTCTTCCTTGAGTAACATCCTCTCTCCCCACCCCCCTCTCCGATCCAGCCACTTTAGAATGTCGCCGCGGCAGGCTTTTATGACCTTTATTTTACCTGCGTCAGACCGTTTTTTTACATTGTGCCCGGCGTCCCCCCCCCCCTCCCCAAGTGCTCTCTTCAGTTAGATGGCTAAAATTCGGCCCTGGAAACGCTTAAAATGCACAAGCTTCCCCTAAACTACATTTATGGATCCGTCCCTGCAATTCATGATAAAATGAGGTGCCCTTTTGATCGTGAGATATACGTTAAAAGTGCCCTTTTGAGAGGATAATTACCATGCACTTATTAGATCCTGGGGGAAACACTATTGAGGCACACAAGTTTTTCTTCCTAGAAGTGTGCGACAAAGTAAAAATGTTTGCCACAAGCATGCCAGAAAATGACTTCGATCCCTTTTTACAACATTATGCTACAATAAATACACAGCCAGGGAAGCCTTTAATTTTAATGTAATACAAATATAGAACTTATGCAATAATTTAAAAAACAAACATTGGTTCTTGATTTTTGGGTGACCAAAATTAACTCTGCAGGGATTTTAAAGAAGAAACTAAAAAAACTATGGCAGGATGAAAGTGTAAACATCATGGAAACGAATGGAATAAATTTTCTTTGCTTAAACACTTGAGGAAGATGGTAGTAATTAAGTGTGCTTAAATCGAGTAATATTTACTTATGTTCTGATTATAACCAATATTTGGAATATCATGATTTCTAAAATACATGCAGTTCTTGTTTTATTTTCACATTAGTGGACAAAAAGAATAATGTGCCCTTGAACAGCATATGCAGTGAAATGCATGGATGACAGACAATATCGATAATTTGATTTAACGTGTGAAATTGGAATTCTCGACATAAGAAATGGAACTTTCAACACACACAATTTGATTCAACATGTAAAAAATGAAATTCTCGACATATGAAATAGAAATGTAAACACCCTCAATTTGATTCAACATATAAAAATAAAATTCTCTACATAAGAAATGGAACTTTCAACCACCGCTGTGTAATTCAACAGATAATATCTAAAACATCGACATAGGAAATGGAACTTTCAACACAAACAATATGATTTAACATGTGAAATTGGAATTCTCGACCTATAACATTGAAATATCAACCACCGCTGTGCAATTCAAAAGTTAAAATCTAAAAACTCGACATACGAAATGGAATTTTCAACAACCACTGAGTAATTCAACAACTAAATTTCAAAACTCGACATATGAAATGGAACTTTCGACCCCAACAATTTGATTCAACATCTGAAACTAGAATTCTTGATATACAACTTTGAAATTTCAACCACCGCTGTGCAATTCAACAGATAAAATCTAAAAACTCGACATAGAAAATGGAACCTTCAACCACCGCTTTGTAATTCAACAGATAAAATTGAAAAACTCGACATATGAAATAGAACTTTCAACGCTAACAATTGTATTCAACATGTGAAATTGGAGTTCTCGACTTGTGAGATTTAAATTTCAACTGCGACTTTCTCATTATACCAACTTTTGTCCCCTACGGCGCCTCATAGTTTATGACACAAACTATTTAAAGAACGAAAAGTGTGAATGAAACAAACGACGTAAATGGCCGAATGGCCGCACACGTCGTTAATCCAACTAACGAACGAACGAATGAAACAATATTGACAGATAAAGGTGATGTAAGCCTTTATTACATCAATAAATGCTAAGCTTTGAACAAGTATTCAAAGTTGTTGACATGTATCAATAATGCTACTCGGTGATTTTCTAAAACAAACATCAAACATCTTAACATATACAGGCTTACGACTTTGAAACATCATTAACACGGCCACCAATATTTCTCATGCACCGTAAAATTATGTGGCGAGAAAATCATGAGACCTTTCAGTTATTTGATATTTACAAGTATAACTTTATTGTCGTAAGTAAATATGTAAAATAGGTAAAAGTCATAGAGGTCATGTATGCGTTCAGTACCGACTATTTCAGCAACGGGTGTCGTTTTTTAAAATTTTATTACATATACCTTCAAATGGCGATTATTCACTTTATTTGGATCCCCATACACCCATATTCCTTTTGAAGGTCATTATTGACACGTCCCAAGAAACACATACAGCAAAACTCAATGTTAAAGTACGTGGACATTTTTGGACGAGGTCAACCTAAAGGTGTGATCCAGTACAACGCGGATTGAATGTCACGCGCTGTGATGTCACAAAATGAAAGCTACGCTTGTTGTGAAATTTTTTTTTTTTTAATACTCTATATTGTAACGTTTAGACTCGACGTGATTTTTTCTTGAAACAGTTTAGTACCTATCCACCATTGTAAAAGTCCATAGCAATCAATAATTTTCGTCTGGAAGTTTCTTGATTACAGTTAAGATGCAGAGCATTCAATAATCAGGATTGAATAAACTTTGGTTAAACTAGATTAGTATTAAATTTTAGAACAAAAATTAATATTTACTTTAAGATGAGTAAATGCGCCTGACCACATTGCCATACACTTTATATATGGAGAAAGCTATATGTTATACGCTAACAGACAAACTTTAGAGACTCGACTTATCTAACTGATAGAGTGTGAAGTTCACACCAGCCTTCATCCGAATACAATGGACGTGTACAGTTAAATTCGTATTTCCCATGCTACGAGTCAAACTGTGTCCATCACGTGCAATTGAAAAGCGTCCATTCGGTACAACTTTCAAGTCATCATGCACACAAGCAAAACATTTACAATTAAACGCTGTGCGCCATGCAGTGGTGTACGAAGCTAAAATGCCGCCCAGGGCGGAGGTTTGAGACGCCGCCCTCTGCCGCTTATTTTATGTAGCTATACCCTTGTTAGTTATTTGAAAAACAATCATTAACAGAGAAAAATGTGTTAACAACATGGTAATCGCGTATGTCACAGTGTCACTGTAATTTTTTAATTAAGAGTTTATAATTTGACATTTTCAAATTTAGAATTCAAATCGATATCTAATGATCAAAAATATCTAATGTTGTATGACTGTGTCGTTCAGGTCACAATGTCACAATGTAATTTTGCCCGCTTTTACGGCTGCAAAGTCACGAATGACGTCATCAAAGTTAATTGTTTCAGCCGTCTCCCTTTCAATGGACAGAATTGCCAAGTTGGTCAGCCGTGCCTCGCTCATTGTGGATCTTAAATATGTCTTGATTAGTTTGAGTTTTGAAAAGCTCCTCTCGCAGCTAGCTATGCTGACACACATTGTTAAAAATATGCGTAGTGCAATGGTAAGTTTTGGATGATATTCTGCGTATCCCCACTTGACAGTCCATTGTAACAGTTCCAACGCTTCCCAGTTTTTAGCTTACTTGCCTGTAATTTCCTCATAACTCTGAATGTGACGACGAAGACTTTGGATTTCGTAATACAGACGATCAGCATCAACTTCGTCGTACTGCTGAGTAAGATTCGCACTTGCAATACGAATTTCATCATTATTTGCAGGATTCATAAAAAAGTAAAATCGTGTGAGAAATCCGAACTTAGAGTTAATTTAGCGCAGAAGCTGAGGTCTGTGCTTAATTTCAGCATGCAGACGATCGACAATCTCTATGTGCTCACGACTGATTTCTTGCGGCCAAGTTAGTCCAATATCGTCCGACTTTACTCCAGGCATTCGACGTTTCTTCCGAACATTACGCTCTGTATTTATATCATTGTCTTTGCAAAACTTGGCAGCAGTCGTCTAGGCCTTCGTAATTAGATTTTCTCTTTCTTCGTTGAAGTATATACTTAGAGCATTCATCTTAGTTGCACAACCATCCATTCCGAGACCATTTGTTTGTAGATGCTTCTGCGTTTTGTCTATCTCCTCCAGTATGGCGTTCCAAATATACAAATGTGATATGAAGGGGTATGACAATATTGCAGTGAGTATTGTTCCTGCACCACCTCTGGTTTCAACTCTATCTGATTCGCCATCTCTTAGCTCTTCCAGTGAATCAACAATTTCTTCGAGATGTGAAGCCACAGCCTCCAAAGCAGCATGTGTTGCACTCCAGCGAGTTTCACATATCCGTTTTACATTTTTTGGAACATATTTTTCTGAAGAATGTCCCATCGATGTGTGGAAGAAGAGAAAAATACATACAATTTTTCGACATTGCCAAAAAAAGGTTACTGCATTTGCACTGAAAGCAGCCGCATGAACTCCAGCTAAATTCAAGCTATGGTTTATGCATGGAATAAAGATAGCTTTTTGGTTGAATTCAAAATTCGCTGCTTAACTCCAGTGTGAATCACTGCCATAGTCGCAGCATTGTCATAACCTTGGCCTCTGCAGTCTGACCATTTAGACCATCCTCTTGAAGCTTTGTCAGAATTTTATCCGTTACAGTTTCAGCTGTCTTTCCATCAAGAGGAAAGAAATCGATAAAAGACTCTTTGACCTCTGCTTCTCCTTCATTTAAGGTCTACATAACGAAATATCTGACACATTTAGTCGACATGTGAAAGACCGGGAGTACTATCAAACATGATAGTAAAGAATTTAGCTTTTTGAGAATATCTTTCCACTTTGCAGTTTATCCAACAATTTGCTTCTGAACTTGTTGATCAATCGTGGCACCAACCTTCAGTCTCATTACCATATCTTTCCAGTTGTTGAAGGCAGTCATACGATGCCGGATTATCTCATGTTCTCCAACTTTTGGACTGAGTTTTCTCCAAGCACTGCAGCCTTGCGTTTTGCCAAACGCACTCTGATTTGAATTAAAAGGTCGACACCAAAAGCAGTAGAGGGCTCCCTTTGGGCGGGAGTACAGCATCCAAGACCTCAAAATATTCTCTCCATTTCCTAGCTTTTTGAAGAACCAATCTTTTGACATTGATCTGTTCTCATGTTTACCTTCACCAAACTCGCGTTTAACTATGGCAAATGGAGAGTTTCAGAGCCTCTCAAAACGAGCTCAGTTCTAAATTCATCCGTTATAGTTTCGGGCCAATGGCCAGCACCACTGAAAACAACCAAATTAGCATTGGTAGAGTCTAGATTTACATTTATTTTTTCATTTAAATGTTGCTGTGTAACTTGCTGATATTGCAGTGCAGAAAAGTTTGCTGTTGACGTCATTGACATGGCTGTGGCGCCATCAGCTGAGCCATCATTATGTATTGTTTCATTCCGACTTCGTTCACCTTCAGCTTCATTGGCATTGATAATGTTGCTATCACAAATGCCATCCTTGTTGTCAACTAAATACTCCTGGTCCGGCGTTTCTGATGTTGTTGCTTGAACCTGAACAGCCAGAACAGGATCATCATTAAAGTTATGCAGCTCAGCACTGTCAGGCGGATTCTCAGCTGCTTCAGTTGCAGGTGTAGTCGGAACAAAATATCGACGAATAGCTGCAGCGCCACCTGCCTCTGTTTTTTTGTGATTTTCTCTGCGCTTTCTATGTTCTGCCCCACTTAGTTTATGCCACTTGCTCATGATGTGACTGTTGTAACACGGTTAATGTCGCAGATTGAAAAGTTAGTATCCGAATAATCGGATTAATTAGATTATTTTCGTAAATAATTAGTACAGTTAAAATATTTTTAATGTTAATAATCACCCAAATAATTACCCACGTCTCTAATAAACCATAATTATCATTGATCCGTATCAACTATTGTATTTGGCTAAAGTACACATGACTGTCGAATTTGCCTTTAGCACTAAAGTACACATGACTGTCGAATTTGCCTTTAGCACTAAAGCCACCTAAGCATATCTGTGACTTGATCTCTGTAAAGGCGGCTCACAGAAGTCAAGCCGTCGAGGGCCGCACCGGCACCGCCACAGGGCGGCTGCATCATCAAGGGCGGCATCACCAAATTTTCAAAATATTATCCTCCTTTCCCCCTCCCCCCCCCTCTCTCTCTCTCCTTTTCTTTTCCTTTCTTTTTTCCTCTTTCCTTTTTTCTTTTTTCCCTTTTTTGCCGCCCCTACAGAAGTGCCGCCCGGGGCGATTCGCCCCGATTGCCCCCTATTCGGTACGCCAGTGGCGCCATTTACATTTCAACTGTTGTATTTCATCAGCCTTTAGCGTTGTAAATTTTCATCCACGGTTGTACAATTTAAAGTTAATGTGTTTTGACTGGATGAAATAAATTACACCATATCAAGAGAATTTTTCAATTGCTTTAATTGGAGATATTAAAAATGTGTTATTAGTATATGTTACCATTCTTTGATAACTACTCGACACATTTTTTCAACAAGAAAAAAGATTAAAGGAGAAATTGCCTCATTGATATTAAAAGAGAAAACATTGGATTCTATGGACGCTTAGGTACATTCAGATGGTTTCTATATTTTTTCTGGAGCTGCCAGTGTAGCCGTCTCTTTAATATATTGATTTGAAAATATTTTCTCTTTCACTCTACCTTTAAAGGGATATTTTCCGCACGCTGTATATAAAAAAATATTTTAATAGCATATTTTCCATATGATTATATATTTCTACTGGGTCAATGCACATTATCTATGCATCAATATGACTCAACAACCTCAGCTCATTATGATCTGTCAATCATTTTGCTTTAGTCATGTCCTGGATCCGAGTATAAAAGAGCTCCTACATTTTCTCATCAGGATTATTGTATGACATTCGTGTGTGACCTATTGATGTTCACAGGCCGGACCAAAGCCTTGCGCTCATCCTTCAGGATGATGATCTATATGGTGTGGCTGTTACTACTGATAACACTAGCACAAAACCTGCAACTTCCTCCCGGACTTCCCCAGGACACGCCTAATCCAGGATCATCTGAACAAGTAGGCTTTTCACTAATACGAGCAGTTAAATGTGAAATGAAATTATAAATTTTGATTTATTTTAAATGTTATACAAATTGTATACCCTACATATATCAGTCAGCGACGGATTTTTAGATAAATAAGCAAATTGTTTTCTAAATGGTCTTTTATTTTTTTTTATGTGTTTTTGATTTACCCAGTTCCTTTCTTACCGCAACAAAAGATGCCATGTGCAATACTTTTCAACCATGTTCACATATCCCCCACTTAATTGCCATTTATATTCATCATAACACTATTATACAGTTCAGTTTTTTATGAGTCAAGGAAACTGCGCTTTGCTATATCACCAATATATACGAGGTTTGCCCAAACAACCCCCTTCCGTCTTGGAATCCCTTAGTTATGTGACTCTAATAGTTTAAAGATAAAAGTTTGATCAGCGTAGAAATCTATACCTCATACATTTTATAATTCTCAAGCCCGTTTTGGTTTGTGTCTTAGTATTTACAATTATCCCATAGGCTTATGAGCAGTAGTTTCTCATTATATGATTCATTACTTACAAAAACGTATATACTCTTAATCTTAGCTTCTTGTACGAACTTGGATCGTTCTTTATGCAAATCATATTTCTTAGACTCAATGAGGAAAAATATGTTGTCTTATACTATACTTCCATACCTATGTTGTTTTTTTTTTTGTTTTTTTTTTGTTTCTTTTTCACCAAAGATGGTCATGCTAACTGTCAGGTATTTCTTTAGAACAAAACCTCACCGATTTTGCTATTTAAAAAAAATTGGCTATGATTGCAAGATTTGTATTGGAAATAAAGAAGCATTTGAACGATCGTACAGCATTCCATATATAATGTGATGATTCATGTAGATTATACGGTGACAATTAATGTAAAACTGTAACTACCAGTCCTATATTTCGTGGTTGTTTACCAAATGTAAATCATAAACAACACTCGACAATACTACACAGCATTACCCATCAAACAAAGATCTGAGAAGCACATTTCAGTCTCTGGAATATTCTGTATTTCTCTTTAGGAATTGTTTTTAAATTCACACTGTATTATGAAATAATGCGACTGACATAAACTCACCCTCAATCTGATTTTTTTCTTTTTTTTAATAACTAAAACAAACAATTAAAATGCAAATTGGGCCAGACGCAGCGCATGCGGTGTAAAAACAATGCGTACATTTTTTGCATGTACATCAGGTTTTCAAACAAACTTTTGTCTTCTTATCGACCATGGCATTTTGCAAACAAACAACATTTACCTGCATAGAAAAGTGTTTGGTTTTTTTTTCATTCTAATTTTAAACTCCTAACAACTAGCTCAAAAGTTAAATGGAAGTGTCTTTCTAATTATAAAGCTCGATCATACTGCTTAAAGAGCAACTACATTACTCTAGGGTGGTTTTGCAATCATGCTGCTTAAAGAGCAACTACATTACTCTAAGGTGGTTTTGCAATCATACTGCTTAAAGAGCAACTACATTACTCTAAGGTGGTTTTGCAATCATACTGCTTAAAGAGCAACTACATTACTCTAAGGTGGTTTTGCAATCATACTGCTTAAAGAGCAGCTACATTACTCTAGGGTGGTTCTACAATTATTTCTTGCCATTTCCAGAAGTCATGCAAATTGCAATTGATTATCATTAAATAATTCATAGAGATAATTACAGAAGGAATGGACACAAGATAAATATGGAAGTTTGTTTTATTGGGAAATTAATTTTTAGGAGAAAGGTAAACATTGACATCGCTTTCTAATTTAACTTTTCGGGTTTAGTTTTTACCGGCAGAAAATGTATACAGTAATAAACACACAAAAAAGCTTAGGTAATCTATTATCGATTATACTAACAATGGAGAGACTATTAAAGCATGAATTATTGAGATTTTACATGATGTATTCATCACAACTTAAGCCTATCACTTCGTTATAGGATTTCAAAGGATAAATGTGGAGAACACGCTTGGAATCCGAGATATTTCTTTTGTTTGAGTGACTTCTTCCTATGTTAGTTAACTGTGAGAACATACATCCCTGCTAATCTTACTGTGACACATGCTTTGTGAATTTTGATGTGACGCCCACCCAACCGACATCACTCGACTGCCTCTATTTTCATTATAATAAGTTCGGCAGGCACGGATTAATTATCCACGGTTTTTCTGCTAATTAATACATTATTTCTTTGCTACTTTTCATTCATTTCGTACACACATATAGCCAATAAGAAAAAGGCAAACAATTTTTTAAATTTTCTTTGAGTCTGAATTATGTTTTGAACATTGACTAATTTTTTATCTCTAAATTTGAGTCAAGCCTGTTTTAGACATAATGGCGTTATGAAAATAAAAATGGAGCATCCCTTCCATCGACAATTAGTTTGAAAATTATTATATGAATGTTACGCGTATATCTGATGTACAATTGGACAGAATTAGAATATCCACTTCATGATTCATACTCTTCATCTTTCCGATTGTGATTTAGATGTAACAAGTTATACACAGTGCTTTATTTGGCGAATTCGACCTTTGATAGGGTTTTAAAGAATATTGCCATGACACATCGTAAATGGCCTGGTTTTATCAGATTAAATGTGGGGCCCCAAGTGGCCGAGTGGTCTAAGGCCTCGCCTTTACAGATCACTCACATCTCACGTCTGTCTCGGGCTCGGCCAACGTGGGTATGTGGCAGAGATTGCCAGTAGCTTCCTGTCGGTCGGTGGTTCTTCCCTTGGTTTTCTCCGGTTCTTCCTCCGCCAGATATACTGGCCGCCATGTATAGCCTATCATATGCCAAAAAATGGCGTTAAACCCCACAACCACCCCCCACACGCAAATATCAGATTAAATGTGTGGACTATTTTTTAAAAAAATTTTAGGGGGAAGGGGATTGGAGATTGGGGCAAAGGGAAGGGGGGCTGATCCAAGACCAGAAGTGTTGATGCGTTGGCCTGGCATCAGGAGTCAAACAAACTCATGTATTTGTCGTTGTTATCTCTACTTCGTACAAAAAATTTGAGAATAGCTATGAAACTTAACACACATTCATCCCATCCCTTAAATTTTCGTCTTATTAGTCCTAGTTTGGTCCTATTAAGTAAAAACAGTGTTTTTCGGACATTCAATAAGGCATCTTAAAAATTTTGTTATCGCTACTTCTTCCAAATAACTGGGATTATAAACACGAAATATTATGCATACATTTATCCTAAGATCTAGTTTGTCCTAAAAGAAAATTGCCAGGGAAGCCATCTCAACATATTTTGTTATTGCTACTCCTTCAAAGCAAATGAAGGATTGTCATGGCGGGTATCTTGAAAATGTTCGGTTTTTCATGTTAAAATTCTTTCCCTTTTTGTTTAAAAGAGAACTTATACAATTTTAAGCGTTTAAACAAAGAACTCTTTTTGTTATTTGAGGGACGTCAGAATTTGGCAACCATTCGTCAATTTTTTTAGTGATCTCCTGTGATGAAAAGTTATTTAACTTGATAAAGACATGCTACCTTTTTACAAACAAAATCTTGTCAGGTTTCTGCATGCTTAAATGCTGTACAAAATAAGGTCAAATCTGATTTTATTACTATGATATTTTTTTATATGTCAGTAGTTGCGCAGGAAAATATTTTTGAATCCGGGTACATACATCCCTTTACATACCTGAACATAAATCCCTTTACATGCATCAACATAAGTAAAGCCGCGGTTGCTCATTTGGTAGAGCGTCGGATTCGTAGTCAAAGGGTCGCTGGCTATATATGCAACCAGGCCAGATCGCGTAAGCTGCCTCAGTGTGTACATGGGAAAGACACTTAGCGCCCATTTCCTCTGCATGCTATATCCATTAATGTGTTAAAAAATGCCGTTAAAACCAACTAACCAACTGACCAACTACATACCCTTTATATGCGTCAAGTTGTGAATTTGATCCTTATATTATTGTGGCCGATTTTTTTTTGTGGCCGATGTTTGACAGCTTTTTCCGTCAGTGTTTTAAAACAATTCCATTCTGAGTTGTCATCTTAAGAAAAAAAAAAAAAAAAAAAAAAAACCCATGAAGCTTTCGAAGTTACCACATGTAAGACTGGACAATGAAGCATAGGTTCATGTAACACTCATGGTGAATAATGTGACGCTGCGATCGGTAATACAGTGAATCTCATCTCCTTTATTAATCATTATTGATATAGTACCTGCTATTTGATGTTATATAACTTTCGAATGTCTGATTTTCACCCTTTTGATACTCTTCTATCATGTATTTGCAGTCCACACCTCTATGCTACTCGCTAGATTCCATTTGTGACGTAGCATTCAACGCCACGGATCTTTCTTTCCCGAGTCAACAGTCAATCTGCACATGTCCTAATGGCATCCAGTGCCCAAGTACCTGGGGCGATGATTCACGCTCGGTTTATTTGTACAAGACTCTTCCTTCGCAAAGTTAGTATTTGTGTGTGTGTGTGTGTGTGTGTGTGTGTGTGTGTGTGTGTGTGTGTGTGTGTACCTGTTTGCCACAAACTGTAGCGTACTAGTACTAACGGGGGGGGGGGGGGACGCGGCGGTTGCCCCAGGCGCCAGAGATCTTGGGGCGCCAAAACAGCTGATTCAAATTCGGGCCTCGTATTCTGGCCTTTTGGGCCATCATCGACGCCCCGAGCGCCATTTACCCTTAGTACGCCACTGCTGGCCACAAAGATCATATGATATCTCCAGAAATTATGCAAAGGGCTAAAAACTTTGGCCTTTTTATTTCAAGTACAACTACTGAGAGCAGAAATATAGTTTGAATGCTTATCAAGTAAACAAATTACGTCTCTCTCATTCACTAACAAAATTTGATTTGAAACATCTTTCTCCTTTTTTTTTATTTTTTATATTTTTTTAATTTTTTTTTTTAACCCTGGTTCGATACCAATAGCTATGTATGTGATTTATGAATACATAGTTAGGTTGCATGAAAATACATGTATGTGTGTGTGAATGTGTGTGCCTGTCAGCGTATTATGTAGCGATCTCTCCTGGGAAGGGAACGGAATGGAACACATATGGTGTGAAGCATGCAGTGTTGAAATGATAACAAGGGAATTTAATCACTAAAGGATGTTTCGTATTGCAATATGATGTCCTTTTCTACCAGTTCATTTGATTTGATATACCATTCTTCCATTCATCTACCCCATATGTACACCTTTTCATAAGAAAGCATCCCAGTTGTTTTCAGTTTTCTTTTTTAAACACCATCTTTATATGACTTGCGCCGTTTTCAATGCAAATCAGTTTACGCCCATTAGGGCAAAAGGCATTATCATGTGTTTTCTATCCCCCGCATTTCTGAGCTTGGTTTTCTGAAATGCCTCCGTAAACGTAAGTTCTCACATCTTTCACTTTTTTGCACTACCCAATGCTATGTTGTTTTGTTCATTTTATGTAATAATTTATTATTATTATTATTAGTAGTAGTAGTATTGGGTAGCGGTGGTGGTGGTGGTTGTTGGTTGGTTGAGGTGTGTGTGTATATATATAACTTCCTCTGTTACCTATGTCATTAGGTACAGCAGTACTGCTTTGATGAAGGTATCATCTTCTTTGCGGAGGATACAGCTGAATCGTGTCAGTCTGCTTTTCATATAGTCTGGGCAGGTCTTGTCACACAAGAGAGTCAATAAGTATTGTCTAGATTTTGAATGGAGTTCAATATGTATATTTGATCCTCTGATATTGTTATCAATGAAGCGAATCCAGTCAGGACTGGAGAGCATAAAACGTTGAGCAGAATGAACCTAAAATCAGACTTTAAATTCAACATTGGAAACTCAAAAGTGTATTATTTTCAAAATTAGACAAACAGTAAGAACAGTGTACTATGATATAATATTGAGATTTGTATACCTCCAGATATACTATGATATAATGCTGAGATTTGTATACCCCCAGATATATATGATATAATATTGAGATTTTGTATACCTCCAGATATACTATGATATAATGTTGAGATTTGTATACCTCCAGATATACTATGATATAATGCTGAGATTTGTATACCACCAGTAGAGAATGTCGATATTTTCAATCGCCTTTTCTATGGGCACTAGTAAAAACATAGAGTCTTTATACCCGAGCAATTGTTGAAGTTACCACTCTGTATACTGCTAGGTGATGTTTTAAAGTCTAAACTTGTTTTAACTGGATCTTCCTTGTTCCACAGATCGTTTTCTTTTTTCTTTTATTTTTTTATGATATCTATCACAATGCAGACGTTTGACAATGTCTTTGTAGTCGACATTTCTTCTAATAGACGTTTGACAATGTCTTTTTGGTCGACATTTCTTCTACGTATAGTTCTTCATGCTCTTTTATAGTCAATAGTAAATGTACATCAGGAATTCTGGTGATGACTTCCCTGTTCACATCAAAAGGAATTTTCGATTCATACTTGATTTGAATAAAGGAAAGTACTCTAATATTGGTCGCTTTTACCGGGCCTGACAGTAAATATCCTGTGATTGTATGAACAGTGAAAGTTGTCTCCAGTTCTTAAATTCTCTGTGTCCTAGATTATTGTTTCTGTTGTTTAGGGATCACTTCCGATCTCTGCAAATAAGCAAAACGTCTGCTTTGTTTGCTTTCTTAGGGTTCATTGATCTTATTTCGTTCGGAATGTCCAGTTCATTTTTTTTAACATATCAGTGGTTTTCCTTGTTTGTCCTAATATTTGATTTGTTAGTACCCCTGTTTTACACAGATTGTGTTTAATTAACTTAAAACATTATACTTAGGATATTGTTCTTTCTGATTCATTTTCCACGATCTTTGAGTTTTTTCGTGTGCACGTTTGATTCAAGAATTCCTGGTGCCGCAATTCAAACTTTTTTTTGTTTCTTTCTCCCACGTCAGGATTTTTCCTCCTTCACCTTACACCTCTGGTTTTACTATTCCTGCGATAATATATCAGCTCTTCACTCAACAATGTTGCCTAAAGTCGAGCATTGCATTGTCAGACTAGTTGTAGTCTTTCTCAATTATATTATATTCTTTTGATAATGGACACTATTCCTTCCTATATATTTTCCATTAATGCCCATGTCAAATTTCATTTTATAACTGAGGATGGACTGGTTGCTTACGCTCTGGTCACATGCCTTAATTTTGTTGATATCTTCGAGGGAAGGGATTCATTGTTTCCGAGCAACATTTTTCTTTAGGCCACAACAAGGTTTTAATCACTTCTACATCCGCATTTCTATTCTTTATTTATCTTACAAGGATCATCTTTCTCTTTTGTTTAGGAGGAAATCTCCAGCGATCAGCAGTTTTGAAAAATGCGTGTATGTTTACAACTGGTACTTGAAGAAATCTGCTTAGATAAAGCTCCGTGTTAGGATAATCCTTTCGTTTCATACTCGTATGATGAAATAATACAAATAGGCATTCTTTGATGTGCCTAGCCTCTAGTATCAAGCCTGGTAACTTCACATCTTGCATACTCATGAACTTTAATTGCTAATTCTTTGTATGGCTTTGGAAAAGGGGACAGATCTTGTCGTCGAAAATAAAAAAATTTGAGCACGGAAATTAACTCTAAATCTCGAAAATGACATGTTAGTTCTTCGGAATATGGGTTTATCTTCATTGATATTCTGCAAACTTTATTGCTGAAACTCTTTGGAACAGAAAGGTATTTGAGGTTTTAATTTAGAGTTTTTGCACAGTCATGCGTGTAAAAGTGTAGATTACCTCCAGGCCATGTTGCAAGATATCTTCTCTTTGGCGATGACCGGGTACAGTATTGTGTAGTCGTGGTGGCATTTTCGGTTCCTAATCGTTCAGCTTTCCTAAACGTGTGATATGCTTCCAACTGATTGTTATCGTTCATGACCGACGAAATTCTGCTTGATAGATAGGAGCTATTTGTCTTGGCACCCGTCGCCAGAATGATCAGAATTATGAAAGACGATAATAGCGCATCTTCAACGATGTTACAAAAAATGAAAGTGAACGATCTTAATCAAAATGCATTTTCCTTTATTTAATCGGATATATTTATTGCTATGTATCGTTGTTAAAGCAAAGTCTCGTTCGAATTAAATAGACTTATTTTGCTTGTGCTTTTATGTTTAGCTGAAATAATTTTCATGGAAAAAAAAAAAAGTTTCAAAGCAATGTGAGAAGCACCTTGTCAGCTTTTGGGGAAAAGTTACTCCCGTTTGTGCGGAGACATAGTCTCTGTAAGGTCTAACGCATGTCTTGTTTCTGAGGTTTCGTAATACATAACAGAAAAGCAGAATAAATGTTATCAAGATCTTAATAGAATGCACAGCTATAGTTACCTTCACGCTTAATAGCTTTGTTTATTTCTTAGTTTGTTTATTTGTTTGCTTGCTTGCTTTGTGTGGCATGGTGGCCAAATAAAGTTGTGAGTAAACGAAGTCTCCTAAAGCCATATGTTCTATAATAATTGTCCCTAACTGGACATTCCCGAGATTGAACTTCTTTGCTTCGACATTGTCATGGTTATTGAGAACATTCTTCAGGCTCGAGTTAGTTACACTCGCATACTTAGTATTGCCTTTATTTTAAAGAATAACGTTACAATTTATTAAATATTTGTATGTATTTGCTCTTCTTTTTCTTTTGAAAAAAAACTTGATAAATTTTGGTTGATAGCAATTAAACACTGTTAACTATACGAATCTGATCGTATTGGGAAAATGTATGCTTTCTATTTCTCCCATTTATTATTATTAGTAGTAGTCCTTTATAGATATAGCTGCGAATACATTATTTCATCCGGTATATAATTTTTCAAATGAACTCTAATATATGATGATTGATAATTCTGTAGCCGTGATCTCTAATGCAGAAAATAGGTAAAATAATGCTCACCGACAACGTAGCTGTATGTTCCAGCCATGTTATGCCTTTTTTGTTATTTAGTTTGTATCTAACGTTTTGCTATTTAGATTTCCACTTAGTAGATTAGATTATCTCTATTTCACCATTGCTTTCTTGCTTATACTGATTCTTCTTGAGTAAGTTTGTTTAACTACATATCAATCTCAATGTCTGATGAGGGTTTGTCCTATCACAATGCACTTTGGCTGCAAAGAGCCTGGTGTTTACTGGGAATTAAGAGGATTGAACCTGTAGAACTAGTTCATGTCGTTCATAGACAGTGGAAAGACGATACTATTCATACTGGTTCTTCAACCACCTCTTTTAAGTGTTTCCACGTTATATTCGTGTAGGTTTGTCGTTGCATGTCTTCCTATTTGTTGCTGGTTGTATAGTCTGTATTTTATAGGCAATTGTAGTCTTTTCAGCTAATCGATTTATGCAAACCCCTTATTTCACGGTAATGATAGAAAATAAACACATTTGTCGTGGAGGGACAGTAAATTGAAGATTGCAAGACTACTATCGTATGACTCATGCAGAAAGTCTTAATTCTCATATTTGACTTCTTTCTTTTGGATATGACGTTTTGTATGGTTTCATCTCCGTACCTGTGAGTTTGAACAAAGTGGCACCCATCTCCTTTTTGCTATGATTTGTTTTCATCACATTCCTTGCTCTTTAATATTGTCTTAAAACACAAGACTATTCGATAGATACATACTTTTTCTAACATGCATACAGATTCCTCTTGCGTAAAACATTTGAGATTTTCATTCGCGAAAATTATATCTATTGCTTAAGAACTGAATAACTTGGGATTTGCTTCCTTGTGGTATCCGATGGCTGTCTTTTACATGCGATTAGTAAACTTTCAGGCAATGACAGAGATGAAGAGGTTCTCATGAGATTGAGTTTCTGCCGACCTTTAGCTGTAGAGCTGGGCCGAGTTTGCGGGAAGTTTGAGCCGATTATCACATTGACGGGCCCACCTGGACCCTTCCCGCTTAAGCTTGTGCCGCCTGGCATGCGCTGTCAGTGTGGGAGACGTCTCTACCTTCACCGATCCTGGTCTGAGGGGATATACAGCTTCATGGAGTACAGCTGTGGAAAGGTAATTTCTCACCTCAGGTAACTGCTTCACTCTGTCCTAATTTCTCACCTCAGGTAACTGCTTCACTCTGTCCTCCCAAACTTGGGCTCGAAAAGCACGGTAACAGAACATTTATGCCCCAGTCAAACAAGGGTAAAATTAATCATCTACTTATGTAATGTGTTAACGTTTATAATTAAAAAAGCAGGACATGGTAGATGATGTAATGAGAGAAGTATGTAGAGTCTTGTTCGAGGCTCTTACAAAGGAGCTCATTTCATATAAGTTTAATGATTTCTGTTTTATGAGTGTCACAGCTGTCGCATGTACAAAAGAAAATCTGAGATTCTTTGTATCACATGACGAATTGTACAAACTTTTTTTATAAATAGACTGCGGAGACAGTTTTATGGTTCGACACGAAGTACATAGAACGCTTCAGACGCTTTTTATGAGGTGCGAAATGAATCAATGACAAGTAATATCAGTATTGTCATTTACTAAATAGCATTCTTACAATAAGTAACTCCTTTACAAGTGCACGTGTACATATTAAATGTCAGTAATCCTCAACACCAATTTCTGGTTTGATTCGTCAACTATTCGGAGGTCCCTGAACAATAAACAGACTATTGCAACAGAAATAACTAATGAATTTGAAAGTTGAAAAAAATATATATAAAAATTTCCGAGATTTGTATATATATATATATATATATATATATATATATGACGAATGACCCATGGACATTGAGTACGAAAGTGCAAAATGTAACTTCGTGTATACAAAAAAAGGACAAATAAGGTGTTTAGTCGATCGCAAGAAAGAAACGCTGAAATTTTACCTTATAAATATTAAAATCTTTTTTGATTTGTCTTTAAAAGCTCACGTGACAAATATAAATTGAATGTAATCATACAATTATTCGTTTTATATACATTCCGACTGTGAGGGTAATAACCGAAAGCACCAACAATTAAGTAACAATAATCCAAACAAAGATGAGAAACGTTTTTCTACATAACTAAATAGTTATTGCTATTTTATGAGGTGAACAGTCAGAATGATTAATCGGGAAGGGGGCGGGTAGCAATTTCTCCAGAATGCTAGGGCAATAATAACGATATAATGATATTAATGGAGAGCATATTATAATATAATACAGATTATAGACTGAATGTACTATTTCTCTAATTCGCAGACTAACCTTTCGTACACGATCTCAGTCTCTTGATTCTAAATGGCATGTACACTATTTTAACGATGTATATACTGATGACCAATTCATGTTTACCGCACAAGTCTAGATGACGTAATCAATAGATTTGCTATATCAACGTAATGTCATTCATTAAAGGCAGTTAGTATAGCGCGAGGAACTATGGGAGATATTGGACGTCATTATGATGTAATAATGATATCGTTCTGCTATCGAATAATGAATAGAGAAAATATAAAACCAAAATCCTATGGAACTTGTATTATTGCAAAAGAAAAAAATATGAGGACTAAATACATACGAAACTTCATGAAATTATCGTACATTTACGGCATGCAGTAATTCGACTCCACTCTCTTTCTCCATCACATTACAATGGTAGCTCTCTACAGTTATTATGTACTTCTGAGAGAGAGGTCGGTATAAGGTGAACTTATTTGCATTGGCAACACGCACAATGGATATAATGCTGGCATACCTCTATGCTACTTTCATGTAATGTGACTGAAATTTTTTTGCATGTGGTCATTATGGAAACCTATGCACTATTTAATGCAACATCTGACTAAATGACTGCTCCCATATGCTCGAAAAATTAGTCAAAACTAGTCCAAAGTACACTAACTTTAGAAGTTATTAAAATAGGGAAGATTAATGTTGCCAGATTAGACAACACCAGCTTCTGAAAGTGCAATGAATGAATCATAAAATATATAAAAAGTAAAAACAAGTTATCGACTCTTTATTTCAATATTTTAATTTGCCTTTGAAGTCCAGGAAGCAAAAATGATCACGCGCAGCTAGCAGTCCTTTAAGATGTGCACATCTGAAGTAAGGCCAAGCTGTATACTCTATAAACCAAATTGCACCCATCAATCATACACCAAAATAAAGAGAATTAGAAGTTACTTTAAAAGTACCTAAGATATACAAGGTCTTTTTTTTTAATAACCAGGATAACCAGTGAGGAAAACCTGAGAAATTCTTTTTCTTTAAAAATCAAACCTTATGCAGAGTGCGAAACAGTAGAGCGGAACCTAAAGGTAGTTAGCATAGCGCGAGGAACTATGAGAGATATTGGACGTTATTATGATGTAATAATGATATCGTTCTGCTATTGAATAATGAATGGATCAAATATAAAAACCAACATCCTATGGGACTTGTATTACTGCAAAAGAGAAAAAAATATGAGAACTAAATACGATCGAAACTTTATCAAATTATCATACATTTACGACATGCCGTAATTCGACTCCACTCTCATTCTCCTTCACATTACAGTAACGATCTTTATGAAAGATAATAAAGCGGAAGAATTTACGCAGCAACCTACACTTTTCTTTAGTACAAAGTGAGAATAATATATAGTCTTCAATTAGTTAAAATGTCGGTGATTTTTAAATATTTCTAATGACATTATTTGAAGGATATGAAGGGACAGGGTATCATTTCCTATAATTTATGAGTAATTAATCTTATCTTGGGAAACACATTTTTCCGAGTTTAGTGAAAGACTGCAATAAAATGCACAGGAAACCATGAATTCTTTTAACTTTAAGTTAGGCAATAATATTCTTTTTTTCTAAAAAGTTAAACACTGAAATTTCAGCCGCAATCACTCTAAACCTTTTTTTTACCCAACCTTCGCATAAGAACACCTATTCTACGATATGAAAATGTACCCTCAAAAATGTCAGAACATGTCACTATGCTATTCATCAATAAAAGTACTGAATCAAATGTGTATAATTCAATTTTAAAAACCATTTCTATGCCTCTTCCAAAAAGTTGAATAGGCAGATAATGTAGCCCTTGTCATTCCGTGCTTCCATGTTACCTAGGTTAAGTCTGTGCTTAGGCAAGTTTCCATTGCACGTTGTTCTTCAGGGTCGGTCATACAATTTCATGTGCTTATATGTCTTGCGAATAAAAGACTCTTACATATAATTTGGTCAATGTAACATATAAGTCGAGCTTCGTTGACTTCGGTTAACGTTTGTTTTTGAGTCTCCCATACACTGTTGACAGAAGGGTCACGCAATGTCGTGTATGGATGTGTCTTCTTGAGAACAACACTTTGTTCTTGCAAAAGAAGTGGTACTGGGGCATTCATGTTCTATGAATACATTTTGTAGTTTTGATATTGTAATGAATATACTATGATACAAAGAGAAATTTACACCATATTTCTGAATTTCGCCCTTATACAGCCCAAATGTCACCAGATATTGATTGGTAGTGATGTGTGTATGACTGTCCGGAACGTGCGAGACCCAAGCTACTTCCTCAAGCACCGCCTAGAACACAGCTACCCCTGCCGCTGTCCCCGGGGCCACGCCTGTCAGGTGGATCCAGACCAACTTTCCAATCAATCAGGCGGTCAGATCAACGGCTTTTGCAAATCTACCAAATAATAAACCGTTAGCGTTACCAGATCTCGGTAGTTTATGCTGATTCACAGACAATAAATCTGTATGTATCATAGCTTTCCTTTTGCACAGCTGTAAGTTGACAATGTATCCTTTGTAATTTTAATTCAGTGTTTTAATATGTTGTAAACACTGTGTACATTCCCAAATAGTCTTATGTAACTAAGCAACATTTTCAAATTGGCAGACAACTTTGGTGTTCTAATCAACCAAAGAACATTCCGGAAGAAAAAACAATATTTGCATGTCTATTTTCATGTGAAGTGAACGTACGATAAAGCGAAATAAAAAAACCAGATTATTATGTAAACATTTAACTTTAATATGGCGTCGTATTGTTTATTACAGTATTATATCATGGATTGTTACCATCATGTATACATTCCTCATATTTTAGCTGGAAAAAATTAAGCTAGATTTCAACGATCTAAGAATCATTTCAATCTTCTCTTATACTGGTTTAGGATATGCAAGACAAATCAAGTACAGCTACTAGATCAAGTGAAGAATACTGCAAACACAGTCTCTTCTTTGTCGATTCAGTCAAATCCTGGTAACAACGACCACTGTGGTTGTAGGACAGTGTTACAGCAGATTCATACATGTCGATTCGGTTTATTAAGCCTCGTGTACACTTCTTGTAAAATGATTGGTTCGCCAAAAAATGAACAATCTTCATTGTTAGATGTATTGTAGACTAAACATTTATTGTATGTGAACAAAAATATGCTAAACAAGAGACTCTGCTAATGTTCACTTATTCTTAAACAAGCACATACATAACTTTATTAACTGTGTCATTGAGCAGAACAATATTTTTTTTAGTTCGGTAACTGATATTGCAAGGCTAAGTTTAATCATGCTGATTCCTTAAGTTGTAGCTCAGTCTCTTGATACTAAATGGCATGTACACTCTGGGAAATTCTTTTTCCTAAAAAATCAAACCCTGTGCAAAGTACGAAACTGTAGAGCGCAACCTTGAACCAAATATGAACATTTGTGCAATTGCTTTTCTCTTTTTCATATCATCATGTGTGATTTTTTCAATAAAATGATACAGTAACATTGATGTTATGTATGAAAATAAGCTAATTATGCCTTTTTTGCTCTTGCTTATACAATATGAATTGTGGCAGTATTGTGTGAAATGACCTTAATTATGTGGAAATTAGAAGTCTTAGAACACAGAAGAAAAGACAACTTAAATTTAAAACTGTTGGATTAAGTGAAAAAAAATATAGCAAAAATGTTTTTTTTTCTCTTTCTTCATTCATTTGTATATACAATTAAGGAAAAAATGACGACAAAACAGAATTGCTTTTATATATATATAGTAGAAGAATTAGCAAACGTTTTACCCTTTGACCTCTGTGAACCTGATCTGGTCCATCCGTTCAAAACTGTAACATTTATTAGTGACATCTCAGGAATAATTGTGGCAAGTTTCATGTTACTGTCTGGTTGCTACGTTGAGAAAATGCAATGTGCACTTTTTAAAAAGCTCACTTTCATCATGGGGGAGGGGGACTGTGTGTGACTTTGCTACTAATGAATACTGTTCAGTTGAAGTAATACATGAGAATTATTCAAAAGGACTGTTTAGATGCTTGCGACTTAAATGTTTCAGCTCTACAACCAAAATTAAATTATACAATAATAATACCTGTCTGGTCTTTATGTTAGCGCTCTCAGTTAGTATGTACTTCTGAGAGAGGGACCAGCATACGGTGAAGTTATTTGCATTGGCAAAATGCATAATGGAGAGAATGTTACCTCTGTGCTACTTTCATGTACTATGACTGAAATTTCCTTACATGTGGTGATTATGGAAACTCTGCACTATCTAAAGCAGACAAGCTGATAAAATAGCTGCTCCCATATTCTCGAAAAATGAACCTAAACTAGTGCAAAGTACATTAACTTCAGCAGTTATTAAAATAGAGAAAATTAATTTTGACAGATTAGACAATACCAGCTTCTGAAAGTGCAATGAATGAATCATAAAATATACAAAAAGTAAAAAAAAGTTTTCGGCTCGTTTTTTTTTCTCCAATTTACCTTTGAAGTCGAGGAAATGAAAATGATCACGCGCAGCTAGCAGTCTTTCGAGAGGTGCACATCTGAAGTAAGGCCAGACCTGTATACTCTATAACCCAAATAGCACCCATCAAGCATACACCAAAATAAAGGGAATTAAAAGTTATTTTAACAATACCTAAGATATACAAGGTCTGTTTTAAATAATAAGTTTAACAAGTGAGGAAAACTTGGGAAATTCTTTTTCTTTAAAAATCAAAACCTATGCAGAGTGCGAGACTGTAGAGTGCAACGAGTAACGATCTTAATAAAAGATAATAAAGCGGAAAACGTTACCCAGCAACCTACACTTTTCTTTAAGTATAAATTGAGAAGAATATATAATCTTCAACAAGTTAAAATGTCAGTTATTTTTAAATATTTCGAATGACATTATTTGATAGATATGAAGGGACAGGGTATCACTTCCTATAATTATTATGTAACTAATCTTATCTTGGGGCACACATTTTTCAGATTTAAGTAAACAAACTGCAAAAAAATGCACAGCAAACCATGAATTCCTTTGACTTTAAGTTTTGCAATAATATTCTGTTTACAAAAAAAAAAAAAAAAAAAAAAAGTTAAACACTCCGAAATTTCAGCCGCAATCACACTTAACTATTTTTTTACCCAACCTTCGCATAAGAACACGTATTCTACGATATTAAGATGTACCCTCAAATATGTCAGAACATGCCACTATGCTATTCATGAATAAAAGAACTCAATCAAATGTATATAATTCAATTTTTAAAACCATTTGTTCTCTGTCTCTCCCCAAAAGTGGAATGGGGCTATAATATAGCCATTGTCCGTCCTTCTGTTCGTCCGTGCTTCCATATTACCTAGGTTAAGTTTGCGTTTAGACAACTAATATTTTTCTGCAGGATCATACAGTTTCATGTGCTTATGTGTCTTGGGAGTAAGAGACTCTTAAATATAATTTGGTCAATGTAACATATAATTTGTGCTTCATTGAATTTGGTCAACTTTTGTATTTGAGTGTACCATACACTGTTGGTATGCAACTTCGAATGTGGGTGTGTCTTCTTGAGTACAGCACGCACTCTGTTTTTGCGAAGGAAATGATGGTGGGGCATTCGTGTTCTATGAATACACCCCAGCTACTTTCTCAAGCACCACCTAAAACACAGTTACCTCCGCCACTGTCCCCGGGGTCACGCCTGCCAGGTGGATCCAGACCAACTTTCCAATCAGTCAAGCGGTCAGATCGACGGCTTTTGCAAATCTACCAATTAATAAACCATTGGCGTTACCACAGACATTCAATCTGTATGTATCATAGCTTTCCTTTTGCACAGCTGTAAGTTGACAATATAAGCTGTGTAACGTTTAATTCAGTGTTTTAATGTGTTTCGATGTGTTGTAAACACTGGGCACACACCCAAATGTTATGAAGTAACTAAGCAACAGTTTGAAAGTAAAAAAAATCATCCAAACCAAAGGACCCGTTTTTTGACGAACTCGAGGCCACCATCAACGGAATCCCGAAACATGAACACCTGTATCTGTTAGGGGATTTTAACGCAAGAGTAGGAGCTGATCGTGATTCATGGCCCACTTGCCTAAGACATCATGGCACTGGGAAGATGACCGAAAATGGGCCCTTGAACTTTGCTCCAATCATGACCTCTGCATCACAAACACGTACTTCCAGACAAAGCCTCAACACAAGGTGTCATTGAGACATCCCAGATCTGGCCACTGGCACCAACTGGATCTGATCATCACCATGCGCATCAGCCTCAACAGTGTCCTCAATACTCGCAGCTACCATAGCTCTGACTGCGACACGGATCATACCTTGGTATGCAGTAAGGTCAGACTTCAGCTAAAGAAATTGGACCGATCGAAACACAAAGAAGTCCCCCGCATCAATGTCAGCACCACAGCTAGTCAAGATAAGTCTGAGCTGTGCAATGACGCCCTGCAACAAGCTCTCCGCTCCAACAGCCCTGGCACGAGTGCCATGCAGAAATGGGAGCTACTGAAGAATGTGATCTACAGCACAGCCCTGTTAGATTTTGGTACAAAGCAGAAGAAGACCAATTATTGGCTTGAAGCAAACTCTAATGAAATGATCCCAGTCACTGAGGCTAAACGCATCGCCTATGCCAACTACAAGAGTGACCCAAACCAGAAAACTCTACAAGCAATGAGAGCTGCCAGAAGCAACGCTCAACAGACTGCAAGACACTGTGTCAATGACTATTGACTGCAGCTATGTCAAAACATCCAGACATCAGCAGATACAGGCAACATCAGAGGCGTGTACGATGGAATCAAGAAGGCAATGGGTCCTATTTAAAAATCAGTTACAGGGGTGATCATAAATGATCGCGACAAGCAAATGGAGCGGTGGATAGAACACTACTCGGTGCTGTACTCCCGGGAAAACATCGTCAATGATACTGCCATCATATATGGCAGCGAGTAATGGCCACTATACCCAAGAACAGAGGCTAAACAGAATTCTCCTACGCTGCCTCCGATGCATCCTCGGCATATCCTGGAAGGATAGAGTTTCCAACACAGAGGTTCTAGAGCGTGCACACATCCCCAGCATGGTCACACTGTTAAGACTTCTACATGTACACCAAATGGATATTGGACACATACCTAAGGACATCCTCTACGGCTAGCTGGCCTCTGGCAAAAGGCCTTCAGGTTACCCACACCTGCGCTTCATAGATTTGTGCAAGAGAGACATCAAGGCTTGGACATTGATGTGGACAGCTGGGAAGCACTTGCTCAGGACTGAAGTAGCTGGAGGCATGAGCTCAACCAAGGACTTCAGAGAAGCGAGAGACAACAGTTGCAATTGGCAGAGGAGAAAAGAGCCCGCTGAAAGGATAAGATGAAACAACATGTGGCAACCCAAGAAACCAGCTTCAAGTACGACAGATGCAACAGAGGGTGCCATTCCCGAGTGGGTCTTATCGGCCACAACAGACCCTGCTCGTCAACTAACTGACTGACTACTTCAGAGCGCAACTCCATAGTCTTCCGAGACTGAAGGATGCCGATGATGACATACATTCAATCTTTATGTATCATAGCTTTCCTTTTGCACAGCTGTAAGTTGACAATGTAAACTGTGTAACTTTAATTCAGTGTTTTAATGTGTTGTAAACACTGTGTACACACACAAGCAACATTTTGAAATTCGAAGACAACTTTGGTGTTCTAACAGACCAAAGAACTTTCCTGAAAAAACAAATTGTTCAGATGCTTATTATCATTTGAAGTGAAAGTACGATCAACCAAAAGTAAAACGAGATTATTACGGCAAACATTTAACTTAAGAATGGCGTTGTATTGTTTATTACAGTATATTTTATACCATGCATTGTCAGCTCCAAAAAATTATGCTTGACTCCAACCATCTAACAATCTTCCCTTATAATGGCTTAGGATATGCAAGACAAATCACGTACAACTACTAGATCAAGCGAAAAATACTGTGAACACAGTCTCGTCTTTGTTGATACAGTCAAATCCTGGTGACATCGACGACTGTGGTTGTAGCACGGCGTTACAACAGATGCATACATGTCGATTTGGTTTATTACGCCTCGTATACACTTCTTAAAATTTAATTGGTTAGCAAAAAACATTAACAATCTGCATTGTTAGATGCAATATTTACAGCTACGGATTCTCAAAAAGTGCAACTGTAAAGCGTTCGGAACTTACAAATCATTATGAAAATACAGATCCTGTCAGAAATAATGAAGGTTATTATCAGAATCACAGAGTACGTACTCTTAACACAAACAGTGTAGAATAACAAATATTGGGTGTGCAAAATTTACTCGAACACCGCTCGACTTTGATGAAGTTTTAGGACGCACCGTAATAATTAAATTCATATAATTAGCCTATGAAAACAGGCTAATATTGAAAATTTTATACATTTTAATTTCTAAATACTATATTTAAACTATATTTATAAGCAGTGTCTATTTAAAGTTCGTGTTCACGGGTATTTATACCTATTGAGGATATTATAGAAATTGAAAGGTTATTTAATACAGAGTTGTTTACAATGATTTCCATCGTAAATGAAAGAAAGAATATTATTTATCCTCTGTTCGGTCACTGGTTCTGCAGGTGGTCAAGATAATACTATACCGAAGTCTCATCCTATCTCGCATTAACAAACTATTGTAGGCTAAATAATTAATGCATGTCATTATGCATTAAACATATGTATAAATATATACAAACATATGCTCAACAAGTGTAAGAGACTCTGCTAATGTGCACTTATTCTTAAACAAGCACATACGGAACTTTATTAACGGTGTTATTGAACAGAACAAATTTTTTTTTTAGTTCGGTAACTGATATTGCGAGGCTAAGTTTAATCATGCTGATTCACTAAGTTTGTAGCTCAGCAATTTCCAATAGCTCTCTCTCTCTCTCTCTCTCTCTCTCTCTCTCTCATATATATATATATATATATATATATATATATATATATATATATATATATATATATATAATGCATACACGCCACTCGGTTGCTTTCTGGGTGCCGTGATTGATGCACACATTCGTTTCCACTTTTAAGATTCTTTTATTAACAGTTTGCAAACTTGTTTTCTATTTTTTAAAGGCTTAATTTCAACCCTTTTCATGTCAAACAACGGCCTGATAAATGGGGGTATTACCGGAAAAGTTGTTATTGGAGTAAAAAAAAAAAACCCATAATTTTATCTTCCAAAACATTTTACCCATGATAGTTTGGACATTTCTGATAAGGTCCATTAGCAGGATAGTTTACCATGGAACAATCAAAGATGACACATTCAGAGCTAGGGAGACTGTGGCGCTTTTTGTTAGATTGTCGGTCAGACATAAGAGATCCGTATTCCAAGATTATTTTCAATCAGGTCAGAATATAGCTGATACCCTCAAAAGGCAGCTAAAGGAAAGTAAACTATGCGTGTAAATACTACCATCATTACTATTGATCTTACGTTTGTGTTCACTTTTAATAATAACTTCTTTTTTTTAACAGTTGAAGAGCGATATCAATTGTTGCAAATTCGTCTGTAATCAGACCCCTCTTATATTTAAAAAATAATAATAAACTGAAAGTTCCATATTCTCATCAAATTAGAAATGTTTCCAAAAATTTGATAGAACAACAAATACTTAAATGCAGATGCTTCCGACGTGCCGGCCTATATGCGTAATCAAATAATAAAGTTGACTTAAAACGAGAATGTTCGCCGCGTTCTGATAGAATGGTTGTAGTGGTGCCATTTTTAATATTCTGATGAGTACTAAAAGGAAGAAAGAAAAAGGAACATATCTCGCATACCTCTGACTCTCGTATTAGTTTAATGACATTTGTAATATATATATATAACGACTGGTCCGTTAGATTGACTGTTCGATTAGCAGTTCTGCATAATGCTGTTGAGATTCAAATAGAAAGCATAAAGCCTTCGGATCTTTATCGACCTAAGTATACCGTATTTACTCACGTATAAGTTGGATCCAACTGCAAACTGTATAAACATATATTTGCCGTCGCATCATGCAACGTCAGACCTGGGTCTATGGACTTTGATAGGAATAATCAGTAGAACAAACAACGTAGGCACTGATCTGCCTGCGCATAATGCGACGGAAGGTCAGGGTCTATGTCGTTTGCAGTCGGACATGAGTTATAAGCGAATATAGACGGTATGTACATTTTTAGGATAATTATGTAAAATAATACACGTTCAAGGATTTTTGAGGACAGCTTAAAAACATTGTGTTGGTTGGTAAAGTCAATTTTATCATATTTCAAAGTCGGAACTGTGTCAGTAAGATAAAAACAAAAGATAAACCGCATTTGTCATTACTTTAAATCGTCCATGGCAACAAATACATATTTTTAAAACGATTCAATTGCGTGCAATGACCCAATTGATCCTTACCTTTACGATTAAATTTCGTGCAATGACCCAATTGATCCTTACATTTATTTTGTATTTTTTCGTTAATGCAAAGCGGTTTTTAATATAACCAATTTAATAGCAACTCCATGCTGTCGAAATCTATAGAAAAAGGCAATAGATCTTTAGCTTACCTGGTCATAAGGTCAATTATAGTGTGGCACAGAGCATCCTTTCATAAAGGCCTGTCAAGTTTGCACAAACGAGGCTGATCTGCCATCAAATATTGATGCCGTTACTTAAAAACCTTTCAACAATTTATTCGTAAAAACCGCTTAGCAGAAATTGGGCCAGATTTGATGGAAAGTACCCTGACTTAAAGACTCTTTAATGTATTTTACGAAAGATGCAGACTCGCTTTCGTATATAGCCGCCGTTACTAAATAACAAACACTTTTAAACAGATTTTTCTATTTCAAAATTACAAAAAAAGGCGAAAAGAACATGAAACATAATTTGGACTAAATTTGACACAAAACATTCTGGCAAAAAGAACTTTCAATATTTTTTTTAACGAATTATTACGAATCACCTTCAAATATGCCCGGTGTTACTAAACTAGAAAACAAATTCAACCGACTTCTTCTCAAAAACTGCTGAACAAACTTTAACCAAATTTAACAGTACTGGTTTACAGGGCTTTCAGTTCAATACAAATTATGCCGATCTTCTATCAAATATGGCCGCCTGTGCTGAACATAGAAGAAAAAAAAGTAAAAAGAATATGCTATTCCTAAAAACAGCATTTCACCAAATTTAACAGAAAATATCCTGGTATGAAGACCTTTCGAGTTTTTACTAATGATGATAATCTTTTGTCAAAACTGGGCACCGTTATTAAAGATAGATAAAAATTTAAAAGACCTATTCTCAAAAACTGCCAAACAGAATTTGACCAAATTCGACAGAAACCATCTGGTATAGAGGGCTTTAACAATTTTGCGTAATTGATACCAGTTCTTCGTCAAATATGCCGCCGTTACTTAAAATATTAAACCTGTATTGACTTTTTCAATGAAAAAACCGCTAAAATGTATACAACCGATTTAGGCAGAAAACATGTTGGCATCAAGTCCTTTCAAATGTATACAAATGATGTAGATCTGAGGTAAAACATGTACACTAAAAATAGAAAACCTATATAATATTTCTTTTTAAAAAAGATTAGAAATAAAAGAGAGAAAACAAAAACACCGCCGAGCAGTGTTTCACAAAACTTGATAAAGAGTATCTAGACACAAAAATCTTTTAAAATTTGAATAAATGATATATAATCGCTACCTAATATGGCCGCCGTTTCTAAAAATAGAAAACCTTTACACGACTTTTTCTCACAAAGCGCCGAATAGAATTTGACCAAATTTGACGGAAAGCATTATGGAATAGAATGCTTTTCTGATTTTACGACAAACTCCAATCCGCTATCAAACGTGGCCGCTGTTACTAAATATATATAAACATTTAAGCAACCTCTTTTCACAAGCCGTTTAACGGAATTTCACCAAATTTGACAAATAGCACTTTGGCAAAAGTGGTTTCAAGCTAGTACAAATGATGCTAATCTGCTGTAATATTTGGCCGCATTACTTAAAGAGGAACAAAACTTAAAATGACATCCTCTATAAAAAATATTTTACAAAAATTGAAGAACTAAAAATAACCTGCACAACAGAATTTCACTAGTTTGACAGGAGGCATCTTGGCATAAAGGCAGTAGTATACAAATGCTCGAAATCCGACCAATAATTGTCACCTTTTAAGAACCCCGTATGGTAATAGGAGAACATTAAAAATCTAAATTTAAAATTTACTTGACTGCAAATATATTTTTTATTACCATCTCGTTTAGGGATATGGTAATATTCTTGACTAATCACTATAATTATTAGACCACGCACACTGCAAAGACAATTAGAAAAGCGCAAAACTAATAATAATTTTTTAACACAGCATAAATAATGGCAAAAAGTTATATTGTATTGAATTCAACATAACTTAGACAATTGATAGAAATATTTCATGAATTTTGCATGACAGCAGAAATGTCGGTATCAAGTGAAAATGCAAATTTGTTTGCAAGTTTGGATGGGATAAAATATGTCCAAAGTGAGTTGTGTTCCAAAATAACATACAAGATAATAACATGTCTTACTTTTTTCATTTTAAACATCTAAAAATAAATACTACAATGCATTAGCAAAGAAGCTGATTGAGATATTCATTTAATGCTGATACCATCCAGATAAGCATAGTAAGATCTCGTATTTTACAAGGTCATTCCACAAAGAAAAATATGAAAAACAAAGTTTTAGATTCAAAACAACAAATGGTGACTCGGTATATAATATAGCTGTTTTAGATTCAACCCCAGGAATGGCAAACATTAACATAAATCCGCAATCATTCATGTGTTTGAAAGTCATGAAAAACTTTGCAAATTGCTGAAAAGAAAAATAGTTCTTGTAGACGGGTGTCCTGTATGCTTGATGAAAACACATAAAGACATTTTATCAGGCGTAAAATATTCTCTGGATGTTTTTTACTTTTTAAAAAAAATGTACCAAAAGTACACCACTCCATCAGAGACGACGGTCAAAAAGTAGTATTTGAGACATCTTTACAACAATCCTGGAAGTGCAGTTGCTTACACAAATAGCAATCAATTGTGAGAACAAATTAGACAGGGCAAAAAAGAAAATAAAGTACGCAGAATTGAAAGAATGGTTAACCGAAGAGTCTACCTACACATCACACAAGCAGGCGAGAAAAAGATTTCCATACAAAACGTTAATGTTAGTCACGTAGATGACCCGTGGCAAGCAGACATTGTTCACATACAAGTATATGAAAAATATAACTATGGATTCAAATAAAGTTTTACAGTGATAAATGTCTTCTCAAAATACTTTTTGGTTGAGAAAGTGAAAACAAAAGGGAGATGACAAACACGATGCCATTAAATACGTCTGTAAAGAGCGAAAACCTGAAAAGACACAGTTTGATGAGGGAAAAGAGTGGTGCATCAGAACTTTAACGATTTACTACTTTTCACCTTACTCAGATGAAAAAGCATTTGTTCCGGAAAAGTTTAATAAAACTATAAGGACTATAATATTGAAGTCTTTCACTCACCATGAAACCAGACAATGGATTGTCGTTCTACCAAAGCTAATTGAAGGAAACAATAACAATCATAATAGATCAATAGACATGACTCCAGTTGAAGCTAGCAAGGAAGAAAACACATCAATGGTGTGGACAAATATATTCGGTTGCTTGTCAACTGGTACATTTTTAAAATCTAAATTTAAAATCGATGAATCAGACTTGCAAAACACAGAAGAATATTTTAAAAGGCCTGCCTTGCTAACTTTATTAAGGAAATCTTTAAAATCAGGCAAGTAGTTGTAGGTGATTGAAATGATGGAAGACTTACAGAAAGAGGATGGAGAGGGCATGTTTTACGAACAAGAGTATATATGCTGCAAACAAAATGACATATACAAAGTCGAACATATTTTCAAGACGAAACAAATGATCGATAAAAGGTATGTACCTCTATAATTAAAAAGATATTATGAATTGTCTTAAAGCTGGTAACCGGCTGAAAATAGTATCTTATTAAATAAATGATGTGCAAAACCCACACCTCTCCGTCAATGGCAACACCTGCTTTGTAGATAAAATAAGAGTACATAGATGTAAGTATTAAAGAGCAAGAACACTGAGTTGTTGAAAGATAACGGGTTTCTAGATTGTGATAGATGTAGAACAAACTGCGCATAAGAGAATAAGGCGGAAAAATATGTACGGCATGCGAATTTATGTTGATCAGGAAACCAGAAGGAAGAAAAGAAAGTAAATCCCAAAACATCACAAGTAAATAAAAGAATGGTATACATACAAAATATGATAATGCGACTAAAATATAAACAATGTCCAAGCAGGGTAATAAATGAAATTGCTGAATAACTTAAAGAAGATAACATTCAAAAATATAACGTTGACTCCAACTACATGTAAAACAAACTGATATAATGTAAACGACTACAAACTTACTTTCAGATTTTGAACGTAAGTAAAGGTAATGAAAATCATGCAATTTTTATTCAGTCATGAGGACATTTAAACGTCTATCAAACTTCATTCAAAGAAGGTATAGCAATCATGTCAACTATACCATAAACTACGCATTTTTCCTGGATAAAATGTTTCCCATGTACAATTTTAACACATCTACAAAACCTCGTGTTAAAAAAATTTACCACAAATTTAACCAAAATCAAGTAATATGGGCAGAGGTTTTATTCACATAGATGAAGTAACCTTTCACAGTGTGTATATATGCAGATTCTGAAAATGCAAATTTGAAATTAAGCAGTAATTGAAATCATGATACACAAATAAAGTGTACAATCAATATTCGAGATACACTCAGTTGTAAACATATTTCAGATGCAACAAAGAAAAACTTATCTAAGAAATGGATAAAACAAAATACAATATACCAGACATGTCAAAACTGTTTGAAGTCAATGAGAGTAAAAATGTATTGAAGAGATTAGAGAGAGAAATCAAGAAAGAATTGCATGTGAATGTTGGAAAAATGTAAATAGATACTCAATATATTTGCACAAGAAAAGTCAATATTCTATTATTTTTTTATTGCGCTAAAGTTTAAAATGTTCTGCCTCTGACAGATCTCATCGCTGAACACGACTTTGCTTTTTACAATATCTCAATAATGAATGATCCGCCTAAAGTAATATTTTAGACGATGTGTCAAATTGAATTAAATCAATGACCTAATGGATGCCAGGTTTCAAAAACTAACAAGAAGTGCTCCTTATCCGTGTCCAGTAATTCTGTTGGACACTCCTTACCCAGACTTACTATGCATACTTAAAGATGGATCAAACATATTTAAGAAGATACACATCACTACACTGAAACTAACATTTTCACAAGCAAGTCATTCAACCTCTCCTTTTTAAATACGCCATAGTGTGTCCGACAGTAACAGCACAATGGTTTAATAACTGAGACAGTGTGGCATGAGATTCTTGCAGAATCAGCTAGCCTGCCCAGTTGGGATATATATATATATATATATATATATATATATATATATATATATATATATATATATATATATATATATATATATATCCTTTTGAAAAAACATTCCAATATCATTCGGAAGCAAACATTTTTTTTCAAGTTGAATGATTACAATATCTTCATGACATACAAAGATTTGTAGTTACCTGTTTCGGTTAGAATAAATAGAATTCAACAAGACATTATGAATGGTACATAGAGAACGTTACGGTCAGGGGCAGGTAATGGGCAACATATTGGTATTGAAGCTGCACAGTTCGCCAGTTCGCGGTGTACCGAGAGAAGGTGAGAATACCTTCAAAACTTTCTATTTGGAACGCTGTGTAACGTATCATTGAAAAGTCCACACACTTATATGTATACCAAATATGTTATCAGTTGGATAGTCACTAGTGCCATAGAACTTTATGTCATCCTCTATGTCACTATAACAAGTTTTCTGTCTCAACATGACTGCATTCACAATTTGAGTATCTATTATGAGTGCTCACATTTTATCACTGTAGTTGTTTTTCAACTTGTTATAGTAAAAGTCATACAATATAGCTCTTCTTGCAAATGAAAGTATTTGCTGACATTTGAAAAATGTATTTTCATCTTTAAATAAAATGTTACTGTTGTTCTTTTCCTCAAATTTTCCTTATGCTTACTGAATTCAGTAATCATCAATTTGTAAAAGAAGACTCTTTCTTGAAATCATGTCTTGCTTCCTGTCTCAAACTTGTATTCAGTTGAATGTAGGATTTAAGGAACGGTTACTGTTCAAAAAAGGGCAACTCTATGCATTTTTGTTAGCATTAAACCTAACTGTATGTAATGCTTAAAGCTTCTGTAGTGAATAACGTATTATATTTGTTTTTCAATGTACGTGACAGTTTAGATGCATCTGGCTTTGTACCCTTGCAAGTATCAATCAATTTCTTCTGCAACTGTAATAAATCATTTTCATCAGGAAATAATTTCTCTTAAGCTAACGGGCAGTCCTTGAAATAGTCATGCAAAAATGTTTGAATAATGGGATCTCTAAATCCACATTTGACAGGCAACCAGTATCATAGTCAGCTGGTACTTTGAACAGATTTTCTTCTAACCATCTAATTCTTGTATTAGTTACACATCCGAAGTTTATTTACCAGTATGTACTATGTCAATTTCAATATAACATAAATATTCCTTCTATATTCCTAAAATTATCAGAGCTTTTGTAAATTCGTTTGTTTCTTTGTATTTGTTTTTTGGGCGGGGTTTGTAAAAACAAAAAAATGAGCAATTGGCATAATTCCCTACTCATATAATTCACCGTAAAAATTGTATCATTCAAACACTTTTATGTGATACACCTTTAAATTTAATCATTCATGTGACAGTAGTTATGGGTGGGAATTGGGCCTTAAGGATGGCAGTATGGCCTAAAAGGGAAAATTAACATGGAGATGGTAGTATGGCCTCAAACGGGAAATTAACATGGAGATGGCACTTGGGCCTCAAAAGTGCTGATAGCCTCAAAATGGTTTATAGCCTCAAAAGTGTTTATGGGGTAGAAGTGTTTATAGGGGCAGACGTATTTTAGACGGACAGATTAGACACATACACATACACATAGACAAACACAAAACAAAGAAACACTATTGGCAATATGGGATTAGTTCTTTTATAAGAAAGGTGGGTGGCCCTGAAAAGGGCCATTGGATCTGTGTGAACCAAGTTAACAGATATCACACCTCGTGGAGGGTTTTCTTCTCCTTAAACTTCGACGTTCTTCAGGTCCGTAGAGGAGCACCCGCTTCAGACAGCCTTGTCTCTCTATATAGATCCTTCTCTTCCACACAGCTGTATCTGTCATCTTGGTGATCGCCCATGAAGCTTTCACATACATGGGGTAGTCTGGGTTGAACAGCATCCCAGATACGATGTTGGAAGATTCAACAGAGGTATACATCTTCTTGTCTTCAGAACAGGTGAAGCTATGTGAAAAAAGCGCTGGTATATATATCCTAAGAGCGGATCGAAACGGATCGAAATGAACCACCAATCCAATCGCGCGTTACAACAGAGTTGGTCTCTCTTCTAATCAGAAGAGAGCGTGGGTGTGACGTCACCTTCAGTATATAGGCGTCACAGCGTTCGTACGGTTTTACATTTTGCGTCATTTTGAGTATGGCTGATACAACGAAGACGATGTATTGGGGTGAGCCTGCGACGGAAAGTTTTTATGTTCGGAGTGAGAGTACGACGACAACGACAGCGGTTAACTTTCAACCAGAAGATTTTAATTTAAATTTTGTGGATTTTCTGTCGTCGCAAGAATTTTTGCCTGAAACAACCGCTGATGTACATCCACCACCACCATCTTTACCCATAATCGATGATTATAAAAAGAGACAAAAAGAAGAATTGGAAAAAGTTTTGCAGCGTCAGAGAGAAGCAGAAGAAGCATTTCTTCAGCAAGAAGAGGAAAGAAGAAAGCAAGAAGAAGAAATAAGAAAGCTAGAAGAAGAGAAATGTGAAGGACAGAAGAAAGGGAGTGGTGACAATCTCACGGTGAGTCTGCTACAAGATATTTTAGCCGAGTTAAAGAATCTCAGAAACATATCAGATTTCTTTAACACAACCCAAGAGAAAGAGACCCTCACGAGCGAAGCATTCTAAACCCATCACTACTACTGAGATGCTACCACCACCACCACCATTCACTACTATTACTACTACCACTACCAAAGCATCAGCAGCAGGAGGAGAAGTAGGACTTGGTCGTGGAAAGGGATTGAGACAGTTAAAATTCATCATGTCCAGTCCATAAATTTGTTAAAAGCAAACACCCCAACGGTCCTTTTCAGGGTCACCCAGATCTCTAGAAGAGAAACAATCGCATGGCCAAATCAAGTAAAACTTTAAATCCCATCATTGGACTGTGTGTGAGTGCGTGTGTGTGTGTGTGCGTGCGTCCATACTCTAAAAGCAAAACCAAAAGACACTTACTTTTGTTCCTTATTGGCATATTCTCAATTTTAAAAAATCACAATGAACATAACATGTCACTCAAGTTCATAGTTCACTGTCTGTATCTTTTCTTGAATTTCTTCACAGGCATCAAGGGTTCTTTTTCTTCTTCACTGCCTTTAAGTCGTCTTGCCTTCTTGCCTTTTTTGACGACGGGGATGAGTTCTTCTTCTTCTTCCTCTGGTGCTGACGAGCCCTCTGTCTCATCCCTCTCTTGTTTGTTCTCTTGTTTCTTAGGACACTCTGAAGACGAATGTCTTTTTTCTTGACAATGATAACAGGTATCTTTCCCTTTGTCTCTCTTTTCTTTTCCTTGGTTTTGACGTTGTGGACATTCTGGAGCCCAATGTCCTTTCTCTTGGCAGATATAGCAATTATCTTGAATTTTATCTCGAGAGGTGGAGGAGGAGTAGTCCTTAGTCTTATTGAAAGTGGTATACTTTCGAAGGACTGTCTGTAAATCTCTGACCAGAAAGGCGATCTGTCTTCTTGACTCTTTCAATTTCACTGTGTGAAAGTTGAATAACGAATAGTGGCTCTGAGGCTAGGAAGCTCTCTCTATATATAGGGAGAGAGCCTGTGTAAAACTCAATCAGATCCAAGTTGGATATCAAGATGAAAAAACCACGGCTTACACTTACACCGTCAACTTTAAAGACTTCAAGTCTGAAGTACCATACGAGAAAGCTGCAGGGTTCATTACCGATGTGTGGGATTCCTTGTTAGAGACCTTGAAACGACAATGCGGAGCCAACGAGGACGATAGGTTGAGACTTTCCATTCATCACGACAGTTTGAAGTCTCCTGTCTGGATCGAGTTATGTACCCCGGCAGAATTAACACCGTCTAAAGTGATGGACAAATTTGAACACGTTCAACAATCCAACGAAGAGTTTACCATCACCGATGAAAAAGCCACACTTCACATGACCCACGTTTCACCTCCTCGAGGTAGCGGACCACACAAAGTGTTACTGGTGGACGAATTTCGCAGTACCAAACGCAGTATCATCCAAATAGACAATTATCAGGACCAGAGGTGCTTGGCCCGTGCCATCGTCGTGGGGCGACCGTATGCCGACAAGAACGAGACCGCAGAATGGAAGAGCATGGAAGAGCATTCGACAATCGGACAGACCCAAACAGCGAAAAGAAGCAGAACTCCTGTTACAACAATCAGGCATACCAAAAGAGACCGTGTGTGTCATTTCTCAAATGCAACAACTTCAAGACGTCTTGGCTCCTCGGTACACGTTGAAAGTACATCCTCAAGAAGTTCGCGGAGGTCTGGTGTTTCGAGGACCCGATTTCCCCGAGGGAAAATATATATCATCATCAAGAACATTTCGATGCCATCCCGAGTATCACAGGATTTCTTGGATACGCTTACTACTGCGAGAAATGCGACAAAGGATTTGCCAATCGGGAGAAACACATTCATTGCGGAGAGAGATGTCGGGGCTGTTTAGCTTCTAAGCCATGCCTTCCTGAAAAACACGTGCATTGCTCGACGTGTCAACGAACCTTTGTCAGTACCTCTTGTTACGAACAACATCGCAGGACACAAGCTCACGAGCAGAAAAGCGCTTGTGATTTATTGAGACTGTGCTACAAGTGTAGACACCTGATTCGAACCAACGACACCAAGGCACACGTTTGTGCCGGAAAGAAAAGATGTCTCATTTGTGACCAAATCGTAAACTTTGAACATCAATGTTACATTCAAAAATACGACAATACACTGGAGAAAGAATTAAAGGGTGATCAGAACAAGAACAAGACCAAAGTGGATTTTATCTTTTTTGATTTTGAATGCATGCAAGATAACGGGATTCACATCCCTAATTTGTGCGTCGCTCATCGGGCTTGTGAGAAGTGCATCCAAGAACATATTCATGTTCACTGTCCTCATTGTAGTAGGATTCTAGGAGGACATAAAAACATCCTTCTTGGCCCCAACACTCTGCCCGAGTTTGCTCAATGGATTTTAGATCCCATCGACGACGCTTGGAGCGAAGAGGACATTCAACGTTACGGGGATTGTCATCGCCATGCTTCCGTCATGGCTCACAATTTCTCGGGATACGATGCACAGTTTCTGTTAAAATATTATTCAGAACAAGGCACCGAATGACCCAAAGTCACTATGAACGGAGCCAACCTCATCTACATGCAAGTGGGACAAGTACAATTCAAAGATTTCATGAGTTATTTGACCATGCCTTTGAAACGAATGCCTAAAACATTTGGAATGACAGAAATGGCCAAAGGTTATTTTCCCCACTTCTTCAATACGGAAGCCAATCAACACGTAGTGCTGCCGCATTTGCCTGAGGTTCACTATTACGACCCCGACGGAATGCACACCGAACAATGAGAAGCCTTTCACGCTTGGTACCAAGCTCACGCTTCAGAACCGTTTGACTTTCAAGAAGAAATGCTAAAGTATTGTCGATCCGCTGTGGACATTTTACGACGCTGCTGTGGAAAGTTTCGACAATTATTTCTGGATCACGGAGAAGTCGATCCTTTGAAGGAAGCGTGTACCCTACCCAAAGCCTGAACATTAGTGTACACCAAAAAGTTCATGCCCGAGAACGAACTAATCATCATAGACCCTAACACTCCTCTCTCGGCCAGCCGTCAATACTCTGCCAAAGCATTGCGTTGGTTACATTACTTGTGCGAAAAGGAAGATAAATGGATACAACATGCCAGAAACGGAGGGGGAGAAAAGAAAGTGGGAAGTCTTTCTGTGGATGGCTGGGATTTAGAAAACCCTCAGACGGTGTACGAATTTCATGGATGCTTGTTTCACGGATGCCCTACCTGTTTTCCTCAACGACACCTGAAAAGTCCTTTTTCAGACTCCACCATGGAAGAGTTGTACGAATACACCTACCAACGACGCCTGAAGTTAGAAAGTCAAGGATACCAAGTGGTAGAAATGTGGGAGCACGAGTACGATCGACGTTTCAAAACCGATCCAGAATTTAGACGCATTGCCGAAAGTTACATCGACATCGGACCTTTCGATCCACGCCACAGTTTGTTTGGAGGACGCTTGCTCGAAGAAAAGAAATCAAATACATCGACGTGTGTTCGTTGTATCCTTGGGTGTGCAAATACAAACGATTTCCTACCGGACACCCTGAAATCCTGACAGAACACATCGATTTATCAAATGCAAAGTATTACCCCCGACAAACTTGTACCATCCTGTCTTACCCCATCATTGCCAAGGAAAACTGATGTTTCCTTTATGCCGTACGTGTGCCGAAACATGCAATCAAGATCACTCATGTCACCACACGGAGGAAGAACGCGCTTTGACAGGAATCGTGGATACCGCCTGTTGAAAGTGTACGAAATTTGGAAATTTCCTACCACAGCACAATACCAAAAGGACGACGCGTCCAATCCAGGCATTTTCTCAGGCTACGTCAACGAATTTCTCAAACTGAAACAAGAAGCCAGCGGCTATCCCTCTTGGTGTCGGACTCCAAAAGACCAAGTCCAATTCAAAGAACAGTACCGTGCCGTAGAACGCATCACTTTGGAAGACGTAGACAAGAACGAAGGAAGAAGATCGTTTGCCAAAGTCATGCTCAATTGCTTGTGGGGAAAAATGGCACAACGAACGATCTTGCCAAAGACAGAATACTTGGCAGATCCCAGTTTCTACTTTCAACTGGTGGACGATAAAGCAAAACTAGTCAAACACGTGGAAATCATCCGTGAAGATTTGATCTTGGTCAATTACGAAGAAGAACCCAAGTTTGTTCAACCCGACGACTATATCAATGTGGTTATTGCAGCCTACGTGACAGACCATGCTCGCTTGAAATTGTACGACGAGGCTTTAGAAGTGTTGGGAGATCGTGTCCTGTACTTTGACATCGACAGTTGTATGTACATCCATTGCCCTGGTTGCCCACACTCCACCATCGAAGGAGATCGGTTAGGAGCCTTGACGGACGAGCACCCTGAAGAGGCGATCCTCAGTTTTGCCAGCTGTGGCCCTAAAAATTACGGGTACCGATACCGAAACCGACAAGGCCAACTCCACACCAAATGCAGAATCAAAGGATTGACACTGAACTATCGAACCAGCCAAATGGTGAACTTTGAGGTCTTGAAAAATGCTCTACAGTCTGAACAAGCTCAAGACTTTCGAGTGAAAACTTTAGCGCCCTGCAAAATCGTACGATTACCAAACCACCAAATCGTCAGTCGCCCTTTAGAAAAAGTTACCAAATTGTGTACCAGAAACGAGTGCGACTACCAGAACACACCACTATACCGTACGGACACGCCGATCTTCAGTATAAAAAAGGGACAACTTCCAAGACTAACAATTCATTGTGACTACAAAGGTTGACCAAGCAAGAAGATGAATACTAATTTCACACAGCCCTGAGTGAGGAGCTCACTGTGAACTTCAAGTTCAATGTGGAGACCAGTACAGAGGCACCGATGCTAACGAACTCGACACATCCACCGAGTGAGGGATCTACTGTGAACTACAAGTTCGTTCACGACCTCGAGTGCGATGCGGTACATTGCGATGAGACGGATGCTGTACGCTTTCACATCAGCAATGCAGCACGACCTTGTCGCTCCTCTGGAACCATCGAAATCGATGCCGTTCTTGTGCCTTACCGCCCCACTAGCCAAAGCGATGCAGGACGCCCTTTCTTCTTTATTGGTGATGCTAAGCGTGTACCTACCTGCGGATGCCATCCCTACATGGGCAAAGAATTGAAGCTGCCTGTGGCTTTGGCATGCTATTGTGACTTTGAAGGTCGATTCCAGACGTTCAAAGATAAGTGGCATAAATATCTGCAAGGGCCTACTTCAAAAGCGTCAGCCAGAGCTGGATTTCTCTACTTTGGAGAAGGCGACAAAGTTTAGTGTTTCAGTTGCGGTGCGACACTTCACGAATGGGAGTATAAAAACTCCGCTTACTTGGAACATAACAGATGGTCTCCGCGCTGTCAGTACCTGACTTTGGTCGGTCCCAAGACGTAATATGTTGGATACTTTCGTTGTTTGCCTCCGGAGCTGTGAGAACGCATTTACAGAGAGTTGGTTCAGATTCAAGTGAAACGCAAAGAACAATTGCATCCTTTACGGCATAGACGTTTTAACCAGTGGTACCTAAATGCTATAAAAGTACTGATTAGTCTAAAAGTATTCAAATGGTCGGACATTCACGAAGGACTAGATGGCATCTTTAAGAGATTGGATGCCACCACCTACAATGTGACACTGTTACACAGAATTCAATGGAACGAAGTTGAGGAAGAAGTGTCACCTGAAGACGAAACGCCTTCACGACGTTTGAGGTGTAGAAAGGTCATCACTTAATGTCTTGGATATCCTTTACCAATCGATTTCATTTGGCAAGTGTGTGACTATTTCGTCACAAAGAAAGACGTGCCTGCGAATGACTAGTTTAGAAGAACACATTCAGAATCTGCCTTTAGAGCTGCGAGAACGCATTTACAGAGAGTTTGTCAAGATACAAGTGAAACGCAAACTCAAAGTCATTCCTCGATTTTTAAACTATTGTTATTTCTACAGTATAAGAAGACTGATTCTTGGAAGAAACTATCGCAGCTGCCTTGGAGTAGACTATCACAAAAGATACAAACCTTGGGAACCTGGATATAAAAGCTGACCATGCCGCGACCGTTGTCTTCACTTGTGAAACGTATTCCGTGGAAGGAAGTCAACGATAGTGTTCAGACCTTAGAGGATTATAGACGACTGATAAACGAACTGTTTCCATTGAATTATGGACGCTATGTGGTGTGTGTGTTAGTGACTACTTCTCTTGGATTTTGTTTCCCTGGAAATTCGTTGTGGATTATTTTGGAGGAACAGTATTCGTTGTGTACTATTTTGGAGGACCAGTGTTTGTTGTGGACTATTTTGATGAACGGTACATGCAACAAAAACACATGACCATTCACGTTTTATCGGCGCACAAAAGACAAATTGTGCTCAAAGTATTGAGAATCGTGATGAACACCAGTTGTGTACCTCAGTGTGAAGAAGACATTTGTCAAACTTTATCTACACTTCATTCGTTTCAAGAAGTCGGTATCGCTAGTTGGTTACACCAACAACATTACGATTGGAAAGATGTACGTGACCGGAAAAGTGTTGGTTTCGATGATTGGCTACAAGAAGTGGCACACTATGCCAAGGACCTTGCGTTTCACTAATTCTCCAAGACAAAAAGTGCACTTGGAACCAAAGTTAACAATGACACTTGAGCCTCAAGAAGAAGAAGACCACACCATCGGACCAATAGAAATACCTGAGGAACAAAGAACCTTTCCGCCAGAGACATTCCATTCCACAACAGAGACAAGAATACCAGTGCTTGTACGTCCATTTCGTAGGACACACATCTATCGAGACTATTGTTGTACATTGACTTGTTTATATACCACTTTGGTTCTTTTAGTGTGTGCCTTATTGTTGTACCTCACCAGTTTTGCTGCATGTATGTTCGTGCTTCATGACCTGTAAATATGTTCTTTTTTTAAAAAAAAAAAAAGACATTAAACGTGTATGAAACGTATAAAATGTATTGTGTCTTTCGTGTTCTTCTCAAAATTCTTCCTACCTCAGTCATGGCTGCATCATCTTTCTCCTCTGCCTCTTCTTCTTCTGTGATCAAAGTGATCGACGAAAAGTTAGATCGTCAAAGTTGGGAATCTTTGTATCTGCGACATCCTTTTAACATGTTGATTGCTGGACCCAGTGGTTCAGGTAAAACCGAATTTGTCAAACGTTTGATCGAACTCAAATCTCATGTGTTTGATCGTCCTCCTCAACGTATCGTGTGGTGTTACAAAGAGTGGCAATCGTCTTACACTTTACTTCGTGAAAGTCAAGGAGAAGCCATTTCGTTTGTGGAAGGCATTCCTGTCTAACGTGAGTCAAACACATCTGGTCATCTTCCATGATATGTTAGGAGAAAACGAAGACGAAATTAAACTTTGGTTTACACGAAAAGGACATCATCGTAATGCCAGTATCATTTACATTCCTCAAAATTTATTTCAACAAAGTAAAGCCCATATGCTCATTACGTGGTGTTGTTTAAAAGCCCCAGAGACAAATCTCAAGTGCAAGTGTTCGCCAAACAGTTAGGCACTCCTTGGCTGAATTATGCGTACGACGATGCCACTCAAACACCTCATGCGTATTTACTGATCGAAAACCCACCACTCCCGATTATTTGAGATTTCCTATCCACTTGTTTCACCACTGGTGTCAAGAAGGAGGTCCTGTCATTTACACGTCCCCTTCGGCCACTCTCTGAAAGAAAAAACCCCTATAAAAACATCCACCGCGTCATTTCTTTCTCACAGTCTTCGAGATGACTTCCTTTCAATCTCATCCTCCGGCCAAATTGATTCGTGCTCTGTATGGCATCAGTCGCGAAAAAAATGCACAAGTCCGTGCCCATTTGTTAGAAACTAGTCTCAAGGAAGTGTTACGATGGTTTACTTTGACAGCACGTCAATTACTGCAAGGCATCATTCACATCCCTCATCAAACCCAACGTTTTTTTGAAAAACATAAAGTGGCGTTGTCACAACTGGCAGATCCCAGAATCGATCCACGCACTAAAAAACAAATCATTTTAACCCCTGGTGGTAGCGGTTCTTTAGGGGGTGTAATGATTCGTTCGTTTTTGAAATGGGATTATAATCCCCAAGCCAAAACCAAAACGAAAAAGAAAAGCCCCAAGAAGAAAAGCCCTAAGAAGAAGAAAAGCTCTTCCAAGAAAAAACCAACCACAACAACAACTGCTGCCCGAAAGAGAGGTACTACTGCTAGGACGCGCACGTACTCCCGAAAGCCACGAGAGGCAGTGACGGTGTCTCCTTCTCCTCCGTCCACTTCTTCTTCTTTTTCACCCTTCCTCATGATGCCTGCCAAACCTGATTTAAGACCCGTGTTTCCTAATTTGATGCAAAATGGACACCCATTTCGAAAGTCACTTCTTCTCCGGGGGCTTCAACTTCGGCTGCTCTGGCACTGCGGCTGCCGCTAAAAAAGTGGCCTCACCTAAAACCAAAGTCCAAGACAGAACAGGCGTGTTGCAAAGTTTACTGGATTTATCCAAACAAGAACTGACACGATTTAGTCCGTTGAAAACACCTCAACGTCGAGTGAAGCCTGTCATGAAATTGGTACGCCGTGCTGACCATGAGTAGAGACGTGTTCCAGTATATAAAAAATGTGGCCTCTGAAGGATCTCAGTTCTATTGTTTGCTCCTGACGCCAAAGATGACCCCCAAAAGTGCACACCACCACCACCAAAAGCCAAGTCATCCCAAGAAAGGCAAAACCAAAAAAGGACTTCCACCTCGTCTGGCCAAACATTGGGATGTGTTGTCCGTCCTGACTAAATCCAATCCTCCCATGCGAAAACAACTCATTCAAACAGCCTCCAAAGAAATCATCGATATCGTGTGTGAATGTTGTTTGAATGTGCTGAAAGGAACGGTACCTTTGTCCAAGATAAAGAAACAAAAATTAGGCAAACATCGGAAAGTTCTTCGCCAAATGGTCAAAAAGAAAATGACTCTAAGTCAAAAGAAAAAAATGCTGGTGCAACGACGAAGATTTCTACCCATGCTGATAGGACCGTTGTTAAAAATAGCGGCTCCTTTGTTAGGAACGATTGCTGGACCTCATTTAGGAGGAGTCATGCAATAAAGACGGGAAGAAAAAAGAAGATAAAAAGACACCCTTCTTCTTCAAAGACAACACACTTGTACCTTTGGATCTTATGGAAGGAGGAAAACTGACTTTAGTTCCTTACAAACGACGGATGGAACTTCATCGTTGGAACGAACAACGGCTACCTCATTTACCTCCCAATCCGAATCTCAACGAGATGTCCCAGTCACAAAAAGAATTACAATCGCTCATGGATCGAAGTGATTCGTCAGAAGCAGAAAATTGCAACGGTACGGTCAACTCTTGCAACGTCTTCATCTCTTTCACCAGAAAGCTTTAGACGAAAACAGCTAAACCCACTCTGAGAGATTTCAAAGCTCTGATGAAAAGCGAACCTAAAACCACCACCACCAAGACAACAGACACCGCCACGGGGATGACAGAAGAAGACGACACACGAGAAGTGTTTCAAACTCCGTCTGCTCCCATCTCTAGTAAGATTGCAGCTTCTTTGTTGACACCCTCTCCTACGCCTCAACAAGAGGAAATGAAAGCTTGGGTTAAAAAGATGATGTCCACTCCTTCTTCAGCAGAAGAAAAAAAGAAACAAGGGAAGACAGAAGTGAAAAAAGACGTCAAGAAAAAAACCACCATCCCTTCACAACCTACTCCTGTGGTTCGTCGAACGCGTCAAGCCGCTTCGTTAAAACCCCAAGACTCCAAACGTAGTAGTATCGAACAGTGGGTGACATGGAGACACTTTTAGCCAGCATTTGCTACAATCCTGCACACCCTGCTGGTTACAGAGGAGTTCAAAAATTGTATCGAGCCTCTAAAAGCCAATTGAAAAGTGTATGTTTGCCAGAAGTACGACGATGGTTACAAGAACAATCGACGTACACGTAACACAAACCCATTCGACGAACATTTTCCAGAAGTCAAACCAAAGTGGCTGGCATCGATCATCAATGGCAAGCAGATTTAGCCGACGTCTCTCATTTGGCAGCGTACAATCGTGGTTACAAATATTTGTTTTGTGTCATCGACGTGTTTTCCAAATCCGCTTGGGTCGTTCCTTTTACTTCAAAAAGCAGTGCCGAGTTGGTATGCGCCTTAAAACTGGTATTGAAACAAAATGGTCGTCACCCTTTACGATGGCAAACCGACAAAGGCACTGAATTTCTAAACCAAGCTTTTCGAAAAGAATTGAAACAACGCCACAATCATTTTTTTACCATTTAAAATCCTGAAACCAAAGCCAGTGTCGTGGAACGTTTTCAAAGAACTTTGAAAGAACGCATGTAGAAATATATTACACATCAACACACTTTCAAGTACATCGAAGTGTTACCAGGTTTGGTCAAAGCGTACAATCAATCGTACCATTGTAGCATCGGATGTGCCCCGAAGAGGTCACCCTGAAAACGAAGTGAGCGTGTTTGATCGATTGTTTGGTTCACCTCAAATGGGACACAAGAAAACCCTGCTGCTCCAGACGGGAGATTGGGTTCGCATCGGAAAAACCAAAAGCACTTTTGACAAAGGTTATTTACCCAACTGGACTACCGAATTGTTTCGTGACTCTGGACCAGTGCGTGGACGTGATCCTCCCGTCTATAAATTGGAAGACATGCACGGAGAAGTGTTAAAAGGAACTTTTTACTTGCCTGAGTTACAACGAGTGACCAAATAAGACGACGACTTGTACGACATCGAAAGCATTCTAGAACGAAGAACACGTAATGTGGGCAAACGTCGAAGTCAAAGTGCGTTGGAAAGGATATCCACCTAGTTTTGATTCTTGGATTACCGCTTCCCAAGTCGTCGACTATAAAAAGAAGAAGTAACCAACATGCCGTTCAACACAGCAGCTACCTCTTCTCCTTCACAGAGTTCCTCTCTTCAAGAATTACAAAAACAACCTTTGTGGGTGTGGTACGGAGAACGTGTACCTAAAAATCAAATCGTCTTTTTCTGCCAAATCTTTGTGGTGTATTGTGTCATCAGAGCAGCCATTGCCAATTTGAGTTTACAACAAGGTGACAAACAATTGTGGACCATTTTACTCAGCAGTTGCATCGGTTATCTTCTGCCCAGTCCTTCCTTGAAATATACGACGAACACTAACAACAACCACTATAACGGTACGACCAACGCCAGTCATCCTTCTTCCAGTCACAACAATAGCAGCCCTCTTTTGGAACAGTTTGAACATCATTCTCCTTTGACCACGAGTGACTCCTCGGACACCGGAATCCTGGAACTATGAATAACCAACAGTTCTATGGATGTGTTTCCCAACAATACCTTATGTTGTTTCACGGCCAAATTACCTCAGTCCATACAATTGGACCACGAAGCTCATTGGGAAGTGGGTTTGGTAGAAATCATCCATCCTACGCAAGCCCTCAATATCGACGAAGGTCAAGACACTTTCATCGTGGATATCCTGAACGAACAAGTGCAAGAACACTTGGACGCCAATGATCCTAGCATTTACGAATCCAAAAAGGTAACACCTACCAATCCTTCCTTGACTAGCTATACCATGTTTATTCCTCTGGGGTATTATTTTAGTGCTCAACATTTGGTGGACACCATTGCAACTATCTTCAACGAGCAATTTGGCAAAGCCTTGGACAAAGCCAAGAAAAATTGTAACGATCGAGTACCATAAAGTGGCTTGCCGTCTCTTCATGCATTTTTTGGACCCTAAAATATTGTCCATCACTTTTTGTCCTGGGTTGTTTGCTATTTTGGGCGGATACACAAAACTAGCTCCCATGAAAGACATCCACAGCAACGATCGATTTTACAAGTATTTTCGGTACCCTGTCGAATTGAACGAGGGGCTAAATTTATTGTTTTTGTACTCCTATGTGGTGGAGTACAACGTGGTGGGAAACACAGCCGCTCCGTTACTGAGAGTCATTCCTTTCAAAGTGGATTCTGCTGTCACCACGTACGAAGAAGGTGGAAACACGTATCACGTTCACCGTGAATTTGTACGTCCTCATTATCTTCCAGTCAGAAAATCGTATTTTGACAGTGTCAACATTAGCATAAAAGGAGATCTGGGACAAACTATTCGATTTACTAAAGGAAAAGTCACGGTGAAACTACATTTTCGAAAAAGGTTCTCCAGCGAATTGTAACACAAGATGTATCCTGTGTACGAGGAGTGGCTCGCCAACGAGGACATGGTTTAGGAGATATGTTAAAATCTGCTTTTCGGACGGTATCCCCCATCTTGAAACCCATGGTGACTAGAGGATTGCATGCCTTAAAAGATGCCGCTTTGACGCAAGGAAAAGAGTTTCTTCAAAACGTCCTAATCGACAAACAAAATCCAAAAGAAGCATTTATGACAGCAGGAAAAAATGTGTTTCTGCAAACTGGAAAAGATCTTTTGGGTCGCCGAGAGACTCCTATAAATTCGCTTCACACTTCTGGCCCTGGCATTAGTTCTTCCTCAATGCCACAGCAAGGACAAGGCAGAAAGAGACGTCGACACTCATTCAGAGCTCATAAACGTCACGGTGTTCAGAAAAAGAATAAGAAAAGAAGAACAGTCAGATAATTAGACATGTTTGATTACTAACTGTTGAAAATAATGCACCGAGATTCTTGCGAATGTACCAAGTCAGAACTGGATCTGTTTACCCTGCCCCCTACCAAGAATCCTAATGGGTAGAATTTCATCCTGCATCGTCTTTGACGACTTCAGCCCCTATCGAATTTGAAATCAAAGAACAAACCGAAGATTACATCGATCTGAATAGCAGCCACTTGTATCTGAAACTCAGAGTGATCAAAACGGACAACACTTACCCTTACCGTGCTTACTTGAAAAATCTCTTGACGTACGGAAAAGAAGCCAAGAACACCCATCTGGATGCTTCCGTGGTATGGAAACCTGACACATTTGATGCCTTCAACGACACAGTGTTGATAGAAGCTGACAATCCTCACAATGTGGAATTTAACGCGCGTCAAAAGAAAATCAAACAATGGCGCACTTTAGAACTGATGGATCGTTTGCATTTGGACATGTGGTTGCAAGACAAGTATTTGTTGAAAGGAGTGGATGTACGCCTGAGACTGAATCGCAGTAGTACCGTCTTCCATTTGATGACTCATGCTAACGAGTACAAAACCATCATCGAAGAAGCCAGACTTTACTTGCGCCGTTTAGAAGTGTTACCTAAAGTGGCCAACGACATCAGTCAAACATTGAGCAGAACCACTGCCAAGTATCATGCGCGACGAGTGGAAGTGAAAACGTTTACCATTGCCTCTGGACTCCGATCCAAAGTCGAAGATCACGTCTTCCAAGGATAGCCCCCCAAACGTTTGCTGATTGGCATCGTCAGTAATGCAGTTCTCAACGGAGCCATTGATCAAAATCCGTTCGAGTTTCAACACTTCAACGTCTCCAAGATAGAAGTCAGTCGAGATGGCCAGGCGTTGTGTACCAGACCTTTTGAACCTAACTTTGCCAAGAAAAATTACTTGAGATCTTACTTGACATTGTTTGAAGCCACAGAACAGTTAGGCACCAACAGCAGCCAGGGTATTTCGTACGAGGATTATGCATGAGGATATGCTTTGTGGGGATTTGATTTCACTCCCGACCAAGGCAGCGACGAAGGACATTTCCACCCTATAAAATCAGGCCAACTTCGTGCGGAACTTCAGTTTGCTTCAGCTCTAGCCAACACCGTGAACGTCATCTTGTATGCAGAATTTGACAATACTCTGGAAATCAACAGTTTGAGAGAAGTGATTCTAGACTATTAGAAGAAAACAAAGATGCAACACGAAGAACCAATGGAGATAGTTGAAGATGAGGGATTTTGTGATATGAAACAGTCACAATCCACCAGTGATAACGATGTTTTTGATCCAGAACCAAAAGAAGAAGAGAAAAGGTGGGTAAACAAGTTTACTGGATTTATGGCCTGTAGATGGCCAGAACAAGAACAACATTTAGTCTCCTGTTTTGCTACGGAATTGGCTGAAAGAATTACAACCCTGACCTGAGAACATTGTCATGGATGTCAAATCGATCATCCAAGTCAGAAACAACACGACAAATGTATGATGATGACTGCAGAGACAAATTGGACGAATATTTGGAAGAGGCATGGTCTAAGATCTCGGAAGAAAAGATGTTGAGAAAGTGGTTTAAAGACTTGCAGGATCGTTCCACACCTCCATTGACTTCTCTGGAGATCAAGCGCATCGAAGCTCTCTTGCAACAGAGTACAGAGACTACCCGCCGTGATTCATGGACTTATTTGACAGACAGATTCAAGCATAAAGTCAAGTGTGAATTGATTACTTATTATTATCTGTGAAGAGAAAATGGATACCTGGGAACTTCATTTCCTGTTGACTCGCAGTTCGTACACCTCTTCTTGGAATCCTGTGGTGTGTGCTAAAGATGAACTTCCACATCGCAAACCTAAATCCATTCATGCCTATGTCATCAATACCGACGACAGTCATCGACCAGGAACCCACTGGGTAGCAGTGTACTTTCCCAACGATCACAGTGTGGAATATTTTGATTCTTATGGATTACCTCCTTTGGAAGACGACATCATTGACTTTATGAGAAGAAATGCTGTCTCCACTCGATACAATAATGCCAGATTACAAGGATCAGATTCTATGATGTGTGGACAATATTGTGTATATTATTTTCATCAACGCAGTCTCGGATATTCCTTAGAACATTTAGTGACTTGTTACGATAGGGAGTACGCTAGAAACGATGCCAAAGTAGAAAGATGGTTTTGTGAACATTATGGTTATCTCTTGTCTTTAGCTCAGAAACGTAGTGTGCATGGAGAACAAAATGATTTAGAACAGTGGAAGTCCAGTTTGACTTCACAGCGTTATCAACCCTGTAAATACGTTCATGTTTAAAAATAATGTGTGTTTGTTTGTTTGCATTTTGTATTAGAGAAGCTTCTTCTTATGTATTAAAAAATGTTGATTTTGGGGAAAGAAATGGTGTCGTGTTGTTTTATGGATTGAAAAAAATGAAATGTATATGCTCTATCTCTCTCTCTCTCTCTCTCTCTCTCTCTCTCTCTCTCTCTCTCTCTCTCTCTCTCTCTCTCTCTCTCTCTCTCTCTCTCTCTCTCTCTCTCTCTACCGATCTGAGGTACTGACGCTTTTACATTTCTCTCTATCGATCTGAGACATGTTTTCCATCGCGTCCGCGCTTCCAGCATATAAAGCGGTGCGTATGCCAGTTGGGTCACAACTAGGCTATGGAATCTATTAAAAAAAATTCCCGGAAAATATTGAACTGGCGATATTGGATCTGCTGAATCTGATTTGGCAATCGGGTAAAATACCGACACGCTGGAAACAAGCGGTTGTCATCCTAATCCCGAAACCCGGAAAAGATCCAGCGGCGGATATCAATTCGTACAGACCAATCTCCCTCACTAATAATATATGCAAAATCATGAAAACAAAGATAAGAAAATAGATTGAAGCACCACCTGGAAAGTAAAAATTTGACATCCCAAAACCAAAGCGGTTTCCGTAATAAAAGATCAACAATAGACCAATTAGTACGGTTGGAGTCCAGCATAAGACTGGCCTTTAATGCAAAAAGGAAAAGCGATCGTAATCTTATAGCAGTATTCCTTGACCTAGTAAGAGCATATGATCTGATTTGGACAAAGGGTCTAATTGCAAAATTAAACCATTCTGGACTTACAGGCCGCATGCATAAATGGATATCAAATTTCTTATCAGGCCGAAAAATCCAAACCAGGGTGGGCAACAGCTACTCCGAAACAATTGAACTTGAAAATGGTACACCCCAAGGTAGCGTCTTGACCCCTACTCTGTTTAACATCATGATTAATGATCTAGATAGGTCAGTCGACCCTACTTATCTGGACCTCTCTCAATTTGCTGACGATAGTGGAATCTGGAAAACTCTCAGTAGCACATTTAGGGACGAATGTAGGATTCTAACAGGGGAACCACCACTAAACCTAAGACGAGACGAGTTACTCCTGAGGTATTCGACCAGGATTTCAATTCTTGATAAGTCGCACCCTACAAGAGCTATAATAGAGAAATGCAATAAGCTCTTAAGACACAAACTGTGCATGAGTTTGCCAGGAGGAAAAAAAATCCATGACCTTAAAAAGGAATTACAAGCGGAAGTCATAAACTACCCGGATAACACACCATGGACCAGTAAAACGCCAAAAATAAACCTAAATGCACTTTCGTATGGAAATAAACAAGAACATCCCATATAAATAATAATATCCTCTCTGAAATAGAAAGTAGGTATAAGGGGTACATCCAAATATACACTGATGGTTCTAAATCCCCAGATCCAGGACGGACTGCAGCAGCAGCAGTGATCCCTCAGAAAAACATCACCCTGAGGGCGAGGCTACCAAATGGTTGCTCTATTTATAGGGTCGAATTGTGGGGTATTATCCAAGCAATCAATCCAATGGATACAAACTAGCCAAACACCGAAAGCAGTCATAGTTAGCGACTCCCTCAGGGTGCTGCGGACTCTGGAATCAGGTAACTCAAGAAAACATGATTAGAGAAGTCTACTTAAGACTAAAAACCCTCGAACAAAACAAACAGATTGTAGAATTCATGTGGGTGCCATCCCATATAAACATCCCTGGAAATGAGAGGGCAGATAAAGAAGCGAAAAATAAACTTAATGACCCAGAAGTGCACCACCTGGACTACAGCATATATGAGATTTGCAGCATAATAAAACAAAAAAATTTGACCAAAAATGGCAGGGGGAATGGGACAGTACACAAGAAGGGCGCAAATTATACAATATACACAAGCAGGTTTGTAGAAATATCGTCGTCCCAAACCTGGCAAATCCGTTTGACATCAAAATTATAAATAGAATAAAAACTGGCAAAACACTCCTGGCCAGCAGTTTTGGAAGATTTGTGCCAGGGATAAAAGAGAAAGGAATCAACTGCCCGCACTGTCCCACCCCAGAGACGCTCAACCATGTATTCAATGACTGCCCAAACTACAACGAAGCAAGGAAACAATTCCAGGAAAAACAAGAAAAACTGAAAACCCCAACCCAATATCCGAATATCCTTAATACAGGAATCAACAAGACTATCATCAACCGAGTGTACGCAAACATCTTGGGCTACATTTCTGACATAGGAAAAAGAGGAAAAATTTAGTCACCGGTTAGTAATAACCAAATAATTTCATAGGAAGGAAGAGAGGTAAAAGAAGATTAACAACAACAACAACAACAACAAAAATGTAAAAAATGCAGAAAACCATGGCAAACTCGAGCAATCTAAGGCTGGAGAGGAGCGGCCCTGCTAAAGGGGGGAAGGGATTGGTATGTCAGGATCGCTAGAAAGCTAGGGTGCCGTGGAGCGCCGCAAAGGCGAGCCAATCCCCGCCCTCTTATCTTGAACGGGAGAGACTCCACTCCCATGACAGGACTGTGAGGCAAGTCATATCACAACACATCTTAACTCACTTAATAAAATCAATAATGAATGATACCAAAAATAAAAATGAAATCACACAATTACTAAAATCAACCCAAGTACAACACCTAGACAGTAACAACATTATCGACATCATAACATTATTAATAACTCTAAGACTAACGCTTAGTGAAGGCTTCCGGCAGAACCCATCAAACCCATTAATAAATACCTCACTAACAACATTTTCGACATCATAATATCATGAATAAAAAATCATGCATTATTTTTTTGTTTATTTTTTATTCTAAGACTAACGCATGGTAAAGGCTTCCGGCAGAAATCACAACGGACAACAAAGAACAACCTGACCTCTCAAAACTTTAGCACGATATAAGGTGGTCCTAAGCCCAGACCATCAGGCCCAGCCGCACACGGTGGCAAATATTGAACACACTAGAATAATGAAACTTGACCCTGTAAACTGGTCCATAACAAAATTAAAAATATAAGGTGGCCTAAGCCCAGACCACTAGGCCCCTAGCGCACAATGCGGGAACTGATGAACTTAACGCCGCAAATATTAAAAAACTAACGTAGAAAAGGGTAAGCATATGCACCAGAAGGTAGGAAAACACTAAAAATTAGAATATATAAGGTGGTCTCAAACCCAGACCATCAGGCCACGCCGCACAAGGTGCCATCAACCTACCAAACCCATCGAACTGACCCAAACAATTAAGTTTATAAGGTGGTATCAAGTCCAGATCACTAGGGCCCTACCGCACAAGGTGGTAACTACTTCTGGAATCACCCTCACATCAGTTAACAGAGATTAAGTGTCGGTGCATATGCTTACTATAAATAAGATATCAACCCCTTGGATCGAACCGGACATCTATCTATCTATAACATAACAAATCTTCACCCACTGTAACTAACCCAAATATACAGCCACAAATGCCGAGTTTATATTCAAAATTTAAAAATCCATAGATAAGGTGCAAGACGACGATTTTTCTTGATTTGGCAAAATAAACACAAAATTGTTAACTATGGACCAGTTGGAGCCATCCTGGAACGTCAAGGCGCCATCTGCAGCTCTTTTCCGCATCCGGACATGAGTAACTGATAAGTGTGCGGTGCACACAATAAAGCGTAAATTAATCATTGCACGGTGTGCAAACTAACAACTCGTACATGGCCGAATGGCCGCACACGAGTATAATTTAAATTAAGTAAGTAAGTAAATTAGGCTACCCCGTCGACTTGTCAACACAAGAAGATGAACAAAAGAGAAAAGCTAAAACAGCTCAGAGAACACATAGAGATTACCTGGCAGTTCCTACGGGACCTGGAGGAGATGGAGGAGAAGAAGAAAAAAGAGGAGGAGAAGAAGAAGAAAGAAGCGGTGCGGCCTCATTTAATGATGCTACCTAACTGCGAAGTGAGGCCTATGGCAAGGGCACTGCCACAGTCGCCGCAACAACAGCCACGGCCACAGCAACCTCCACAGCAGCATCCCCAAGCCCATAGGGTGATTAGGAGGAGAAGAAGTCAGACCTTCACTATCCCTCAAACGGAGAATTGGGATCGTGAAGCCATTGAACTCCCCTTCCCCTTACTCCCCTTCCCCTTTCCCATTTCCAGCAATGGTGGAAATGGTTGGAGTGGGAGATGTGCGGCTTGTGGGGCCAGACCTGGGAGGTGCCCACATCTCTAGGTGTTGCACACAAAAAACGGCCCTTTTCAGGGCCACCCAATTGCCAAGAAAAAAAATCTTATTTGCCGTATATGTGTTTGTATGTTATGTGTATGCGTGTGTCTGTCTTTGTCTTTCCCACTCAAAAAAAATCCATTCCCTTCTCAACAAAATGCATGTGTGGTGTGTGTTTGTATAGAGTGTGTTTGGTGTACGTGTTTTACAAAAAAAAAAATCCTTTTCCCTTCTAAAAAATAGGTTTGTATGTTTTGGTGTATGTTTGTATAGAGTGTGTCTATGAACACTCCCCTTCCCTTCCCATGTTAAAAGATTTTATAAAAAATACTTTCTCTTAGGTGCGCGCACTTGTTGTGTTTTATGTGTGATAGGATTTTGTATATTTTCTTGGGATGGATGTTTTCTTTCACGTCCGTACTTCCAGCATATAATGCGACGCATTCCCCAGTCGCGCCATTCATCGTTGACTACAGCAAGCATGTCCACAGTGGAACGTTTGCAGGAAGCCTGGGATGGGATGGTGGGGGTGGAGTCCCTATTAGAAAGGATAGAGTGTTGTTGGCGTTATCCAGCTACTCTACCCTTGTGACAAGCCAAGTGGCAGCTCTAAAATCAGCAAGGAGTCTTGTCTATGAAGTGATGGTAGAGGAAGCCATGAAGATGAAGACCTCCTCTGCAATTCCACACTGTCGAATGAGAAAGTTAAAAGAAGCTGTGGATTGTGTGCAAGGGGTGGAGTACTTCCTAGATAGGGTGCAGGAAGACTTTTGGATCTATCCACCCCTTAGCAGTGTCCTACTAGAAGCGGCTGCCCTGCTCACAGCCAAGAGGCTTCTGAGAGAAGTCATGACAGAAGAAGTGGCCAAGATCAAGACGGTTTGGACTAAGGAGAGAAAAAACAAAGAGAACCAGAAGAAACAACAAGACTTCCAATGCCAATTGCATCAAGGTCCAGGAGAGGTTCAGGTGATTGGGTCATTTCTGGCTCCCTGATCCACCCCATAAGAAGAAGAAGAAGAAGAAGACAAACATCCTAGGCTTCCTGAAGACATGTTGGAAGAAGAAGAAGAAGAAGTAAAAGAAAAAAGAAAAAAAAAAACAATGGCCTTTTCAGTGCCACCCACCTTTCTTAGACAAGAACTAATCCCATATTGCCAATAGTGTTTCTTTGTTTTGTGTTTGTCTATGTGTATGTGAATGTGTCTAATCTGTCCGTCTAAAATAGTCTGCCCCTATAAACACTTCTACCCCATAAACACTTTTGAGGCTATAAACCTTTTTGAGGCTATAAATCTTTTGAGGCTATAAACACATTTGAGGCCCAAGTGCCATCTCCATGTTAATTTCCCGTTTGAGGCCATACTACCATCTCCATGTTAATTTCTTGTTTGAGGCCATACTGCCACCCTTGAGGCCCAATTCCCACCCATAACTACTTGTGACCTATTAACGGACTAGTGTGTGTACGGTAAGATTCCAGAATAACAGTTGCAATTGATTAATATTCCTTAGCATATGTGTGTTAGTAGACTGAATCGAGCTAAAATGAAATTAAATATTGGCAGATGCTAGTCTGTTCACTTTCCCACCGCAACCGCTGGCCAAGTGAGAACGGTGATGTATATGGGCTATTTCAGCCTGGGTAAAGGCAACGTCCCGTAATTCATACAAACAAAAATTTTAATTTCGTGTTTCTATTTACTGTAGTAAAAACAGCGTTTGAAAGTGGGCAGGGTCATCTAACAGCAAGTGCCATTAGTCAAACCAGGTGACAATTCATGATGTATAATTCACATAGAGTGTATATACCAATATATTCAAACATTCACTGGTTTCGATTAATGTTTTTTCAAAGATTTGGGGAAAGTTCTTAATTTCCAAATGAACAATTATCATTTTTAAGGTATGTGATTACACAGTATGGTGAGAGTTTGCCATATAAATTTTAAATGGCACGTACGTTTATACAGAAAGGATCTAATTGCCATAAACATGCAATTGAAACAGACCGATGGCCAAACTCATGATTGTGATTTAAGCGCGAGATACGATTTCTGTCTTGACTGCCATGTTCATTCACTTTCAGATTCCTCCTTAGCAATGTCGTGGAAAGTATAATTACCGTTTCAGTCCAAAAAAGAGAAAATTTCCGTTTCCTTAAAAATAAAAGTAGTGTTTAAATGCGCTTTACAGTTGCGAAAGTCAAAGAACGTTCATGAGTCTTCAGATCATGTGCAAAGGTAATTTCTGTCTAAAGTCCTTTGTTCAATGCACAATAAATACGTAAATATAAATCTCTCAGGTGTCTCCTGATACGTGATGAATGTCCTGGAATGGTAAAATAATAAAATATATCACAAGTATCATATAGAATGAAGTGATTCAAATAAATACAGTGTGTTGCTTCAATTGAGAAATATGTATCTTTAGCTGGCTTATGATGAAAATGTGAGTTGACATTTGATGCCATATATACCCATAATCAGTCTCTGGTCTAAATATGAAGTTTGACTTCTTAACCACCTACATTACCAATGAAATATCCCATTAAATAAAGGGGAAAAAATCTAAGGTGGATCATTCAGGACCGTATTATGCGTTAATCGTTAACATCCTAGAGATACAAACAATGAATAGACGCTATCTAATAGGCTGTTCTGCGCAGCAAGCGGACTGGGTTGGAGACAAGTAAACACGAAGGCGGCGACAACAACTATTATAGGTATCATCCTTGCTCAAGATATGGCTATGCCTATACAAAACAATTAGTTGACAGTATAATGCAGAGCCATATTTTCAAAGGCGCCTGCCTGTGAAAAATAAATAAATAAATAAAAAATAATATATAACACTGTTTGAACGCAAAGTAGTCAACAAAAATAGCCAGTTGTACTGCGCAGAGTAAACTAGAAAAATTGATAAGCAAACTTCAGGTCCCCCTATCAGCAATGGCAACTGTCAGATCCCACATGGCGCGAACTGGCATAAACTATGCTACGATAAAAACAACATCATGTCAAAGATTGTCACTGTGTAGCTCTTCCAACATCTGTTCATAATTGCGATTACCACACTCTATCAACTAGATGATGATGTAGTCCCACCTGAGCTGCATAAGTTTGGTTTTGTATGGATTAACGCCATTTTTCAGCACATGATAGGCTATACATGGCGGCCAGTATATTTGACCCCCGCGAAACTAATGGCAAGCTTTCTCACAAACACACGTTGGTCAAGCCGAGATTCAACCTCATGCGGACGGAGGGGAGATGTGTGAGTGATCTGTAAAGGCGACTGCCTTACACCACTGGGCCATCCCCCCCCCCCCTCAGCTACATAACTGCATGAGGTTGTTGTAGCGATTCATCGTTTAAAACTGGAAACCTTTTAGCAAATATACAGACAATGATGGCGCGTCCATCCCCTATGTACTATGCAGTTAGTTCCCTGGTCGCATCCACACCCATCCAACTAAATCAAACGTTATTTCAGTACCGAGATACATAATCCATTTCTAAAAAACTTCTGTAACTTTTCTGAGGAATTTGTATATGCTGTTCCCATGCTGTTTATTCACTGGAAACTGGTTCTGAATCAACCAGAATTTTAGATGTAAAAGGACCACTACTGCAGAGGCATAGTACACTGAATTATCGCCCTCAGAACATTCATTCAACGATACAAAATGCTTTACAAGTAGGCCTCAGACCACAATTACGCAGCCCCCTCCCCCCCCCCCCTTTGAGGTTGACCAAAATCAAGAAGATATTTCGAACAAATAGTGGTTTGTTTGCATGGTCTGTTTGCCACTAACTTGTTTGGTAAAGTTACTTATTTTATTAATTATGTAAGGGATTAAAGGGTAGAATTGAAACTTTGTGAAATTGTATAGAAAGTTTCATTTGGTCCTTGTTTAATTAAAACAGTGGGATATAACGTGTCCCTGTTTTCTGGTTCATGCAGAAGCTTTTTGGCTACTTCCTCTACCTCAGTTTGTTTATAGTAATAATACACAAAAACGAGCTGGTCAACCTATGACGAAACCTTGCAGGATTTATTGAACTAAGGTGGGTTCATGTGTAGCAAAAAGTTATACAAGTCTATCAGTTATGGTAAATGTGGCATGCTGTTGAATGCTTATACATGAAATAGAAGAAAATAATTGTGGTCTGAGAAAAGGCTAATAAGCGTTCTATATAATGTATATCCTACATACATTAAAATAACCTGAGTTTGTGGGCATTGGTATAACGCGATTTGATATACTAATGATGTGGTTATATCAAATTATGATTCACCAATGGCGTATGAATACGCATATAATTATGGTTTCAACAGTAGATCGTGGCTTCTATATTCAATAGACCCAGTGGTAAATTTCCAGGGATTAGTCATTAATAAAACAGGAAGAAAAAAAAACAAGAACAAATATCTATATTTACCGTTTAATCTACATTTACTAAATGAATAAAACACGAATAAAATATGAAAATAACTAGTAAAAAACAACATATATATATATATATATATATATATATATATATATATATATATATCCGCGTTTAATCTACATTTTCTAAATTAATAAAAACACGTTACATATTTTCATCGAAGTCCTCTCTCTCTCTCTCTCTCTCTCTCTCTCTCTCTCTCTCTCTCTCTCCTGCCATACAGTAAATAAAGGAAAAATACGTGGACATCAGTGGAGTGTGAGAGAAAAAATAATCTGAGCTGAGTGAAAACCTTGAACTTGAAACTTAAACCAATTAACCTACAATAACCTGAGTCCTTGTGATGGTATATGTACACTTTCCATGGGATTTTTCTACAGTCTTACACGATATCGTTGATACAAAGTTACAAAAGCCTGGGGAGACAATGGCCATTACATTCGCAACTTCGCGCTCAATCCTATGGATCATACCTCGATTAGCTGCCATTCGGACCACCTCGTCTATTTGCAAAACATGATTGACCGAGACGTTGCGAATTCGTCGAATTATTATTTTTATTCGTAACTTCTCAGTCAAACCAAAAGTCAATCCAATAGAAGAAAAAGCCGAGGTGGTTCAAATGGATTACTGTATATTCCTTCGCTAGGCACAACTCAAATAAATTTTAATGCATTTAAATATTAAAACTGACAGACAAACCGGCCAACCGAGAGAGAGAGATAGAGAGAGGAAAATATAAACGCATATTATGATCATCTGCGAATGTAATTCAAGTATAATAAGGATTTTGAATCAGTTGTAAATAAGTTTAAATCTTTCTTTGGTTGATGGATAAAAAAAAAAAAGAAAAAAAAGAAGGAAAATGGCCGAGCCCTCAGTGTTTGGAACACTAGCGATACATTGTTTTGTACTTTGTTTATTTAAACCAACTTTCACGTTTGAATCTAAAGGGTCTCTTTCATTTATCTACTCCAGATGAGTTTTTTTTTTTTTAAAAGATCACGATAAGAAGCAACCAATAATTTCCTGCAAAACTGGGCATAGCCGCAGGTCTACATTTTTGTAGCGGTCACACTCTGCTGAGGTGAAAACTTAACTCCAACCGTTAATAAAGAACTTGTGGTCACGCTTAACTCAGTCGGAAATGAATTTGCATGTGGTATATATGTATAGTATGTACGCTGTATCATTGAAGAGGTCTCATGAATGGCGGTGTTGAAAATGCTAGACATGGATATTTTCTTCCAAGCAATAAATCAAGCTGGGTGAAAATATATTTTTCAATCAAAATGATGGCAAAGTATGAAAAACTTCCAAATTAAAACAATCAAGAAAGTTGGATATATTTCTTAAAGGAAATTGCACGGCACGTAAAATTTAGAAATTCAAAAGTTAACATTTTTGTATAAACAAATACTGGAAGCATGGTACTTTTAAACTATTTAAGTAATATTACATTGATCCAGGCACAGATTTTTTGGAATAATAAAAACATTACAAACAAAAGGATACCGCCAGTATAACTCGAATGGATAAAAAGGATATTAGATGTATAGTAATATTTATTTCTTTTGTAGAAAATGATTTTTTGATTTGATTGATATATATGATCGTTACTCCGTCAATGTATCTGATTTTCTAAACTATTGCACATTTGTATCCTCAATTCCGAAGAACTGGGTCAACGCCCTTAAAAATTAGTAAATCCTTTAGAAACAGAATATTTCCTAGAAAACGTAATGAAAAGTAAAAGAGCATGCAATTTCTCATATAGTTGACCAAACCGAATGAGAAATAACTTCTCAGAAAGTTTGGAAAATATGTTTCAAAACCAAAAATTGTATTGGGAACAAATACAAGAGTACCGAACTGTTATGTATATTGAATTTATAATATGTGTCCATGAGCTAAGTTGTACATTAGTGGTGATTTTGTAAACAACATATTTACAGCATTTGAATTCAAGGTCAGTCTTGTTTACATAGCATTTAACAATTAGATTGGAATTTTCCATGTCTTGATATGAGAAAAGTCAGGTACGCACCGTAATTTTCCATTAGAGTTACTCATATTCTAGAATAGTCTGTCAGGTGAGTTATATTTATGTATTTATACAGGTTTTGGTAAACAAGATTTCATTCCTATGCTAAACTTCATATTATTAAGATAAGTCTATTAAGGAATTTATTTTAGTAATCAGATGTTACAATTGTTACATAGCAAATTCAGAGAGGAATTATTCTTTCGAAGTATTTATTGGAATTACTAAAGTACTCATCTCTCATTTTGGATTAATACTTGACTTTGGGATTATGTGAATTCATTCAAAGATATTCTGGAATATATCATTCAGGCATATCAGGACAAGCAGTCAAGACTAACTAGCACATCAGGACATTCAAGGCTACTGGAATTCATTCGGAACATTTTATATTTAGGACTTGTGATTAGGACGCTTAGGATTATTGGATTATTTGGATTTTAGTTCACTGTAAGTGTCTTTTGAATTTTTAGTTTAATTGTCTAGAAATAAATTGCTTGCTGATTTTACATACATTGTTGGTTTCACTTCTCTCTGTTACATTATCTTAAGACCTAGAGCTGTAACACCAATCCAATTCACAATACATTCAAAATTGAGAACTTTTCAGTAACATTTTTAATGCGTATTATGGTAGCCAAATGCATTTTTATTGAAATGTAAAACCATTGGTTCCTCGATGTGTGATTTTTGCGAAATGAATGAAGAAAATTTGCTTCATTTATTTTGGGATTGTATTCATATACAATTTTTAAACGGAAAGCTTAATGAATATCTCGGTGAAAAACGGTAAGATTTCAATATAAATATACACAGTATTTATCGCAGGTAGTGGGAATAATAGACAGTTACTAAATTGCATATTAATATCTTCTAAGCAATACATTTATGAATCTAAATTCTCAAGAAAGGTCCCGTCTGTACAATTTTTTACCTCCATTTTAGATGATCGCTATGATATTGAAAAAAAAAATAGGTTTAAAACAAAACAACGCTGAGTAAAGTAGAGAAGAAGTGTGGACTTTTTAAAGTGTCATAATCTATATCACACACACACACACACACACACATACACACGTATATATATATATATATATATATATATATATATATATATATATATATATAGAGAGAGAGAGAGAGAGAGAGAGAGAGAGAGAGATTTGAAATAAAGAAACAACACAAACGCCGATAAATTTGTGCTAATAAGTTCTAAAACAAGTCAAATCTAAGTAGACGGGTACCATCTGCGTTATAAAAAAAGTCGTATCTATGAAGATATGTACCATCTGAGTTCAAACACAAGTCAAATCTATGAAGATAGGTACCATCTGAGTTCTAAAACAAGTCGGATCTATGAAGATAGGTACCATCTGAGTTATATATATATTCATTCCTCTTTGGTAATCATTCCACTCTGTAAACTCATCTCATAGTGCCATCTTTCTCTCTCTCTCTCTCTCTCTCTCTCTCTCTCTCTCTCTCTCTCTCTCTCTCTCTCTCTCTCTCGTTTGAAATTATATATATTATCCTGTAGTTTGCGTTGAGTTTTATAATATATTATTTTCAAACAGATATTGTTTTATCTTTCTTGTATCTTTCTCTATTTTGAAAAAAAATAAAATAAATTTTAAAAAAAAATAATTTTAGAATGTAGGAGAAAAGAAAGTCTGATTTGGTATTTCCAAACGTTACCAATGACATAATTTATCAAAGAGACATGCGCCAATTTTACACAAGGCAGATAGACGTGCAGAGATATGTGAACAATACATTAAAATCGTAAGCTTCAACGAGAAAATATCTAGTAATAGTTTTTGTGTGCAACTACAAATGTTATGTTTTTCTCGAAAAGTTAAAAGTGAGAGGATTTTTTTCGGCACATATGTTTTATAACCAGACAGTTTCCACAAAGAAACAGAAAGGTAGGAGGAATGTTGAAATTTTCTTGGGTATAAAAATAACAATAAATGACTTACTTTTTCATGATAACAAAACTCTTGTTATGTTCATAGATACCATCTGAGTTCTAAAACAAGTCAAATCTAAGTAGACGGGTACCATCTGCGTTATAAAATAAGTAAAATCTATGAAAATATGTACCATCTGCGTTCTAAAACAAGTCAAATCTAAGAAGATAGGTACCATCTGCATTATAAAATAAGTCCTATCTATGAAGATATGTACCATCTGAGTTCTAAAACAAGTCAAATCTATGAAGATAGGTACCATCTGAGTTCTAAAACAAGTCGTATCTATGAAGATAGGTACCATCTGAGTTCTAAAACAATTCATATCTATGAAGATATGTAACATCTGAGTCCTAAAAAAAGTAAAATCTATGAAGATAGGTACCATCTGAATCTTAAAACAAGTCAAATCTATGAATATAGGTACCATTTGTGTCCTAAAACAAGTCGTATCTATGAAGATAGGTAACATCTGAGTCCTAAAACAAGTAAAATCTATGAAGATAGGTAACGTCTGTATTGCAAAACAAGTCATATCTATGAAGATAGGTAACATCTGTATTGCAAAACAAGTCATATCTATGAAGATAGGTAACACAAATCCGAGTTCTAAAATAAGTCAAATCTATCGAAGGTTTGTTTCCCAGACGAAATTTCATGTTTTAGATATTCCACATCGCAAAATTTAGTCAGTCCAAGTTCTCCTGTGAAAGGCCGGAAGGTTCTTGACTCCGAGCAGAATAAGGCGAAATTCTCTCGTATAAACAATTATTCAAGGGACAGGTGTCTGGAAGTTGAGGGACACGATTCTGGTGGTAGAAGCAAGCGAGTGAGTCTTGAAAGTACAAGGTATTTGCATCAATCTCATGCTATTTGTTGATATCAATATAATTATTTGTTTGAATATATTTGTTTGAATTCGTACATCAATTTTCTTGATATGAGTATAACTATTTGTTTGAGTTCATTTGTCTGAATTCGTACAACAATTTTCTTGATATGAGTTTGACGAATTGTTTGAATTTGTTGTCTTGATTGTTATAGGAATCATGTATTCTAAGAATTTCATGCATTACTTTATTTGATACGAGTTGCGAGAATCTGTGTGAATTTACCTGTCTTAAATGATATGAATCATGTATGCTAAAGAGTTGAGTGGGTATTCACTGCCACTAATGTAGTTAAGCCATGAAGTGAATTTTATTGATTCATTTGCATAATTAAGACGTGAACTGTTATGTCTCGTTGATGTTAGAGTGAGTTAGAGATGAAATCGTTAGAAAGTACATTAATCTTCAGAAACTAGGTTTGTTTATCGTCTCTAGACTGGGCCTGAAAGGACCTGTTAGCCTTTGGTATCTGTTTGAATTCCGGTAGGACGATATCTGACGTTTCTATAGTGTGGTAATGTTCTACTCCCCAGAAGGAAATCTGACCGAATATTTAGGTTGCTTCTTGTTTATTTTAAAGGTGAAAATAGCTCCACCTACCTACCCACCCATCCATCGATACACGTATACGTATCTACTTAGAGGGTAGCGAGAAGAGGCATCCCATATTAAGTTTAATGACCGAAAAGAGGCTGGTTAAAAGAGAGAGGGAGAGAAGCAAAACTGAGTCAAAACTGAGTCAACACCATTTTATTTATAGAAGTCATAGGTAATGCAAGTGCCAGAGTCTCTTTGTGACTCTTAATAAGTTCGGGACACCTTCTATCCTATATCTAGTACAACTGTGTGTTCTATATTTGTGGTATCGCAGATAGTGTTTTGGCAAAAAGCCGAAACGCAATTCAGGTAGGGTCAAAAATATATCTACCATCTATGTCTTGTTCAATGTCTCGCATCTGGACCATATATAATCTAATGAGGAAAGATATATTTCCACGCCATAGTGTAAGATATATGACCCTTTTACAAAGAACCAAATATCATGTTTACATTGTTTAAGTACATTCTGGAGGAAAACCTATTAGAATTGTTATTATCTGACTGGAAGGATAGGCCGATATATGCCGGCATCAAAACTGTGGGTGAAAAATGATAAAGAAGACGAATTTTACCAGGTGTAATTGCAGAATTTTCTAGACTTCAACTATGTCAACCCACGTGCCCCACATAACTTAGTCAGTGGACGGAATTTCATTCATATTCATGCTTTGGGGTGCAGAAGGGAATACATAGAAAGAAACGAAATGGCTTTGAGTTAAATTTTGTTCATAAAATCTCATGACACACTGTACTAACATAGTTGATCTCGAAATCAGAGAATTAGAAAGAGTGTCCACTCCAAAAGCTTTTGCCTTATTTAAGTCTTGAAATCTGAAATGTTACATTTACTGTATGACGTAGATAGGTTTTTATTAAATAAGCACCAAATGTACAGAATGAAAATGTTAAAAAAGGAAAATAATAAACATAGGTCTGATGCAGCGTAAAACAAGAAACTGTCGACTGCGATTTAACAAGTTAAACACATAGTAAATTGCAATTAAATAGTTCGAAGCCATAATAGCGGTATTTGATCGCTCAAAGAATATTTCAACAGACTGCAGAATGTATTTGACTTCATTTCTATTTAGAATCCTTCTACTGTAAATTTTGATAATGAACACCAAACTTCTATATAAATGAAGATTCGTAAACAGACAACTTCCATGAGAGATTCACGTTGGCTCAGTGATTAAAGCGTTTGACTCGTGACTAAAAGGGCTGAAGGTTCGATTCCCACCATCGAATCAGCCCACATCCACTATCATGCCGTGTCCTTGAGCAAGGCCCTTAACTCTAGTTGCCCAGGCACGATAATACTTTAAAAGTGTTGCTGTGTCGTTAAACACTAAATCAAATCATGTCCAGCTGTATTTACTCTGATTCCTCCTCTTGCTACAAAAGACTGTTGCTCCCTATCGAATGATGAGACTCTTTCAAAGCATCATACTCCAGAGAAAAGGAGGTTACTCCTTGAAAAGAGGCAGACATTAGTTACAGCTCCTGCGGTTAAAGATAAACGGCTTGTCTAAAACGTGTGTGTGTTTTTGTTTTTTTTTATTATTATTATTAACATCTTGGATAAAGCTTTTTGTTGTAGACAGTTGCGGGTACAAGCTTTTCATATTTAATATAAATTTAGGGAAATTCGGTTTTTGAACACATGAATCCGACGGAGATTACAGGTATCAATATTTAAAAAATATCTGAGTTTGATGATTGCGTTTCTTGTCGTGTAATGCTCTTGAACAAGGGGTCCTCAAGTCTGGAACGTTTGTCCATAATGGGGGTTAACGCAGAAGGGGTGCAAGACCTTCAGCTCACGCCCTTCCTCTCTCCCTCTTCACACACACACACACACACACACACACCTTTTGCTGAAATGAGTACAAGCAGCGTCATTTTCATGATCCCAGAAATATATGAATAAGCATGTAAATACAGATGGCAACAGATATGAAGATATACCTTCGCACGTGGTGATCAATAAAATTAGATCGAAATATCCTAGACATTTGTCTGGGTCTCGATTCATTCTGTACCAGACAGATAACATAGAAATCCCCTTGTAATATCCTATGGCCGCTTAAAAATAGTGAGATTAGAAGTCATTTCAAAATAACACGTATGAGAAACCGTTTCTCGTTTGAATTTGCTTAGATACATATTAGAGCACAAACATTCCCCTGTCGCATTGTCACACATATACGTATACACAAACACACATAGATACACATGTGGAAATACACAACTATTCTATTAATTGTTTTCTTTAACAATTTTTGTCGGTCATGTTAAACAGGTTTATTAACACTATCTTTTTCATCCGCAATTTTCAAAACTAAAAGTTTTCTGAAAATCTACCAATATATTTTTTTTAAAGTCTGCAGAACAAATTTACTTAAAGAGGAATATATTTTACGAACTTTGTCAGTTTTCAAAATGATTTTTAACTTTTCAAGAAAAAAAAAAACGTGCAGTCATATCCCAGATAAGGTAATATTAACCGATCCCCGACAAAAAATATAAATACGGCCCAAATTTGATCAGTGTAGCTCTAGTTCTTTTGGGAAAGAACGCTAAATGAAAAAATTATTGTTAACAAAAAGACCACGCCAAACGTAAGAAAAAATAATACATAGGTTTCGCGTCCGCGTCGCAGAAGCAGGCGTGGCAAACCTAACCTGGGATTTGTTGTGGTTTGCGTGGTAAAGAAGTAATCGAAACACACATGCAATGTAATAGCCTTTGAAACAGTGTGTCTGTTTCCACATATGACAATATATATTTATATGTGTTTCAATCTTTCTTTACATGGTTATTGCTTTATATAGTCATGACACAGTCTTGTACACCCTTCCCTCTTCAATACAGTTTTCAAAAGTCAACCCAATTTATTTCAATTTAATACTTTTAAAAAAAATAATAAATCCTGTACATAGTAAAATATATCCTGTCTATAAACGTTAGTTTCTGTCCTCATATCACTTAATTCTTCCCATACTTGCTCATGCTGTGTGTCAGTATATCCAGCAATTAATTTATTTTTTTTACAAAAAAGGTATCTACAGAGTTCTGACCATTATCAATGAGGGAAATTACCAATATGTGTTTATTGTCCACATTAGGTGGTACTGAAGTCGAAATCTTTCCGACTAAAATGGTACCAGGCCAACTGTTGCACTCTCTCGCTTGCTACACAAACAACCAGTAAGGGCTAATGCAACACCAGCTTACAATGGTGGCTATTTCAGCCATTCAGACGCATCGGATTACTGGTACATTTCACGCTTTTTTATGATGTCCAGCCAAAGAATTTTTAGCCTTAGGGTACATCGGCTATTTTACACAGAACTTGTACATTCTTAACCTTACGTGGTGCCGACATTGTTCAGAACAATCTTAATCACGTCAGCCAGGACATGTTCACTAGGCGTCATTTTCCTTTGTTTGTTTTCAACTGTGAACTCTCATGGGACTTCTCGCCAAGTCTAATGCCCAAAATTGTTTACCACTTTATTACCCCTTACATGTTATTTGTGTAGCGAGTAAACGAGCGCAGCATGCTGCCGGGTACCAAACAAGTGGCGACCACAAAATGTCTAAAGTTACTGCTGTGAACCCTCCCTTTTGTCGACAAGAATTGTGTACATTTCTCAAATGATTTTAATCGAAAGAAAATTTCTTCGGCGTGATTATTCACTACATTTTCAGTTAGTAAATGGAATATCAAATAGCCATTCTTTGTAAACTTTTTCTAATACACGACAACGAGGTAAAATCGTGAAGTTTCATTCAGGGCAGTTATAGTTTTACAAGCCATCTATAGAACATTGAACAAGGAGTTCCGATGGGTTAAATAAAGCTATGACTAAAGATTTTATCAATCTCCAGATCCTTCATTGGTGCCCCTTGAATAGGACTGGTCCGCCCCCGCGCTCGCACTGGCTGTCCATCAATTACAAATAGTAACGGTAATTGGAGACCAGAACTTACTCATACAGTATAGTTTAAATAGCGTGAAGCCGATAGAGAGCTGTAATCTTTTGTGCAACTGGGTCAGAAAAATGTTCTCAACAGAGCTACTGCCGTGGGCACTTTTGTTTAGCACAGAACTATTCGGAGTTGGAGCCATTCCGTTCCTGGCAGATGAACCACCGAGAATAGTAAGTTTGATAAGACTAGCCATGTCTAAAAATGATACCTATCTTACACTTCGTGTTACACATCCATTCCAATACAATTATTTTTCACACTTTGTATGAATTGTGACAAAATTTTACCCGAAACTTTTGACTTAGTAAGTTCCTCTTGTAATTGTACTCATCTTCTTAAGTCCTTAATAACCGCCATGGCAGTCACTGCAAATGTTTATTAACAGCGTCATTTATCGCCACCTCTCAGAGTTATTTTTCGGGTGTTAGCAACACACACACACACACACACACACACACACACACACACACACACACACACACACACACACTATCTCTATCTCGCTGCACTTGCAGACTACGTAATTTTTTTAAATTTTTTTTTCCGGGATGTGGTCGTGGGTGGGAGGTCTGTTCTATTGTCCATCAAATTATTAGCCGAAGTTGGTAGTACGTATGACTCTGAACACAAGGGTCGCGTGATCGACACCCGCCCAGGCCATCCCGGGTCGGTTGCCTCGGTGTGTCCTTGGAATGACACTTAGCATATAATGTGTTGAAAGTGCCGTGGAAAACCAACAAACAATAGCATGATTTCTATGCCATTTAGGATAGTGTTACAATATTTTAGGCAGAATTGCGGGGGGGGGGGGGGGGGGGGGGGACGTATATAACAGAGAGTGCTGAATGGTGGTAAGAAGATACACTTACATTTATATATTTATATATATCACGCATTTGCATGGTATCTATCATAAATTTATACATTTGAAGAAGAAAAACTTTTCCCTCCTAAAGGCGAAATAAGTAAATTTAATATATATTCTTAATAGTATTATTGTCATTACTTCTGATGAGTTTAATTACAGATTTGTCTGTCATGAAAAAGATTTCTAAATTACATCTGATTAGTATTTCATTGAAGCATGATAATAATAAAGGGATTTCATCGTCGATAATACTCCTATTAATTTACATTTACAGAATTGGCATCATCCTTCTTTGTTTCGTATTTATGGACCTAATTGATCACTTATCAACTATCGCCTATATTCCCATATGTTTAGCAATTCATTGATGTATACTTATATCTATGAATCTGTTTGTTATTACATTAAAGCAGTTTTCATCATATACTTACGATTTCTTACAAGTCGACATAACATATTGCAGCTATTTGTATTATCTTGTAAATATATGAATGACTGGGCAGAATATTGAATGAGATCATTACGTAGTCAATAAACCTCAAATACCAAAACAAGTTTAGAAGCCTTAGGTTGTATGTTTATGTTTGGAACACAATTATCCTCAATGGATGGAGGTCAGCAGCCGAAATGAGTGGTGCGTGATTTCCTGTAGATTGATAAACACCAACATAATGACTTTACCCATATAAAATTACCTTAGATGTTTGAAGAGGTTATTCCGGTTCAAATGATGCAGGTTAACTACGTGCCATTATACAACGTCGGAGAAACAGAACCTAATGATTAGGTCTTCTTATCTTTTCAAGAAGTAACAAGTTATCTACGAGACGAAACTCGCCCTGGACAAGTATTTTGCTTCGACTCGTGGCCCATTACAATAATCAACTCTTTGCCTAGAATGGTTTGGTCATTTCATTTTTGTTCCAATTCTTCACGAAGATTCTGTAAGAAAACTTTAGGCAAATGTTTTGACTGAAAAAAAAAAAAAAAAAAAAAAAAAAAATAATAATAATTCTTACAAGGAGGTCTAGCTGTTTGTTTTATTTTGTTTTGTTTTTTTTTTGCCTTTGTTGCCTTTATTATGATCCTCTGATTTTATACGTTTTTCCTATACCGCAAAAGCATAATATTTGTAGACGCTTCGTTTCCTATTCTCTTGTGAGACAGTTAAAACTATTTCTGTGTTAAGGGAACGCCGGACTGCTACGGTGCCGACGCCATCTGTGACGTAGCATTCAACTCCAGCATTCTACAACTCTCCAGTTCCCAACCCATCTGTAGATGTCCCGGTAATGAAATGTGTCCCAGGGGCTGGGGCGACACCATCCGGTCTATCTATAAAGTAATTAAGATGCAGGGTATGTATATTGTTATTTATTTATTTTTTATTTTTTAAAAATATATTTCCTGAGAGAGAGAGAGAGAGAGAGAGAGAGAGAGAGAGAGATGGTATTCTGATTTTGTCTCAATTGTGTCAGTTCTAACATTAGATTGGACTATTTCTGGCATTGTGAGTAATAAAGATATACAGTGAGTATATCAGTGTCAGGATTTGTTGTCTATTTTTGTATCTTTTCTTCCCGGTACTTTTTTATATGCATCATGTATATCACATGTCAAAACTGACAATAATTAAAGGTCGATGGGCAAGTGATAAAGAATATTAGTTAATACGAAACATAATTTTCTTTTGAAAACCTTCTTTGCTGGGTAACAAATTTTCTTTTTGATTTTTACCCCCTTCCCTTCCCCTTCTCCGCCTCATTTTCCTCTTCATTTTGCTGCTTATAATACACCATCATCATCACCATCATCATTGGAAGCCGCTGTTATTCAGTGGTTAACGTGGCAGACTCTCGACCGAATGGCTGTGGGTTCAAATCCTACCATACGATCAGCCTGGGTCTTCTACTGAAATGTGACCTTGGGCAAGGCACTTTACTCCAATTGCATCGGCACTAAATAAGCTACTTGTGTTGCTGTGCCGTAAAATAAGAAACCAAAACATCATCATCGTCGTCCTCTTCTTATTCATCGTCATAATCATCACCAGAAACTGAACGGATGAGAAGAACAATTGCTTGTTGCAATTACAAGATTTAAATGCTATCACGTGATATACAATTTTAGAGAGTGATAAAAATGTATGATCTTTTTATTAATCAATCAGAAAAACGATTAAACCTTTTCTTTTTAAATATGTATCTGAAAAAGATCGGGTTATAATATATAAGAACCAAGATTCCTATCCAAGATATCTAACGTGCTCTCCATATTATTGCAAGCAGACTTTATTGTATTGTTCAATTCCCGTTGATTTCCTAGGGGACGAAGTATTCATGAAGATGAGCTATTGCCGTCCTATCGCAGTGCACGAGCAGATATGCGGGAGATTCGAACCCGTTTTGATCCTGAAGGGGTCCGGCCCCTTCACTTTCGAGATGGCAACTGACCTGAATTGCACGTGCAGTGGACGGCCCCTGTACCTTAACAGGTCCTGGTCCAAAGGAGTCGTCAACTACATGGAATACAGCTGTGGGAAGGTATGAAAAATTCAGTACCTTTTTATTTTTCACATCGTACTATTTTCTTTTATTTCCTCTAGTTGTATTCTGTTTGTTGTTAGTTCATCTATTGCAGTTTAAGAGAATAAAAAATAGAACTAGATCTATTCGTTTCGATCACAAACATTTCATCGTATATCACATGCTCCTAAATTGTTCGATCAATACGTATAGATTTCCGTTTTACCTACAGTTACTTAAGCTTGACCCTTTATCTTTTTTCCACCATTTTAGCCCAGATGTAACCCGAACCGGTCATCGGGTGAGGTATGCATGTGGGTGGAACGCATGCACGAGCCAGACTCACAGGTTCAGTACCGGTATGAACACAACTACCCTTGCCGATGTCACCTCAGGCAGAACTGCCGAATCCCTAACGGCAAGCTCCCCACCAAGCCAGTGGATCCTGTCCCGGGATATTGTGAATACATCTGAGACTTTGTACTATTGATTGTTTCCGCTGAACACTAAGTCAATAACAAAGTTCCTAAATCACCTCAAATGTTCAGACATAGATGTTATGTGCGATGACTTTTGGAACCTCAAGCCATGTAAAGTTTCTTCAGTTAATTATGCAAATCATCGGATATACATGAAACCTGTCCTCTCTGTTGAAAGAACTCAGAAGGAAACAAATTATTACTTCCAGTAGCTACAATTATATCTAGTTTCATTCGTCTGCACAGTCATCCTACGGGAAATAGCCTCAGACAAACTGGAGAAAATTTATAATCACCAATGTAAAAACATTAGTGGTAAGGTATTATCGAAAGAACACAAACAAAGGAATATCTCAAGCTGGAGACGACGACATCCACATAATTCACACGGGAGCAAAGTCTCTAAAGTATTTTAATCAAGAAAATTGCAATACATTCTGAACTCACACAGTTTGTTAGCCCTCTACCAAACATTTGAGATGGGTTTTTCTGCATCAAGGTAAATAGTCTGTATTTTGCAGTGTTTTTTATGTGACGAAAAATGTAAGTTGGACAGGCTAAGATAAGGACCATCGTGAAGAAAGAAAAGGACAGGGTAATAACTGGTTTCATCCACTGGATCTGAGCAGAAAAGGACCAAGATTTTTTTAATTATTTTTTTAACACTGATGTTGTTTTCAATGATCCTCACACACCAAGCGTAACCTTTTTCTATAAACAATAGCATACCTATTTCACAGATGTGCAGAAATTATGTGTACAGTGTCGAATTGGAACAAAGCAAAACGATTAAATAAAGGTTTAAATCCATCTTTGTTTTAATTGTCACTATCCTCTTTCGCTAATCGTTCTTCCTTATTAACTTTAGAAACTATTTTAAATTGAATTTTGTTTATTTATTTATTTATCAGTACTCCATAGATGTCGAGGCATCAACTGTCTTGTCAATACTCACTACGTGTCGTGTCTTTTGCATACAGACCGTAACGTCAATACTTGCAAGGTTTCCTGCAATAAAACTGTATTCTCTATGTCTATATTCATAAACTATACTATAGTTTTCTCCCCCCCCCCCACACACACACAGCAGCTTGTACCGATTTTAAAAACGAAAATCATCAAGGATATAAAAAAAAAAATTCGCAAAACTTATTCATTTCATTCATTGATTTAAAATTTCTGACTCGATTGTCATCAAGTGGTCCCTAATATTATCATCTTCTTCGCGTTCCAAACCAAACGGAAGTTTTCAATGTAAACGAGGAGCCTGCTCACTGTCATTTTCCGGTTGCTGGAAGAGTCCATTTTCAGTGAAGGGGTGGATGCAAGGCCTATACATACCTACACGGTAAACACTGTGTGGTCTGCATCCAATGAATGCAAATTTCCAATGTCTAATATTTCCACAAAAATTGAAGAAAAAAAGGGGGAAAAATATCCCCTTGCATATCAACGTTACGGAAATTTACGGAATTATCCGGAGCTGACGGAACACTTTGAACTATATCACTCCTGTTGTGTGAAGAACACATACTCGCCCAGGGAAATATGGACACCGTGTTAGTGTTGAAGTTCTGTTGGGTTTGAAACGCGAAGGTGACCTGTTAGGACCGCAATCGAGTTAGAAATTATAAATCAATAAAAGAAATGAGAAAGTTTTGTGCATTTTTTTATATATCCTTGATGATTTTCATTTTTAAAATTGGTAGGGAGGGAGAGGCACAAGCTGCTGGGGGGGGGGGGGGTGTAGGCTGAAACCATACCTTTTGTAAGCCAACTCTGATGTCGATACTCACTACGCATTGTGCCTGTTGTTGGCCAACTTTCATGTCAATATTCAATACGTCCTGTGCCTGTTTTAGGCCAACTTTCATATCAATAGCCATTAGGTACCATGCAAGCCAACTGGTCCTAGGCAACTAATTAATTATTTTGCGAGCTACGGAACCAGCGTGGGTGTAAACGGGGAGATCTCACTGGATTGTGTTTTCTTAGTTGGCACCTATCATGGATTGTTTTGTTAAGAACGAGCACAGGGGCTCTTATTGTTGCGTAAAATATACCCATCAGTCATACATCTACTATATAAAACTACAAAGGAGGACACTTCTCTCATTTCTCGCACGACCTATTTAAGAATTGACGCTGATATTTCAAGCTACAGTAATAAATTTGGTACCGATATTTAGCTCAGGCATTCGACTTTTTATGCCTACACAAAGTTTGACTTACTGCCACACCTTTAAGGATTTCCAGACCATTTTCCCACGTAACTGGTCAACATGGCCATGATCGCGCCAGCTTAATATGCAAGTGCAACGAGTGAATGGAATACGGCCCTTTCATTGGTCGACCGCAAATGACGTACTACGCCTACCAATAAGGGGGCAGAATTCCATTCAGTGCGTTGTACCTATCTATTTAGTTGTAGTAAGCTGTTCAAGTGCAAATAAATAAGGAATCACTACGTCTCCGTGCCTCGAATATACCGAAAAATGGTTGAAGAAGAAAGGGTTCAAGAACACAGCTGTCAAATTTCTTGGTGATACGTGTTATTTTAACAATTCTGTCGTATCGAAAACTTCCAGATCTATGCGCTCTGTGAATCGTGTAAGATCGTACAACGTCAAGGACCTTAGGCTTAACGCCGAACGTCAAAATCAAAGAAATGAAAGATTGGCGTTAAGTGATAAGGCGTCTTCAGCTAATACTCACTAGGTGTCATGCCCATTATAAACTAACTGGCATGTCAATACTCACTAGACCCGTTATGAGCCAAATGGGATGTACATACTAGATATCGTACCTACTACAAAGCAACTGTCATGTCAATGCCCACTTGGTATTGTGCCTGTCTTAAGCCAATTTGTCATGCATATTCCCACTAGGTGCTGCATCAGTTGCTAGCCAATCATCATGTCAACACCCACCAAGCGCCGTGCCCTTTGCAAGACCACTGTCTGGTCAGCTCTCACTAGGTGCAGTGCTTTTGAAAGCTGTAATGGCAATACCTACTAGATATAGTGCACGCTTGCTGTCATGTAAATGCTTACTGTCTTGTCTTTCGTAAGTCGATGATCATGCCTATATTTACTAGATACCCTTCTTGTTGCAAGCCACTGTCATGTCAATATCCAATATGTGCCGTGCATGCCAGCTGTGATGTCAATACTCACTTGCACATGTGCCTGTTGTAAGCTAAATGTCATGTCATTACTAACTTGTGTCGTACCTGTTGCAAATTAGCTGACATGTCAGTACTTACTAGAAAATGTGCCTGTTGGAAGCCAAATGTCATTTCACTTTTCACTGTGTCGTACTTGTTTTAAGCCGACTATCGATTGCCAGACCCGAGACAGTTTGAACACGTTTTCACATTTTTAAAGCTATATTAAAATAAAGCAGGCCAAATAGTTTCATTTTAAAATGTTGAAGTCACTTGCGTTTAAATCTTACGCTCTTTGTGTGGAGTTTCGATTTTCTTGCCAAGATAATTAGGTCATAGTTGATGCCGGGAAGGGGGGCCACAAAGGTGCTTATTTGTGTGTATCGTTTGGTACACACGCAATAATCTTTGCTTTTTGTTGGACTGGGCCCTCTTTAAAGCTTTTTTTTTACCAACAAGGCTTTTGGTTTTCGTTGACTCATGGAATGGGTCCTTTGCATATGGAGTTAAAGGCGAAAGATTAATTCGTTGTGAAGAGAAACCAGAGCAGCTGAAGTATGCCAACTCTGTTTGCTAGTTATATTAAAAAAATTTGTAATAATAATTATAACTAATGCAAACGAACTAATTAAGGTGTTTTACTTATAAGAAAACTCATGTAATGCCGAAACAGAGTGGAGGAACTGGCTGAAAATGTTGAAACGATTATGAATTGAGCTCTGTGTTTTACACCATTCCAAATTCTCTCTGCAGAATTCCTATGGCTGTCTAAGAGTTCCTTTACTAAGATAATGTCATTCTCTGTCACACGTTTAGTGTGTCCTCCGTAGTGATGCAATACCAGCATCATCTTGTTACTTGTGTAAATACAGTGTCAATTGCATTTTAGTCGTGCAAACAAAACTATACAACTTTTGTATTAAATGACTGTTTTTAACAACTTGGTTTGATTAATGGCCAAATCAAAGTATTTTCTACATATTTTAAATGCCTGCTCCTTTATAAATAATACGAGACTTTTCCTTTATTTTGATATTTGGACATGTGCTTATTGTAACATGGGGAGTTACCATTATATACTTTCTTAAATAACTTTTCATCCAATTCAATTGGCACTTTTCAACACCTCATCAAAAAGGTAAACACTGTTTGTCATGCACAAGATTTGCTATTACCTAAATATGGGTTTTACAGAATAAAAGGAGAGAATTAAACTACTAAGCTAGCGCCGAGTTTTGTTAAAGTTCTTAATATGACCCAAGGTATATCAGATTATGTTAGTGCTCAACAGAGTGCACGACACATAATGTTGCTATTCTAAATAGGAGTCATGTGAGTTCATGTTTCTGTACTCTGAACGTTTCAGTTTCCTCATGCAAGGCAATCTTTACCAATGTGCAAAATCAAAAATTTAAATTGTGCAATACGGAAACTATGTATCAAGTAAAAATTTAAATTGTGCAGTACGGAAACTATGTATCAAGTAAAAATTTTACTTTTCACGGCCACACAGCTGCTAAATGGATTCCAACTTCATCAAAATTGGGTCAGCTACTAAACCACATACTAATCTGAGGGAAAGGGATTTTGGGGTGTATATTGCTGCCTAATCCTGACAGGTAATTTTTAGTCGTGCAAACAAAACTATGCATGATGTAAAGGTTGATATCACGATTTAAACTGGGATCAGTTGTTTGAATGGAAATCAGTCCCTCAAAGTTTACGTCCTAATAGCTAATTTCTGTAGAATTCCCGTATAAGCGTGTCATTTTCATGATTTCTTTGTATTTTCTGTTTTTAAGGTATCGTGTTTTTATTTACTAATTTCCAAATACATTGAAACGAAGTCGTATGACTCATATATAAGCATCATCTATTGGAATCGTATTAGAAAACTTCCGTTGACTCTTCTTCGGTTCCAGAGACTAAACTGAATCATTTCACCAGGAAAATGATGACAAAATCCAAATGAGTTGCAGAAAATTTATATCAAGTTATATGTGAAGACAGACTACTCCGACTTGAAGACATTATCTTAACGTGTTAAAAATTGAACTACCAATCTTAAACTTGATTTCGTCATAAAACAGTAAATACCTTCCCTCTTTTTTAATTTTGCATAACTTGTGCAGCAAGAGAACTATATGTGCCGAATAATGAGTTAACGTTTGTGAAGTCAATGCAACCGAATTCGTTTCTAATAAGTAGTAAAATTAGCAAACATTTTATCATGATATTGTATGAATCACTCTTGCACGCATATGGGACAAACATAAATCTCTTATGAACCATTGTTAGATCTACTGGTCATAGATCAGAAGAGCTTATGGGATGGTTCGTCGTCCGTCTGTCCGTTAGAGCAAGTTTGTTATCGCTACTCCTCCTAAACTACTTGCAGGATTGCCTTGAAACTTTACATACATATTCATCCTATGGTCTAGTTGGTCCTAAATGAAAAAAGGTGCCAGTCTGACATCCAATATGGCTGCCACGACAGCCATCTTGAAAATTTTGTTATCGCTACTCCTCCTGAATTTTCACTAAAGGACTTCTTATGATGTCTAGCTGGCCCTAAACAAAAATGGTGCCGATCTGACATCCAATATGGCAGCCATCTTAAAAATCTTGTTTACTTGAACAGAAAGTCGTATTGACGTGGGATTTTCACCAGAAGACTTCTTATAAAGTCCAGTTCTTAATGAAAATGGTGCTGATCTGACGTCAAATGTGACCGCCACAGCAGCCATCTTGAAAATCTTGTTATTGCTACTTCTCCTGAATGGAAAGTCATATCTTGAAAATATTGTTATCTCTACATCTCCAAATGGATGGTTATATCAAGATGGGGTTTTCACCAATACACTTCTTATGATACCTGGTTGGTCCTAAATGAAAATAGTGCCAGTCGTAAGCCCTACATCCAATATGGCTGCCACGACGACTGTCTTAAAAATATTGTTTTCACTACTCCCCCTGAATGGATGATCATTATGACAGGGGTTTTCACCTGGTTCTAAATGAAAATGGTGCCAGTCGTACATCCAATATGGCTGCCACGACGACTGTCTTAAAAATCTTGTTGTCACTACTCCCCCTGAATGTATGATCATTATGACACGGGATTTTCACCAAAAAACTTCTGATGATGTCTACTTTGTCCTAAATGAAAATGGTGCCAAGCTGACATCCAATATGTGTACCACAGCAGCTAATTTGAATTTTTTTTTTATCGCTGAATAATACCAGAGATGGTTTCAACACTCGACAGTTAAAAGAAGAAATGGTCATATCTTGAATTCCTGGAAATTTTGTTTGCCTAGCAGAGAGTCAGTCACTTCGATGGACTCTAAAGGTTTAAAGTTTTATGCTCTTTTCCATAGAAATCATTTATCTAAAATACTATCGATTCTCAATATAGTTTACTCTATTTCGACGTTAAACATTCTTCCTCTGTAGTAAACCGATACTATTAACATTTAACTATCTTCAGCAAGTTGACAATAATTATGAGCAATGATGCAGATTACTATTGTTCTTACCTGAACTTTATGAAATTTCCCTTTTTTATTGTCAAATCAGTTTTTTTCTTCCCCAAAGTCTGCGATGCGTATACATTCCCGTAACCAAGGTCAATCGGGCATTTGGGGGCTTTGGTGTTTTATAAGCTAATATCTACTATGTAGTCATTATTGAGTATGAATCACTACACTTACTTTCAAACCTGACCATATAATTTGAGAATAGTGTTAAATATGGTGTGGTGTATTGGCGTGGGGTGCTGGCTTGGAGTCTGGAGTCAGTTTCTGGAGTTAGTTTTGTAGTCTAATTTTAGAATATTCTATACACAAAATATTATTACAAAATTCACTGGTTAGAAAAGTAAATGATTCAGGCTACTACAATAAGCAGCATTCCAGATATATATATATATATATATATATATATATATATATATATATATATATATATATATATATATATATATATATATATATATATATATGACACCAATGTAATCAATTAAGTTAGAATGTTATAATTCGTTCCATGCAGGAATCGAATCCGTGCCGCGACTAACGGGGCACTTATCGTCTAGCTTTCATGCACCGGGGCCCTTACCCACACGGCCATTCGCTCGCCCCGCCCCTCCTTCCCCCTGATCCTCCCTCGTCTTCAACAAAAGGATGGCACAAGATCAAAGGTAAGGACTCGACGTGTACGAGAACTCCACCGACATGCATGCATATATATATGAGACAAATTACTTTGGTATTAAATGACCAGTCAGCATAACCTGTTTATCTTAGATGTCATCACACATTAACAGTGAGGAAGGGTTGCTGCTGAAAAAAAATATTTCAAATATACTAATGAATAATCGGTGTAGATTTATTATTATTATTTTTTAAAAATTTGTTTTACACAGCTTAAAGCGTATTTTTTATATATTTTTTAAATTTTGTTTTAGCTCTACCGGTCAGTTATCTTTTATCCGTTTGGCGTCCACTAGCTTTTGTTTCATATTGCTATTCCTTCTAAACCATTTCGATGAAAGCAATGAAACTTTGCATACAATATCTTTCTCCAATGAAAATTGTGCCCTTTAATCATTGTGCATGGTTTCCACGGCAACCATCTTGAAAATGTTGCTTATCGCTACTCCTAAACGGATACAGACATTGGATTTGCACTAAAAAATGCTGCTTACAATATATAATTTTTCCTGAATTAAAATGATGCTCCTTTGGTCTCTACGTGGACGCTGTTTTGAAAATCTTGTTATCTCTACTCTTACCAAATGGTCCTTCGTACTGGTCTGATTTAAAGTATATTTTATTTTTATAATCACCATTTGAAGAATGTGACACAACAATAAGAAACAATAAGGACACCATACATCAAGGGCTGAGCAGCAAGCAAACTTGCTGTTTTAGAAAAGCCCTCTCCGTTGTATTGGCATGCGAGTTTCATCAACCACTGCTTTCAATATGTTGTTGTTTTTTTGTTTTGTTTTTTCGTTTTGTTTTAATTCGTTTTCCATTTTGCAATGTAGCCCTTACAGTTTCAACTGACCAAGGAATTCCGAACATTGTTTTGAAGAACAAGTATTTATTAAATATTGCACAGACATTTTAGAGTACTTTAAAATAACAACTACATAGGTTATCAGCATTTATCAATAATCGTGAATCTTTACCTATGAAGTATTTTTTTTATTTTTTTATTGAACACAAGTAAGTTGTCAGGATTTTACATATTCCCCTACATCACCACCTGACCTGGTGTATGGGGCATTACATTCAATTATTTTGCATCCTGATCTTTACATTCACAATTATTGTACACAAAGACACACTCACATACAAACCCCAAGGTGTTTTAAATTGCCTGTTTGTTGTTGTTGTAAAAAAAAAGAAATCATGTATCAAAAGGTTGACAATAGGTTCCACTTTTTCTTAAACTCATCACTTCTGTTATTCACTTTGGCGACATATTTTTCCAGCGTTTTATATGATAAAACAATTTTTATAATAGGTGAGATTTGGGATTTTTGATGCACAACGTGATCTCTATATAACATATTTTGCAAGCAAAATTAGGAAGTTAATTAGATCATCAAATTTGTTATTTCCTATAAAGACGTCTTTTCGTGTAATTCTAAAATTTGGGTCATAAGTTTGGATCCATTCCACAAAAAGTTTCCAAAAGTGTTCTGTAACTGAACAGTCATAGAATAAGTGCTCAATGTGTTCTATTCCCTCATTACAAAAGGTACATTTATCACTATCACTTCAATTAATCTTTTTTAAAAACTGGTTTGTAGCAATATTTCTATGGAGAAATCTAAAATTAAAGCTGATCAGTTTAGTGTCTTTTGTACAAAGTTTAGCCAAAACAAAAGAGTTGGTCCATTCATTTGCACCAATTGCACACTCTAGCTGCCTGGACCAAGTTTCATGTTTACCATTTGGCTTTTTTATCTTGGTTCTTATCAGGGATTTATAGATAAATTTATTCTTTGCTCTTACCCCAAGGAGTGATGTTTTGTCCAAAATTACCTGAAAACTATTTCCACTTTCAAAAAACCTTTTAATTTTGTTTTTCCACAACACCGAGATCTTTGAGATAAGAGCAAAGTACTGTATAAAATTAACTGTTTTTGTTTTTTGTTTTATTTCATCAAAACATAATATAGATCCTTGTGCATCAAAAAGATGTTGAATAAGTACAATACCGTTTGTTCTCCACCTTGTGTGTATAATTTAAAATTGTCTATAGTAACTAAATTAAGAATATCTTGAGACAAATATTCATAGTAGTAATGGGGGGGGGTAAATAGCGTCAAGGGCCTCTACAGCGTCAAGGGAAAATTAACAGGCGGGGGGGGGGGGGCACTAAAGCGTCAAGGGGAATTGAACATGGAGGGGGCACTATAGTGTCAAGGGGAAATGAACAGGGAAGGGGGCACTTGAGATCCATACGGGAATGTGGATGGGACAGAAGTATTTGGAGAGAGAGATAGAAGTGATACATACACCTAACACACAATTTTTTTTTAAAGGCAATTTTTTGGATTATAATCTTTTCTAGAAAAGTGAGTGGCACTGAAAAGGGTCGTTGGTTGTTTTACTTCTTCTTCCACCATCTTTTCATTAAGCCTAGGATGTTCTTCTTCTTCTTCTTTTCAGGGAGCCAGTCAGGATGCCCCAATCGCCTGAACTTCTCCTGGATTTTCATCCAGTTCTAGTTCAGGCGATGGAAGTCTTACTGTTTTTTGACTTGCTCCTTCTTCATTTTCTCCTCGGCCCAAGCCTTCTTGATGCTAGCCACCTCCTGCTCCGGGACTTGTTTCACAAGACTCTGGGTTGTGAGAAGGACAGCCGCTTCCCTCCTGACACTGCTAAGGGGTGGATACAACCACACGTCTTCCTGTACCTGGTTTAGGAGGTACTCAACCCCTTCCAGCAAGTCCACTGCTTTCTTGAGCAACCCTACTCGACAGGGTGAAATGGTAGAGGAGGTCTTCATCTTTTGGGATTCCTCTACCATCACATCACACACCAGACTCCTCGCTGTTGTTAGGGCTGCCACTTGGGTGGTCACATAGGCTAGAGTGGTTGGGTATCGCCAATACCTTACCATCCTTTCTAATAGGACTCCACCCCCACCGTCCCATTACAGGCTTCCTGCGAATTCTCGACGGTTGTCATTCTGGTCTTCTTGTTCAGTCGACGATGAATGGCGCAACTGATGATGACGATCTTTGAATTAGAGACGTGTGCGGTCATTCGACCATGTACGTCTATTTACCCCCAGTGCGTGGTGGATTAAACTGTGTGCTAAGCACACTTATTTATTTTCGTCCAGTGGGTTACATAGCTGCAACCCACTAGACGATTTGTTGCCTGTATGGACGCTATTTTCGCACCGCTCCATCGCTACATGGTTTCCCCACTAAGGGGGTTCAATGAAGGAGCGATATAGAGGGGTGCGTATAGTTAATTTTGAATTTTGAATTTTAGAGATTTTTCCTGTTCATAGGAAGAGAACCACAATGTTTACAGCATTACTTAGTTGTTGCGTTGAGTCTGTCCGGGCGAGGCAAAGGAGGCAAGGGACGGCTGGCTGCGTCTTTGCGTCCCAGGAGGCTCCGGCTGGTCCAGGGTTAATTAAATGTTTATTGTTTTTGATGTTTTGGCCGAAAATAAAGGAAAATATTGTTCTAGTGTTTGTTTATTGTAATCTTGCAAATTTTGAAATTTATATTTATACCATATGGCTGTGGTTATTGGTTAGTGATGTAGAAACAGAGAGAAAAGAAAAAAAAAAAAAAAAGACTTTGAAGTTATTTAGTTGAAGTTTATAATTTATACTTCGATTTCGAGATTTGCCACATTGTGTAGATGGGCCTGATGGTCCGGGATTTAGGACCATCTTATATTAGCTAATTTAGTTGTTCAGGTTTTTGTTTCTTAAGATTTAGTTTAAATTCTTCTTATCTTACGTAATTTTGAAACGGTTAAGAAATTTAGTAACCGCCTTGTGCAGTTTGGGCCTGATGGTCTGGACTTGGAACCACCTTATGCTATGATATTTACGTGGGATTTTATGTCTATCTATATCCTTGAGTTTTATTATCCAATTTTGTGCCACCTTGTGCGGCTGGGTCTGATGGTCAGGGTTTATGACCACCTTATAGTATTAATATTTTGGGGTTACAGTTATTATGTTTTATCTACATCCCTATTTTAATTTTTCCCAATTGGATGCCACCTTGTGCCGCAGGGCCTGATAGTCAGGGTTTATGACCACCCTATTGATGGCGCAACTGCGGAATGCATCGCTTTATATGCTGGAAGCACGGACGTGAAGGAAAACATCCCTTCCCCCCAAAAAAACATACATACAAAATCCTATCATACATAAAAAAACACACACCAGTACGCGGACCTAAAAGAAACACTTTTTATAAATTTTTTATTTTTTATAAAACACATACACCAAACATACACTCTATACAAACACACCTTTTTTTAATAAATATTTTTTTAAAATTTTTTTATAAAACACATACACCAAACATACAAAGACACCTTTTTTAAAAAAATATTTTTTGTTTTTTATTTTTTTTATAAATCACATACGCCAAACATACACTCTATACAAAGGCACCTTTTTTTAAAAAAAAATTTAAAATTTTGTTTTAATTTTTTTATAAAACACATATGCCAAACATACACTCCACATACAAATACACACCACACATACAAGGGAATGGATTTTTTTGGTGTGGGAAAGAGAAAGAGAAAGACAGAGACAAAACATACATACACTTAACCTACAAACACTTATAGGGCAATTCTAGAGTAATCTTTTCTAGAGATCTGGATGGCCCTGAAAAGGGCCGTTTGGTTTTTATGTTTTTAGGTTCACCTAGGGATGGGGGCACCTCCCTGGTCTGGCCCCACAACCCGCACACCTGCCACTCCATGTAGCTTCACTCCGGCGGTGTTTGTTGGAGAGGGGGGAGGCAGACGGGGTTTGAGCTGCTTCAGTCTCCCATTCCTCTGTCATCATCCGATGAGGTCTGATCGGCTCTGTCTTCTCCTTCTCCCTCTCCTCCATTTCTTCATGTTCCCTTAGGAGCTGCCACGCCACCTCTAGGTGTTCCCTGATCTTTTTCAATGTTTCTCTTTTGTTCATTTTGGTTGTTGTTGACAAGTCAACGGGGTAGCTCAACTGATGATGATTCTTGCATTAGAGTCGTGTGCGACCATTCGGGCATATACGACTATTTACCCCGAATGTGTGCGAAGCACGCACCGGGGGGTTAAGGTGTGTGCTGAGCACACTTAAATTAGGGACAGATGTGTTGTAACAACACACCTGTCACGTTAAAGCGTATAGGAGCGCATCTGTATACACCCCTCCATCGCAGCATGGTTTCCCCACAATTAAGGGGGTTCATTGAAGGCGCGATATTGGAGGGTGTGTATATTTTAATTTTGATTTATACCTGTACATAGGACTAGAACCACAATGTTTACAGGTATACAGGTGTACGCTGGCGCACTTAAGTTATTATACTGCAGTTCATGTCCGGAGTGGCATAAAGCACGGACTAGGCAAGCGGGGCGCGAAGCGTGACGGAGAACTGTAACGCAAGGAATCGTACATGATCAAATTCTGCCCAGTTAACTAAGTCGGGCTGTTCCTATTACCAATTGTGTGTTAGCCACATGTTGTAATTACGGTCACATTTTCACTGTTTAATCAATTTTCCTATTATCCTATCAATTTTGACATTTCGTGTACAAAATGTACATATGTTTTCCGAAAAATGATAAATAAAATTTGAGGTTTGAGTAACCTTTTCATTTTTTGTGATCTTAATCAGATATTATCAAGTTATCATTGGATTCGGTGGTAATTGATCATATTTGTGTTGAGATTTAGTTGTATTCGAAAAGGTTTTCAAGCCAAAGTGAAAACCAATAGGCAATTCGGCCCGTCCATAAAAGGACTATTCAAGGTCTTCCGGCGGTCGCAGGTATGGCCTCAGATCTTCCGGTGGCTCGAACTTGCGTCTTACTCTGTTCTTGCACTTTTCCGGAGGATCAAACAAGTCTGCCACCACTAGCTGAGAAAGTGGTGCCCAGAGTTTGATTGGAGATACCGGTAGCTTGAACAATTCAATAGCACAGTTAACCAGCAAAATTGCTAGTGGGATGGGGCATTCAGCAAATTTGTGTCCATTTTTTTGATGTTTTCTTTGGCTTGTTGAATTTGAGGCATCTGTTTTTTCGAAATTTTCCCTCCTGATTTAAATTGCTTAGCTACATCTATGCCCGTGCTAAAGTCAAAGTGGCAACTTCGGGCTGTATGGCCTGTCGAATCATCCACAAGGTGGGAAATATTATGTGGATCATATTGATTTATGAGCCAGTGGTCTGCTTCATGGATAAGATCTTTTTCCCTCTTGGCTCCTTTTCGAATATATTCATGTTGGTATTGCTGATGATGTTGCTGTTGCTTCGGTTGTTGTTGTTGTTGATGTTGCTTCGGTTGTTGTTGTTGTTTTTGACTTTTTGGTGCCTGAAGGGGTGGTAGGGATTTGCTGGCTTCAACTATTGTCCGTTCCGGCTATTGCTTCAGATATTTTCCCCTTTTTCGCCTCTTGAATAATTTCCTTTGGGGTCTCTTTTGATATTTGTTTTCCTCTACTAATTTCCTCTTTTTCTTGCCGCGCCCCTTGCTGCGGACTACTTGTCGCAGCTGGCTTAGGAGGTTCTTTCCTAACTTCGATTGTTGGAGTTGGAAAGTCTGATGTAGAAGTTGTTGTTGTTCTTGTAGTAGGTGGTGATAGTTCTTTGATAGTTGGCCTTGGTTCCATGGTAGGTACAGTTGATATTTGCTGTCTCTGATAAGTGGTAGGCGTCTGTCTAAAACGCACCCACTGTTGTTGTTGTTGTCGTCCTCCCTGTCCAGGTCTTCTATAAGGGCTTCTTCTTGCTCCTTCTATTCTATCTTCTTCCCATATCAGGAGAAGAGTAGTCCTCTTCTTCTGAGCTCTAAGGCTCCACCCTGAGGCAACTGAAAGACCGATGCCATTCAGTGCACTCAGGGCCTTAGCGGGTATAATTTGTTCCATCTCTAGCGTTAATATTTGAACTTGCTTCTTCTATGCTCGCTGTAGACTGGTAGCTCAACTGGGAATGTGTCGCTTTATATACTTTAAGCACGGACGTGAAGGAAAACATCCCTTTTCCCAAAAAAAGCCATCACCCACACGACCGCGTCTGACGTCATCCTTATGACGTCATTCTGTGCTTCGCGGATTCTGCACTCCACCACTCCTACCAAAAAAAAAAAACACTGAGTACGCCGACCTATAAGAAAACACTTTTTAAATTTTTTATTTTTTTATAAAACACAAACACACACCACACAACCCTTTTTTGAGAAAGTTTTTTTATTTTTTATTTTTTATAAAACACAAACACACCCTACAAACAAATTTTTTTAAATTTAAAAAAAAAACACAAACACACTCTATACAAACACACACCACACATATATTTTGAGAAAGGAATTTTTTTTTTGGACTGGGAAAGACAAAGGCAAAACACAAAACAAATAAACACTCCACATACAAACAAAAAAAAAATATTTTGGGGTAGGCAATCTAAGACAGAGTTTTCTTTTCTAGAGATCTGGGTGGCCCTGAATAGGGCCGTTGGGGTAAGAAGTTTTTTGTTTTAACTTCTAGTAGCAGCAGGGCGACCACGTTTCGCCACAGGTCTCACGGCTGCAGGACAAGGTCTCTTTCTGGTGAAAGAGAAGGCAAACTCCTCACAATCAATTCTGCAACTGACTTCTCCGTCTGGTTGTTTCAGCTGCTGTAAGAGTTGTTGTTGTTGTTGTAGCTGCTGCTGTTGTTGTTGTTGTCTTTGCTGCACTTTTTGTCTCTTCTTCCATTCCGCTCTGTCCCTGATGATTTCTTTTCGCAAAACTTATTTCACCAAATCTTGAGCCATTTGCAAAAAGATCATCGTCTTCTTCTCTGGGTTCTTCTCCAGCAAATGATGCCTCACCCGCTGCATATTCACCATTGCTTCATTCAACTTGCTAATTTTAGCTGCCATCTTCTTGAAGTGTTGTTGAGATCTTGACGAGTCAACGAGAGTGACTGCACTGGCCAACGCACCGCTTTATATGCTGGAAGCGCGGACGCGATGGAAAACATGTCTCAGATCGATAGAGAGAAATGTGAAAGAGTCGGTGACCTCAGATCAATAAAAAGAGATAGAGCATATTCATTTCATTTTTTTCAAATCCAATAAACAACACAACACCATTTTTTCAAAAATCAACATTTTTTAATACATAATAAGAAGAAGCTTCTCTAACGTAAAAAATGCAACCAACTAACAAGATTAAACATGAACGTATTTACAGGGTTGACAACGTTGGGAAGGCAAACTGAACTTCCACTGTTCTACATCATTCTGTTCTCGATGCACACTACGTTTCTGAGCTAAAGACAAGAGATAACCATAATGTTCACAAAACCATCTTTCTACTCTAGCATCGTTTCTAGCATACTCCATATCAAAACAAGTCACTAAATGTTCTAAGGAATATTCAAGACTGCGTTGATGAAGAAAATGTACACAATATTGCCCACATACTATAGAATCGGATCCTTGTAATCTGGCATTATTGAATCGAGTAGAGACTGCATTTCTTCTCATAAAGTCAATGATGTCGTCTTCCAAAGGAGGTAATCCATAAGAATCAAAATATTCCACACTGTGATCGTTGGGAAAGTAAACAGCCACCCAACGGGTTCCTGGTCGATGATTGTCGTCGGTATTGATGACATAGGCATGAATATCTTTAGGTTTTCGATGGGGAAGTTCATCTTTAGCACACACCACAGGATTCCAAGAAGAGGTGTATGAACTGCGAGTCAACAGGAAATGAAGTTCCCATGTATCCATTTCTTTTTTTCTTGCTTCACAGGTAATGATAAGTCATCAATTCACACTTGACTTTATGCTTGAATATATCTGTCAAGTAAGTCCATGAATCACGGCGGGTAGTCTCTGTACTCTGTTGCAAGAGAGCTTCGATGCGTTTGATCTCCAGAGGAGTGAGTGGAGGTGAGGAACGATCCTGCAAGTCTTTATACCACTTTCTCAACACCTTTTCTTCAGAGATCAGAGGCCATGCGTCCTCCAAATATTCGTCCACTTTTTCTTCTGCAGTCATCATCAAACATTTCTCGTGTTGTTTCTGGCTCGGATGATTGATTTGACATCCATGACAATGTTCTATAGACAGATCTGTAATTTTGGCAGCCAAATCCGTAGCAAAACAGGAGACTAAATGTTGTTCTTGTTCTGGCCATCAACAAGCCATAAATCCAGCAAACGTGGGAACACTATTTTTCTCTTCTTCTTTTTTTTTGTTGTTCTGGATGAAAAACATCGTTATCACTGGTGGATGGTGACTGCTGTGGTTCACAAAATCCCTCGTCTTCTTCTATCTCCATAGGTTCTTCGTGTTTCATCTTTTTTTTTTTCTTCTTCTAATAGTCTAGAATCACTTCTCTCAAACTGTTGATTTCAGAGTGTTATCAAATTCTGCATACAAGATGACGTTCACGGTGTTGGCTAGAGCTGTAGCAAACTGAAGTTCCACACGAAGTTGACCTGATTTTATAGGGTGGAAATGTCCTTCGTCGTTGCCTTGGTCGGGAGTGAAATCAAATCCCCACAAAGCATATCCTCATGCATAATCCTCGTTCGAACTGCCGTGGCTTCTGTTGGTGCCTAACTGTTCTGTGGCTTCAAACAGGGTCAACTAAGATCGCAAGTAATTTCTCTGGGCAAAGTTAGGTTCAAATGGTCTGGTACACAACGTCTGGCCATCTCGACTGACTTCTATCTTGGAGACGTTAAAGTGTTGAAACTCGAACGGATTTTGATCGATGGCTCCGTTGAGGGCTGCATTACTGACGATGCCAATCAGCAAACGTTTGGGGAGCTGTCCTTGGAAAACGTGATCTTCGACTTTTGGATCGGAGTCCAGCGGCAATGGTAAATGTGTTCACTTCCACTCGTCGCACAGGATACTTGGCAGTGGTTCTGCTCAACGTTTGACTGATGTCGTTGGCTGCTTTAGGTAAGACTAGGACACGGCGCACGTAAAGTCTGGCTTCTTTGATGATGGTTTTGAACTCGTTGGCATGAGCCATCAAATGGAAGATGGTACTACTGCGATTCAGTCTTAGGCGTACACCCACTCCTTTGAACAAATACTTGTCTTGCAACCATATGTCCAAATGCAAACGATCCATCAGTTCTAAAGTGCGCCCTTGTCTGATTTTCTTTCGGCTGTCGTTAAATCCCACATTGTGAGGATTGTCATCTGCAGTCACCGCTGTGTCGTTGAAGGCATCCAAGGTGTCAGGTTTCCATAACACGGAAGCATCCAGACGAGTGTTCTTGGCTTCTTTTCCGTACGTCAAGAGATTTTCCAAGTAAGCACGGTAAGGGTAAGTTTGTTATTCAAGTACAAATCCACTTCGCTGAATAACGAATGCATGAAATTATTGACGGGTGCGACTCTGGCATCGGCATCAGGATTGCTGTTGTCCGTTTTGATCACTTTGAGTTTCAGATACAAGTGGCTGCTATTCAGATCGATGTAATCTTCGGTTTGTCCTTTGATTTCAAATTCGATAGGAGCTGAAGTCGTCAAAGACAATACAGGATGAAATTCGACCCATTGGGATTCTTGCATCGTCATGATGGTAGGGGGCATGGTAAACAGATCCAGTTCTGACTTGGTACATTCGCAAGAATCTCGGTGCATCATTTTCAGTGGCTTAGTAATCAAACACGTCTAATTCTGTGACCGTTCTTCTTTTCTTATTCTTTTTCAGAACACCGTGTGGTTTATGAGCTCTGAACGGGATGTCAACGACATTTCTTTCTGCCTTGTCCTTGCTTTGGCGTTGAGGAAGAAGTAATGCCAGGGCCAGAAGCGTGAAGTTAATTTATAGGAGTCTCTCCGAGACCCAAAGGATCTTTTCCAGTGTGCATCAGCACATTTTTTCCTGCTCTCATAAAGGCTTCTTTCGGATTTTGTTTGTCGATTAGGACGTTTTGAAGAAAATCTTTTCCTTGTGTCCAAGCGGCATCTTTTAAGGCATGCAATCCTCGAGTCACCATGGGTTTCAAAATGGGGGCTACCGTCCGAAAAGCAGATTTTAACATATCTCCTAAACCGTGTCCTCGTTGTCGATCCACTCCTCGGTACACAGGATACATTTTGGGTAGGTTACAATTCGCTGGAGAACCTTTTTCGAAAATGTAGTTTCACCGTGACTTTTCCTTTAGTGAATTGAACTCTTTGTCCCAAATCTCCTTTTATACTAATGTTGACACTGTCAAAATACGATTTACTGACTGGAAGATAATGATGATGTACAAATTCACGGTGAACGTGATACGTGTTTCCACTTTCTTCGTACGCGGCGACGGCAGAATCCATTTTGAAAGGAATGACTCTCAGTAACGGAGCGGCTGTGTTTCCCACCACGTTGAACTCCACCACATCGGAGTGCACAAACAATAAATTCAAACTTTCGTTCAATTCGATGGGGTAACGAAAATACTTTCCGAATCCGTCATTGCTGTGGATGTTTTTCATGGGAACCAGTTTGGTGTACCCATCCAAAACAACCCAGGACAAAAAGTGATGGACAATATTTTGTAGTACGAAAATTGCAAGACGAGACGGCGTGCCACTTGATGGTAACTGATCTGTACCAATTTCTTGGCTTTGTCTAAGGCTTTGCCAAATCGGGCGTTGAAGATAGTTGCAATCGTGTCCACCAAATGTTGAGCACCAAAATAATACCCCACAGGAATTCTCATGGTATAGCTCGTCAAGGGAGGATTGGTAAGGGATACCTCTTTGGATTCGTAAAAGGTAGGATCATTTTTGTCCAAGTGTTCTTGCACTTGTTCGTTGAGGATATCCACGATTAAAGTGTTTTGACCTGCGTCGATGTTGAGGGTTTGCGTTGGATGAATGATTTCTACCAAACCCACTTCCCAATGAGCTTTGTGATCCAATTGGATGGACTGAGGTAATTTGGCCGTGAAACAACATAAGGTGTTGTTAGGAAACACATCCATCAAACTGTCATTAGGTAAAGTTAAATAAAATTGGTTATTCATAGTTCCAAGGTGGTTCTGGTCTCCGAGGAGTCACTCGAGTTCAGAAGAGAATGATGTTCAAACGGTTCCAAAAGAGGGCTGCTGTTGTGGTGGTGACTGGAAAAAGGTGGACTGGCGTTGGTCGTACCGTCGCGGTGGTTGTGACTGTCCGTCGTAAATTTCAAGGAGGGACTGGGCAGAAGATAACCGATGCAACTGCTGAGTAAAATGGCCCACAATTGTTTGTCCCCTTGTTGCAAACTCAAATTGGCAATGGCTGCTCCGATGACACAATACACCACAAAGATTTGGCAGAAAAAGACGATTTGATTTTTAGGCACACGTTCTCCGCATCACACCCACAGAGGTCGTTTTTGTAATTCTTGAAGAGAGGAACTCTGCGAAAGAGTAAAGGTAGTTGCTGTGTTGAACGGCATGTTGGTTACTTCTTCTTTTTTTAGTCGACGACTTGGGAAGCGGTAATCTAAGAATCAAAACTAGGGGGATATCCTTTCAATTGCACTTTGACTTCTTCCACTCGTCGTTTGCCCACTTTGCGTGTTCTTTGTTCGAGGATGCTTTCGATGTCGTACAAGTCGTCTTCTTTTTTGGTCACTCATTGTAACTCAGGCAAGTAAAAAGTTCCTTTTAACACTTCTCCGTGCATATCTTCCAATTGTTAGACGGGAAGATCACGTCCACGCACTGGTCCAGTGACACGAAACAATTCGGTCGTCCAGTTGGGTAAATAACCTTTGTCAAAAGTACTTTGTACCAATTCGGTACTGCTTCTAGAAGTCAAAGGCACGACCCAAGCGAATTTGGAAAACACGTCGATGATACAAAACAAATATTTGTTACCACGATTGTACGCTGCCAAATGAGAGACGTCGGCTAAATCTGCTTGCCATTGATGATCGATGCCAGCCAATTTGGTTTGACTTCTAGAAAATGTTCGTCGAATGGGCTTGTGTAACGTGTACGTCGATTGTTCTTGTAACCATCGTCGTACTTCTGCCAAACGTACACTTTTCAATTTACTTTCGTAACCAGCAGCATGGGCAGGAATGTAGTATAGGCTAGCTAAAAGTTTCTACATGATTGGACTCCTCAATAAGTCCCCCACTGTTCGATACTACTTTTGGTGTCGTGAGGTTTGGAGGAAGCGGCTTGACGCTTTCGACGAGCCACAGGAGTCGGTTGTGAAGAAGGGGTGATGGTAGGTTTCTTCTTGGTGGTGTCTTATTCACTTCAGTCTTGCTTTCTTTCTTTTTTTGTTCTGCTGAAGAAGGAGTGGACATCATCTTTTTTAACCCAAGCTTTTATTTCTTCTCGATGAGGTGTTGGAGAGGGTGTCAACAAGCCAGCTGCAATCTTACTTGAGATGGTAGCAGACGCAGTTTGAAAAACTTCTCGGGCTCGTCTTCTTCTGTCGTCCCCGTGGCGGTGTCTGTTTTAGTGGTGGTGACTTTAGGTTCGCTTTTCATCAGAGCTTTGAAATCAGCGACTGTGTTTCTTGTTGTGACATCTCGTGGAGATTGGGATTGGGAGGTAAATGAGGTATCCGTTGTTAGTTCCAACGATGGAATTCCATCCATCGTTTGTAAGGAACTAAAGTCAGTTTTCGTCCATCCATAAGATCCAAAGGTACAAGTGTGATGTCTTTCCAGAGAAGGGTGTCCTTTTATCTTCTTTTTTTTTCTTTCCCGTCTTTATCGCATGACTCCTCCTAAAATTGGTCCAGCAATCGTTCTTAACAAAGGAGCCGCTATTTTTAACAACGGTCTTATCAACATGGGTAGAAATCCTCCTCGTTGCACCAACATTTTTTTCTTTTGGTGGAAAGGTATTTTCTTTTTGACCATTTGCCGAAGAGCGTTCCGATGTTTACCTAATTTCTGTTTCTGTATCTTAGACAAAGGTACCGTTCATTTCAACACGTCCAAACAACATTCGCACACGGTATCGATGATTTCTTTCGGGGCTGTTTGAATGAGTTGTTTTCGCATGGGAGGATTTGATTTGGTCAGGACAGACAAGACGTACCAATGTTTAGCAAGACGAGGTGTAAGTCCTTTTTTGGTTTTGCCTTTCTTCTTTTGGTGGTGGTGGTGTGCACGTTTGGGGTCATCTTGGATGTCAGGAACCAACCATAGAACTGAGGTCTCTGGGAGGTCACACTTCTATTTTATACCGGAACACGTCTCCACTCATTGTCCGCACGGCGTACCATCTTTCATGACAGACATCACTCGACGTTGAGGTGTTTTCAACGGACTAAATCGTCTCAGTTCTTCTTTGGATAAATCCACTAAACTTTGCAACACGCCGGTTCTTTCTTGGACTTTGGTTTTAGGGGAGGGTACTTTTTAGCGGCAGCCGCAGTGGCCAGATCAGCCGAAGTCGATGACCCCGAAGTGGTGACTTTCGAAATGGGTTTACATTTTAGGAAACAATTGTCTTAAGTCCGGTTTGGCAGCATCATGACGAAGGGCGAAGACGACGATGTGGACTGAGGAGAAGGAGACACCGTCACTGCCTCTCGTGGTTTTCGGGTGTACGTTTGCGTCCTAGCAGCAGTACCTCTCTTTCGGGTAGCAGATGTGGTTGGTTTTTTCTTGGAAGAGCTTTTCTTTTTCTTCTTCTTAGGGCTTTTCTTCTTGGGGCTTTTCTTTTTCGTTTTGGTTTTGGTTTGGGCATTAGGATCCCATTTCAAAAGTGAACGAATCATGACACCTCCTAAAGAACTACTACCACCAGGGGTTAAAATGATTTGTTTTTTAGTGCTTGGATCGATTCTAGGATCGGCCAGTTGTGACAACGCCTCTTTATGTTTTTGAAAAAAAAACGTTGGGTTTGATGAGGGATGTGAATGATGCCTTGCAGTAATTGACGTGCTGTCAAAGTAAACCATCGTAACACTTCTTTCAGACTAGTTTCTAACAAATGGGCACGGACTTGTGCATTTTTTTCGCGACTGATGCCGTACAAGGCACGAATCAATTTGGCCGGAGGATGAGATTGAAAGGAAGTCATCTCGAAGACTGTGAGAAAGAAATGACGCGGTGGATGTTTTATAGTTTTTTCTTTCAGAGAGTGGCCGAAGGGGACGTGTAAATGACAGGACCTCCTTCTTGACACCAATGGTGAAACAATTGGGTAGGAAATCTCAAATAATCGGGAGTGGTAGGTTTTAAGTCGATGAGTAAATACGCATGAGGTGTTTGAGAGGCATCGTCGTGCGCATAATTCAGTCAAGGAGTGCCAAACTGTTTGGCTAACACTTGCACTTGAGATTTGTCTCTGGGGCTTTTAAACAACACCACGTAATGAGCGTTCAGACTGATGGTACGATGGGCTTTACTTTGTTGAAATAACTTTTGAGTAATGTAAATGATGCTGGCATTACGATGATGTCCTTTTCGTGTAAACCAAAGTTTAATTTCTTCTTCGTCTTCTCCTAACATGTCATCGAAGATGACCAGATGCGTTTGACTCACGTCAGACACAATCCCATCGTCTTCGCGAAGTATGCCTACCACAAACGAAATGGCTTCTCCTTGACTTTCACGAAGTAAAGTGTAAGACGATTGCCACTCTTTGTAACATCACACGATGCGTTGAGGAGGACGATCAAACACATGAGATTTGTGTTCGATCAAACGTTTGACAAATTCGGTTTTGTCTGAACCACTGGGTCCAGCAATCAACATGTTAAAAGGATGTCGCAGATACAAAGCTTCCCAACTTGGACGATCTAACTTTTCGTCGATCACTTTGACCACAGAAGAAGAAGAGGCAGACGAGGCAGCGGAAGAAGATGCAGCCATGACTGAGGTAGGAAAAATTTTTAGAAGAATACGAAAGACAAGACATTTTATACGCTTCGCACGGTTGGTACCTTTTGTGATAGTCTACTCCAAGGCATCTGTGATAGTATCTTCCCAGAATCAGTCTTCTCATACTGTGGAAGTAAGCATAGTTTAAATAATCGTGGAATGACTTTGAGCTTGCGTTTCACTTGCATCTTGACAAACTCTCTGTAAATGCGTTCTCGCAGTTCCAAAGGCAGATTCTGAATGTGTTCTTGTAAAGTATCCGAAATGGGTTACTGCTTAGGACCGACCAAAGGCAGGTACTGACAGCGCGGAGACCATTTGGCATGTTCCAAGTAAGCAGAGTCTTTATATTCCCATTCGTGAAGCGTCACACCGCAACTGAAACACTTAACTTTATCTCCTTTTCCCAAGTAGATAAATTCAGCTCTGGCTAAAGCTTTGGAAGTAGGTCCTTGCATATATTTAGGCCACTTATCTTTGAACGTCTGGCGTCGACTTTCAAAGTCAGAATAGCCAGCCAAAGCCACAGGTAGTGTCAATTCTTTGCCCATGTAGGGATGGCATACGCCGGTAGGGACCTCCCCAATAAAGAAGAAAGGGCGTCCTGCATCGCTAGTGAGGCGGTAAGGCACACGCTTTCCATGGTCCCAGAGGAGGAGCGACAAGGTCGTGCTGCATCGCTGATGTCAAAGCGCACGGCATCCGTCTCGTCGCATGGCACCGCATCGCACTCCAGGTCGTGATCACACTTGGAGTTCACAGTAGGTTCCTCGCTCGGTGGCTGTGTCGAGTTCGTGAGCATCGGTGGCTGTGTACTGATCTCTGCATTGAAGTTCACCGTGAGTTCCTCACTCGGTGGTTTGGTGACATGAGAATTCATCATCATCTTCTTCTTTTTTCTTCTTCTTGCTCGGTTAACGTTTGGAGTCCTAATGAATGGTTGGTCTTGGAACTGGTCCCTTTTTTATACTGAAAATCGGCATGTCCGTAAGGCAAAGTGGTGTGGTCTGGAAGTCTCACTCGCTTCTGGTACACAATTTGGTAAACTTTTTCTACAGGACGACTGACGATTTGGTGATTGGGTAACGGTACGATCTTGTGAGGTTCTAACGTTTTCACTCGAAAGTCTTGAACTTGTCCAGACAGCAAAGCATTTTTCAAAACCTCAAAATTCACCACTTGGCTGGTTCGATAGTTCAGGGTTAATCCTTTGACTTTGCATTTGGTGTGAAGTTGGCCTTGTCGGTCTCGGTATCGGTACCCGTAATTTTTAGGGCCAGCGCTGGCAAAACTCAGGATCGTCTCTTGAGGGTGCTCGTCCGTCAAGGCTCCGAAGCGATCTCCTTCGATGGTAGGGTGTGGGCAACCAGGGTGATGGATGTACATACAACTGTCGATGTCAAAGTAGAGGACACGATCTCCCAACACTTCTAAAGCCTCGTCGTACAATTTCAAGCGAGCATGGGCTGTCACGTAGGCTGCAATGACCACGTTGCTAAAGTCGTCGGGGTGTACAAACTTGGATTTTTCTTCGTAATTGACTAAGATCAAATCTTCACGGACGATTTCTACGTGTTTGACTAGTTTACTTTTGTCGTCCACCAGTTGAAAGTAGCGACTGGGATCTGCCAAGTATTCTGTCTTGGGCAAGATCGTTCGTTGTGCTATTGTTTCCCACAAGCAATTCAACATGACTTTGGCAAACGATCTTCTTCCTTCGTTCTTGTCTACGTCTTCCAAAGTGATGCCTTCTACGGCACGGTACTGTTCTTTGAATTGGACTTGGTCTTCGGGAGTCTGACACCAAGAGGGATAGCCGCTGGCTTCTTGTTTCAGTTTTAGAAATTGGTTGACGTATCCTGAGAAAATGCCTGGATTGGACGCGTCGTCCTTTTGGTATTGTTATATGGTAGGAAAGTGCCAGATCTCGTACACTTTTAACTAGCGGTATCCTCGATCCAGAGCCCGAAACAATTCGGCGCTGACCCACGTTCCTTTCAATGCGCGTTCTTCCTCCATGTGGTGACAGGGGTGATCTTGGTTACATGTTTCGGCACACGTACGGCATAAGGAAAACATCAGTTTTCCTTGGCAATGATGGGGTAAGATAGGATGGTACAAGTCGGTCCGGGGAAGACTTTGCATTTGATCAATCCTTCGTATTGACGAATGTGTTCCACGTCGATGTGTTCTGTCAAGATTTCAGGCTGTCCGGTAGGGAATCGTTTGTATTTGCACACTCAAGGATACAACGAACACACGTCGATGTATTTGATTTCTTCTCCTCTTGATTCGTCTACGTCGTACAGCAAGCGTGTGGCATTGGTTCGTCCTCCAAACAAACTATGGCGCGGGTCTAAAGGTTCGATGTCGGCCACGTCGTAACTTTCGGCAATGCGTTTAAATTCTTGATCATTTTTGAAACGTCGATCGTACTCGTGTTCCCACATTTCTACCACATGGTAATCTTGACTTTCTAACTTCAGACGTCGTTGGTAAGTGCATTCGTACAACTCTTCCATGGTGGAATCTGAAAAAGGGCTTTTCAGGTGTCGTTGAGGAAAACAGGTAGGGCATCCGTGAAACAAGCATCCCTGAAATTCGTACACCGTCTGAGGGTTTTCTAAATCCCAACCATCCACTGAAAGACTGTCTATTTTCTTTTCTCCCCCCCTCCGTTTCTGGCATGTTGTATCCATTTGTCTTCCTTTTAGCACAAGTAATGGAGCCAACGCAAAGCTTTGGTTGAGTATTGACGACTGGCGAAGAGAGACGTGTTAGGATCTATGATGGCTAGTTCGTTCCCGGGCATGAAGTTTTTGGTGTACACTAAGGTACAGGCTTTGGGTATTGTGCACGCTTCCTTGAAAGGATCGACTTCTCCGTGAAGTCCGTAGTTCAAGTTGTCGTTTCAAGTTTTGTAACACAGAATCCCATAAATTGGTAATGAACCCTGCAGCTTTCTCGGGAGGCACTTCAGACTTGAAGTCTTTAAAGTGGACGGTGTAAATGTAAGCCGTGGTTCTAAATTTCTAGAGGTCATTTTTTGCGTCTCTCGAATACGATAGTAATTTTCGGGAGCCACGGAAGGACTTTCTTGGTGAGGGGTGGTGGATTTTTTGGGTTTGGTAGAAGGTGTGGTTTCAGGCTCACTCATCTCCTCTTCGAAATCGCTAGCATGGACTTGAGCTAGCACTTCAGCGAGTGGTGTTTGAGGCGGCACGGAAAGTCTCCGTCGACGTGGTCTCTTCGTTTCTTCTTCTGTTTTCTCATGGATTGGGCGTGATCTTTTCATCTTGGTGTCTTACTTGAATCTGATTCAGTTTAACACAGAGTCTCTCCCTATATATAGAGAGACATTCCTACCCTCAGAATCACTATTTGTTATTCAACTTTCAAACAGTGAAGATGGAAGAGTCAAGAGGACAGATTGCCTTTCTGGTCAGAGATTTGCAGACAGTCCTTCGAATGTATACCAGTAAGACTAAGGACTACTCCTCCATCGCCTCTCGAGATAAAAGTCAAGATACTTGCTATATCTGCCAAGAAAAAGGACATTGGGCTCCAGAATGTCCACAACGTCAATGTAAAGGAAAAGAAAAGAGAGACAAAGGAAAAGATACTTGTTATCATTGTCAAGAAAAAGGATATTGGTCTTCAGAGTGTCCTAAGAAACAAGAGAACCCACAAGAGAGGACGGAAGCAGAGGGCTCTTCAACCCCAAAGAAGAAGAAGAACTCATCCCCGTCGTCAAGAAAGTCAAGAAAGCTAGACGACTGGAAGATAGTGAAGAAGAAAAAGAACCCTTGATCCCTGTGAAGAAATTCAAGAACAAGAGAGACAGACAGTGAACTATGAACTTTAAGTGTTGTGTTATGAAATGTTCATTGTGATATTTTAAAAAAGAGAATATACCACAATGGAAAAAAAAGTAATTGTCTTTTGCTTTTTTTTTATTTTTTTAGAGTATGGACGCACGCACGCACTCTTACACAAACCAAGGATGGGGTTTAAAGTTTTGCTTGATTTTGGCAAATTGGATTATGATCTTTTCTAAGAAATGTAGGTGGCCCTGAAAAGGACTGTTGGGGTGTTTGTTTAAAAAACAAACTTATGGACTGGACATGATCAGCTTCAATTGTCTCAATCCCTTTCGATGACCACGTCCTATTCCTCCTCCTCCGGCTGCTGCTTTGGTGGTAGTAGTAGTAGTAGTGAATGGTGGTGGTGGTTGTAGCATCTCAGTAGTAGTAGTGATGGGTTTAGAATGTTTCGCCCGTGAGGGTTTCTTTCTCTTGGGTTGTGTTAAAGAAATCTGATACATGTTTCTCAGATGCTTTAACTCCGCTAAAATGTCTTGTAACAAACTCACCGTTTTGTTTTCTTCACTCCATTCTTTCTGTCCTTCACACTTCTCCTCTTCTGACTTTCTTATTTTTTCTTCTTCGGCTTCTCTCTGACGCTGTAAAAAAAATTCAAATTCTTCTTTTTGCCTCTTTTTAAAATCGTCGATGACAGGCAAAGAGGGTAGTGGTACAGCAGTTGTGGTTTCAGGCAAAAATTCTTGAGAGGAGGACATAAAATCCACAAAATCTAAATTAAAATCTTCGGGTTGAAAGTTCACCACTGCATTCGATGCTGTCGTCGTACTCTCACTCCGAACATAAGAACTTTCCGTCGTCACAGGCTCACCCCAATACATGGTCTTGTTAGTCTCCGTCATACTTATGCCGCCCAAGGTAAAACCCTGCGAACGCTGTGATGCCTTTATACTCAAGATGACGTACCCCCCCCCCCCCGCTCTCTTCTGATTGGAAGAGAGACCTACCCTGTTGTAACGCGCCTTTGGATTGGTAGTTCATTTCGATCCGTTTCAATCCGCTCTTAGGCTATATATACCACCGCTTGTGTCATAGAGCTTCACCGGTTCTCAAGACCACTCAAGAAAAAAAGATGTGGAATAGTGTAGAGTCATCGACCATCGTATCTGGAATGTTATTCAACCCAGACTTCCCGATGTACGTCAAAGCATCATGGGCCATTACCAAGATGACAGATACAGCGATATGGAAAAGAAGAATCTATATCGAAAGACAAGGCTGTTTGAAGCGAGTCCTTCTCTACGGACCTGAAGTCCGTCGAAGCTTAAGAAGAAGAATTCCCTCCATGAGATGTTCTCTGTGTTAACTTGGTTGACACCACTCGAACGGCCCTGTTCAGGGCCACCCACTTTTCTAGAAAAGATTATAATCCAAAAAATTGCCTTTAGAAAAAAATTGCGTGTTAGGTGTATGTATCACTTCTATCTCTCTCTCCAAATACTTCTGTCCCATCCACATTCCCGTATGGGTCTCAAGTGCCCCACTCCCTGTTCATTTCCCCTTGACGCTATAGTGCCCCCTCCATGTTCATTTCCCCTTGACGCTCAATTGCCCCCCGCCTGTTAATTTTCCCATGACGCTGTAGAGGCCCCCTTGACGCTATTTACCCCCCCCCCCATTACTACTATTCATGGACAGTAGATGGTTCTTTTTTCCATTGTGATAAAGCATAAATAACATCACGCCAAAAATATTTTTAATTGATTTAGAAATTTCTTTTAATTTAGTTTTTCCTGATGTAGATAACAGCGTACCTCCAAATTTTCCAAATATTTGTTCAGAAACCAGTTTTTGCTATAAACCATCTTCTTTTAGTAAAAGACGCCTAATCCAGGAAAGTTTTATGTAACACACAAATGAGTGCAAGTGAATCATATTGAATCCCCCTTCCTTAAAAGAAGCTAAAAGAGTGTCACTTTTAACCCTCTCCGTTTTACCGCCCCAAATAAACTGGAAAAATAAAGTATTCAGTTCTTTTTCTATATGGGGTGGAGGACTTGGTAGAGCTGCAAAAAGATGAGCGAATTTAGGCAAAATCAAGGACTTTATCAAAGTAATTTTTCCAATAAGTGATAAAGAAACAATAAGGACATCATACATCAAGGGCTGAGCAGCAAGCAAACTTGCTGTTTTAGAAAAGCCCTCTACGTTGTATTGGCATGCGAGTTTCATCAACCACTGCTTTCAATATGTTGTTGTTGTTGTTTTTTGGGGTTTTTTTTCGTTTTTTTAATTCGTTTTCAATTTTGCAACGTAGCCCTTACATTTTCAACTGACCAAGGAATTCCTAACATTGTTTTGAAGAACAAATATTTATTAAATATTGCACAGACATTTTAGAGTACTTTAAAATAACAACTGCATAGGTTATCAGCATTTATCAATAATCGTGAATCTTTACCTATGAAGTATGCGTGTCTTCCCATGCTTCCATTTATTAAAAGAATATATGCCTTGGGATTACTCAAATTAGATTATTTTGATTCAGAATAGAGCTCTTGGAAGACATGCTTTTGCTTTGAAACTTGGGCGGATTTTACTAGTAACAAAACTAAATTTACAAAACTTGACTGATAAGATCGACCTACCTGTCCGTAGAAAATACCACTGATAAGATTGATCTACCTGTCCATAGAAAATACCACTGATAAGACTGATCTACCTGTCCATAGAAAATACCACTGATAAGATTGATCTACCTGTCCATAGAAAATACCATTGATAAGATTGACCTACCTGTCCATAGAAAATACCACTGATAAGATTGACCTACCTGTCCATAGAAAATACCACTGATAAGATTGATCTACCTGTCCATAGAAAATACCACTGATAAGATTGACCTACCTGTCCATAGAAAATACCATTGATAAGATTGACCTACCTGTCCATAGAAAATACCACTGATAAGATTGATCTACCTGTCCATAGAAAATACCACTGATAAGATTGATCTACCTGTCCATAGAAAATACCACTGATAAGATTGATCTACCTGTCCATAGAAAATACCACTGATAAGATTGATCTACCTGTCCATAGAAAATACCACTGATAAGATTGACCTACCTGTCCATAGAAAATACCACTGATAAGATTGATCTACCTGTCCATAGAAAATACCACTGATAAGATTGACCTACCTGTCCATAGAAAATACCACTGATAAGATTGATCTACCTGTCCATAGAAAATACCACTGATAAGATTGATCTACCTGTCCATAGAAAATACCACTGATAAGATTGATCTACCTGTCCATAGAAAATACCACTGATAAGATTGACCTACCTGTCCATAGAAAATACCACTGATAAGATTGATCTACCTGTCCATAGAAAATACCATTGATAAGATTGATCTACCTGTCCATAGAAAATACCATTGATAAGATTGACCTACCTGTCCATAGAAAATACCACTGATAAGATTGACCTACCTGTCCATAGAAAATACCACTGATAAGATTGACCTATCTGTCCATAGAAAATACCATTGATAAGATTGATCTACCTGTCCATAGAAAATACCACTGATAAGATTGACCTACCTGTCCATAGAAAATACCATTGATAAGATTGACCTACCTGTCCATAGAAAATACCACTGATAAGATTGACCTACCTGTCCATAGAAAATACCACTGATAAGATTGATCTACCTGTCCATAGAAAATACCATTGATAAGATTGATCTACCTGTCCGTAGAAAATACCACTGATAAGATTGATCTACCTGTCCGTAGAAAATACCACTGATAAGATTGATCTACCTGTCCATAGAAAATACCACTGATAAGATTGACCTACCTGTCCATAGAAAATACCATTGATAAGATTGATCTACCTGTCCATAGAAAATACCACTGATAAGATTGACCTACCTGTCCATAGAAAATACCACTGATAAGATTGACCTACCTGTCCATAGAAAATACCATTGATAAGATTTACCTACCTGTCCATAGAAAATACCACTGATAAGATTGATCTACCTGTCCATAGAAAATACCATTGATAAGATTGACCTACCTGTCCATAGAAAATACCACTGATAAGATTGACCTACATGTCCGTAGAAAATACCACTGATATGAATGACCTACCTGTCCGTAGAAAATTAAAGTTTTGCATCTATCAGACTCTACTCCAAGCTCCGCTCTACGAAAATTCAAAACTTTACACCGACATTGTTTCACAGTAGCACAGTTACATGTACAAAATAAATGCTTAATTTTTCTTCTACACTATTACATAAGAAACACATTACATCACTTGCATACCCTCATTTGAAACGGAATCTATTTGTACTGAATATATTATGATTAATTATAATTAAAGCCATCATAACTTTGTATTGGGAGTAATTTTAAACAGAATCTTTAGTCGATCAATCCTTATCTATAGCTATTTTGACTTTTAAACAAAAGTATTGTTTAAAGCTGTCGACATCGAAATAAAATGGCGCTTTGGTTGATTTAGAAGTAAAACTTGAATATATTTCAGACAAAAAGGACAGACATGTGTTTCATCATCATGCAGATCTAGTCAATGTAAAATAATATCTGATTAAATCTGTTTTCATTAAGATTTGTAACATAGGGTGAAAAACCGTATAATTCACATACCTTTACCCATGGCAAAATATAAAACCTTACTCGTCAAAGATATATAAGCAATGCACAACCTTTGATATCAGTTACTAGATTGGTCGCTGATTAATCATATTTTTATTGTTCTAGATACCTTTCACAAAAGTTGAATGTAATCTATGTCTTTGCCAGTTTCCATTAATTATTCTGCCTTAAAGAAAATTTATTTGATATGTTACCTAAATCCTCTATCTGTGTAATATCTGGTTGGTCCTAACTATGTAATATCAAGTTGGTCCTAACTCTATCTGTGTAATATCTAGTTGGTCCTAACTGTGTAATATCTAGTTGGTCTTAACTATGTAATATCAAGTTGGTCCTAACCCTATCTGTGTAATATCTAGTTGGTCCTAACTCTATCTGTGTAATATGTAACTGGTCCTAACTGAAAATGGTTTAAGGCTTGTGATTGATTTACACCTCTAATGAGGGACAATGGTCATCAGGGTATAAGCCCTACAAAAGTGTTCATACTGTAATTCAAGGTATATATGTCTTATCTCGGTGCTTGGCACTGAATACCTGTGTTAGAGTCTCATCAACGTTATCATAATAAATGAAAAAATAAATAGATATTAATTAAAATAAAAAAAGCAAATTCAGTGAGTTTTAGTTGCACGCCCACCGTGGTGAGGTCACCAAAATTATATCATTATGAATTCTGACTTGTGTGACAGAGCTGTCGAGTTACTATGCATTGATGGAAAGTAACACTGTAACCTTGATCCATCATATACAACTCTTAGTATGATAGTTATATATCAGCATAACTGGTTCCATCCAACGTTTTCAAAAGGCTCTACAATTACAAAGTACGACCCAAAATGTAATGTTGACTGGTGACCTAAACGGTACAATGTTTAAACAAATTTTTATTCAACATATCTACCAATAGTGATACAGATATGTACCAAGTTTCATCACGTAAAGAACTAGCTGTATACTTATAGAGCAGAGACACACATGCTAATTTTTTTACTTCGACTTTGAATAAATGATTCAAAATGTGATACCTGTCAAATACGAAGACTGTGATACATTAATGCACCTAGTTTCATCTCTCTATCTCAAAAGATTGCAGACTTAGATAGCTGCAAAACAAACAGGTTACGCTAACCTTACCATGGATATTTTAAATAAAATGAATACAAAACACATTGTCTGGTAGTGTTATATTTAATTACCAATTCTCAATGCTTTATTTCGAAGGGCGTAAGAGTATTAGAGAAGAATGGACATTGATAAATGACATTGGCTCGGAAGATACGACCTTGACTGAGGTATATGACATGCCGTCTAGTACAAAAATATAAATTTACCAAATTTCATCACTGTGCCTCAAACAACTTTCAAGTTATACAGTAGAGACGGAAAAAAATGGACTCGTGACCTTGAATTAGAAAATAACACCCCGACTGTCATATGTAACACACCTTCTGGTGATGGTATATACAGTTACAAAGTTTCATCCAAAACGAAAGAGTGATAGAAAACGTATTGGCATGTAACACTGCCCTAGAAATTTGGGCCCTAAATGTGGAAAATGACATACAATCGAGCAATGATATATAAATGTACCATTTTTTTATTCTTCCATTTATCTCAAAAGATGAAGAAAAAAAAAACTTTTTGAGAGAAAAAGAAAGGTGAATGAAACATTTAAACATTGCCCCTTGAACCTTGACACCCCCCCCCCCAATAAATTCTAGTGATTGTTATAACTAAACTATATTTCACAGATCTGTAAGGGGTTTTAAAGATACACAGTTGAAACGAAAGTGTGGAAGCTGAAAGGACGCATGGTAACGCTTATTTTACGTTCCTCAAGAACAATGACGCTTAAGGGAACTTGCTTTGAGTCATAAAACATAATATATAAAACACTCCACTCTTCTTGAAATTGAGGCTATTCAATAGAACGATACTAAAATAATTTTATAAGCTTGACTTTATTTGGTGATGCGTGCTTTACATCTCCGGTATATCCTCTAACTCTTATAGGACTCACGGTACTAATTCAGCTACTATCGCAAACCTATGGAAACACCATGATATTAAAAAGTCAATAACTTTAAATTTCTGAATGCTCATGATCAAACCTATTTTTCTCAGTGTAGACCCATCCTTGATGCAATCTTCTGTGCTGAAAAAGACATACGTCTCGTGGCATTTTTTTTTTCTACGTATGTTTGAAACACGTGTTTCCGATTCCGCACCTAAAGAATCAGGCGCTATTTTCAGTAATGAATGTTCCAAAGTCAAGCCTGTAAAAGGACGGAAATCCCATCAATAAAACATAATTGTCTCTATTTTTGTCAGTTACAAAAAGGATAAGCTCTCAAAAAATTCTTTTTAGTAAAATTTTTCTTTTCATTATCACCCAATCATAGCCAGCCAAATCCATATATACTCTATTTGATCTTTACCCAGTTCTAGACTGGTTCTCATTCATCCATATCATTAGTCAGAAGTATCCAGCAGCTGCCGCCCTTCGCGAGAACCAGGCTTCGCCAGAACTAGGCTGATAAATCATCCCCAAACCTGTACTGATACTGATTGATGGTTTCGGGGATGATAGCGCCTATTCTTTAAAATGTGCAATTCCCTGCAGACACTTTCGTCCGCATACATCGGTTTGCATTTTAGACACTTACCGGTATTTCTCGCTGCTCTTGAGTTACGGTCGGCTGAAGGATCCTTTCGGTAATATGTACAGAATATTTACGGATTAAGTCCTATGTTTGACAAGTTTTAAATGCACGTGGAATAACACAACCATATCTACTGTGGACATATCGAATTTAGTGGCTATGTTGGGCGACAACTTGGAATAGGCCCTTGTATTGGAATGCCGAGTTGTTGCGCTCTTTCTCGAGAAATTACAAGATCATGCGAAGCGATATAAATACCGGATCCACCGGGTTAGTTCGTGAGTACATTGACGACGGAGAAAGTTAAGGAAAAGAATTGTTTCTGTTTTTTTTTTTTTTTTTTTTGGGGGGGGGTACATTTTGCAGTGACAAATATATAAATATATTGACAATTAAACTAGAACTAAATATTATGTTAACAATGATGAAAAACATTAAAAAGTTTGAATTTTATGCGCCAATTTCCAGGCGAAGCTGCAGAAATTAAAGCACATAGTAATATTATTTTTTCTCCTCTATTTTCAATAGTTTTAAGTGAATTTAAAAAGTAGGTTGTGAAATTGGATCTTAAAAAATTATTTATAAGATGTAGAATTTATATTTGTATACACGACAATTGTCATGAAATTGATATAATTATTACTAAAAGCATATGCAATATATTAAATGAATAATTTAATGTATGGAAAAATAGCAACAATAAATTCTTAAAATTAATTGTGAAGATAATGTCTGCTATTCCTATCGTATATGAACATGATATGAATGTTGATATTTGCATCTAGAAACCCTATCAATGATTTGTTAAGTAATACAATAATGATCAAAACTTTTGAAACTTTTCTATTAGCTAAATTTTGAATTAAATTTGTTTCAAATTCATTTTGATTTTAACAAATAAATAGTACGAATGTTTTGCATATCATTTAGATTACTATTAGAAACATGTAAGTAGTTATGGAGGATGATATGGGATAGAGGGCGCGCTATGGTGATCAAAGGGAATTAACATTAAATATGACCCTATTTGAATATTTGGGAATTTAACATTAAGCATCACCCTATGGGGCTCAATGGGAATTTAACATTAAGTATGACCCTATTGGAACCTATGGGATTTTAGCATTAAATATAACCCTATGCCCCTATGGGTTCTATGAAAGATGTTAAACGTGTCTAAAGGAACATAAATAGCATGATTGTATGGGCCTTATTTGGATTTAACATAGTGGAACTCCATGAGTCAACACCTACCTTGACTGACCAAGACTTATCCTAACTCGCCAACGCCTACACCTACAAACTACAAAACTACAAACAGACGTATAGTGGTGGAGGTAAAGTGGGAGGTACAATCATGAAGATTATCACTTATTGACCATGCACACCCACCTTGACTATGCAACACTTGCTTGTTACAAACCAAACAGAGGAGGGAAGTTATGGATAGGTAATGCTCACTCAAACACTTCTGGACTATCCAACATATCATGTCACAACAATATCATCACACATAAGTAGTATATGACCTGTATCTGCGATCTCGCCACAGTACATATATCAGCATCTTTATTTAGCTTTTATATGTACCGCATTCTTCTATGATATAACTTCACACAGTTTCTTTCAACTTTCGATTCTTTATTTCACACCATATACTGTCAAAGTCTGTATTTTTCATTTTGAAGTCAATGTCATGGTCAGTCTCTTTCGCAGAAAATGTTAATTGTTTTCAGCATATTTTATTGTCATATTATTAAACAATATGGGATTTGACACGAGTTGTCTAACTCACCTAGGTCAATTTTATCAAAAGCATAAAAAAATGACGCAGAGATGACATTCATTTTACAAACATTCAGGTACATCCGAAAAACAAGGTATACAAATTCGTATATTAAAAGACACTAAACATTTCAAAGGGAAAGAGAATAAACATATAGTTATGTAGTTAATTAAATAAGGAATTAATGCGAGAGAGAGACAGAAAGAAAGAGAGAGACAGAGAGACAGAGACAGAGAGGACTTAACAAATTTGTTGCTTAAAAATGTCCAGTTTCGTGGATGTATTTCTGAACATTTAGGAGTATGACGGAATTTGTTTCTTTTCTTTAGTTCGACGTCACCTTTCAGTACTAAATCCAGAGTTACACAAGGTATTAAATAAGGGGCAATATATATATATATATATATATATATATATATATATATATATATATATATATATATATATATATATATATATATATATATATATATATATAACAGTGCTAAGAATCTTCATTGTCATAACCACATGCACACATGGGAGAGTTAACTAAATTTACTCTGTACAAGAGTGTTTAAGTTTGGCATGTTGGGAATCAATATAAAGTTTGCATTAAATATGACCATATATTTGCCAATATCATAATATGGTGGTGGCCCTTTAGTTGAAGTAGACAAATGTTTTTCAAAGATACAACGATTAGCAGCCTTCGGATATCTTCAGTGAGAGAGTCCCAAAGACCTGTCATACATGGGAGCAAGGACGTCTGAAAAAAAATCTGAAGTCTGGTAGAGATGGGTGTGATACTTTGGGTCTTGCGTAGACAATAATGAAATGCCTCATGTCTTCTTTGTGGAAGATGGTAGCACAAATAGTTAGGTACTTGAGTTTTCATAATCAAATACATCATGCATAATCTCTTCCCTTTCCTTCCTTGTGCAAGAGTTTAACAACTAGTTTCTGCATAAAGAGACTCTCTAGAGCAACCAATGGGTGAAGCTTCCAATTTAATATTTTCTCTGATATGTCCGAATCTTCAATAGAGCAATTATTCCAGACTTCAGAAAAATATTCTATAATTGGTCGTATGAATAGTATATATAGTTTGGTCAAAGCTGTTCTGCGAAAACATATATATTTAGATGCTTTCTGAATAATCATACTAATATGATCAGAACATTTAGCATCAGTGGATAATGTTAGTCCTAAGTGTCTATGACTTTTAACAGGAAGCAAATGCATATTATCAAAAGAGAACTTCTGATCGGAAAAGTCAGTCTGCCGGTTTGCGATTAATAAAATGTCTGTTTTCGAAGTGTTAAATGTAACAAGCATGACGTTTGCCCATGCATTAAGTTTTTCAAGATCATTGTTTATAATAATTTGTACATGTAAAGGGTTTGTAGAAGAAATCGAAAGAGAAGTATCATCAGCAAATAGCGAGTTCAAGTCGTCTGCTATAACGTTAACATAAGAAAGTAATAGTAACGGCCCTATCACGGAACCTTGGGGGAAGCCCAGCAGTTACTCAACGTTTTGTTGATGCTGAAGTTTGATAGAAAGCTCTCTGGTAGTAGTTTGAGAAGTAGCTTTCGAGCCATGATAGAAGTTTGCCGGCAATTCCATATTTTTTACACTTATAAACTAACATTTAATCCACACTCTATCAAAAGCTTTACTGACATCAAGGAACGTTAAACACGTGATTTCACTGGAATCAATAGAAGAACATATTTTATGATATAGTTCAATTAGTTGATGAATTGTTGAACGGCCTGGAAGAAATCCAGATCGATATTTATACATCAAATCATTTTCATACCAAAAATTATATGCATGTCGGAATATAATTCTTTAAAAATCCTTGAAACCACAGCTCATTAGAGAAATTGGTCTATAGTTAGACGATGGCAATTTGTCTCCATTCTAAATCGGCTTGACATTATCTAGCTTTCACTGTGCGGGGAACATAATGGCTTCAACTGATTTATTGATATTTGCAAGGGCACAGACATTTCTTCAACTATATTTTTTAACAGTTGATGACTAATTTCATTGGGTCCAGCGGCTATGTTTAGGTCAAGACTAGTTATTACATTTATAATTTCTTGCTTCTGTATAATGATGTCAGCAATAATAGTTTGATTTCTAACTTCAAAATGCGGTAACTGTTTAGCGTTATTAAATATTTCTTTGACAGTTATGTTTTGAAATACGGCTACATTGTACAACAGCAACAGTCCCTTTAGACCTTTAATACCTTCCAAATATATTTTTTTTAAATGTTGCAATTGCCAAAAATGACATGCATGAATCATGCAATAACTCGGAATGAGTTTCATAACTGAGAAATATGGCTCCACGTGTCAATAATAACTGTCCATATACGCCTTTCTTATCTTCATGTTATCATCTTTAGGCCCAAATGATTAAAAGTAACTAATTCAGGTTCAGAAATAAAAAAGAAAGAAATAAAGAAACACGCACACACACATTCACACACTTTTTCTTGAAAATATTCTTTTTAGGCGTACATTTCCAAAAGTAGCATGCAGACATCATGCAGCAATTTTAAACACGCTGAGGAGGTTGACATCGTGTAACAGGCCAGATTTTGCCTTCGAAAAGGACAAACTATCGCCCGAGACTCGCCCCGCAAAATAGGAAAAAAAATAAAAATATGTTCATGAGTCTAATCTGATAAATTTACGTCATGCAAGGCCTACATTATTCCTGTACACCGATGAAAAGCTCTAAAGATGTTTTCTGATCAAGTTTGACTTTAAAATAAGCCAAAAATTTCACCGTGCAATTTCTCTAGAAAGACCGCAATAATCTGGAATTCCAAGTTGTTGAGCGCAATTTCTTAAGAAAAGGCTTATTCCAAGTTATCGCCCAACATAGCCAATAAATTCGATATGTCCACAGCAGGTAGGGTTGCGTTATTTCACGTGCATTTAAAACTTGCCAAACATAGGATTTAATCTGAAAATATTCTGTATATATTGTCGAAAGGATCCTTCAGCCGACCGTAACTCAAGAGCAGCGAGAAATACCGGTAAGTGTCTGAAATGCAAACCGATGTATGCGGACGAAAGTGTCTGCAGGAAATTGCACATTTTAAAGAGTAGGCGCGATCAGCCCCGAAACCATCAATCAGTAGAGGTTGGGGGGGGGGGGGGATTTATCGGCCTAGGCCACAACCTATCCTCTCCCAGAACCAATCTGAACACAGAGAAAGCTACGATGTGTTCCGATTAGCAGAACCTGCTCTAATTAGTACCGTGAGTCATATAGCTTCCCAAATGAGACGTAATTTATCGTCTAACTGTGATCAAATTACCTCTAGATCCTCCTTGCAAAGGGACCACGAGTACAGTCACGACATTGACAACATAGGGAAGATATGTTACGCCTTTCATATAAGGTTTCAGGTCCGGAATGTAGTCATGTTTATGTTATGTCAGTGCCGGATAAAGGGGCGGGGGCACAAGATGCACGTGTTCTGGGTTCTGGGCCCCCTAGTCTTGCCCCCCCCCCACCCCCCGGTTGCCGTGGATAAAATTACATGTGTTTAAATAAACCATATATACACTCGTAGAGATTTCCCCAAATGTTTGCTTTTAAAAATAAGCTGCTGAATGTCCCCCATCAAGATCCACTCAGCAGTCCTCCAACTATATACTCCCCACACCAGACAAGAACTGTCAATAATTGCTACCAATGCAGTGGTAATCCAGGTAGAATATTTGTGTAAGATATCATTATATCCAACGATATCGATTATCTTTTGAAGTTGAATTACTACTACATCTTTGTGATGTACAAAGATTCGTGGTTACCTGTATCGGTTACAACAAATATGACTGAGCAAGGCATTATGAATAAAACAAAAACAAAAAAACAAGAGAAATTTACAATTAGGGGCAAGTAATGTACAAAATGCTGTTACCGAAGCTTTCTGTGTATGGAAAGAAGTTTAGAATACCAATTTACTTTCAGATACTAACATATCATTGTCTACTGTTTTCTAGCGCTTTTAAGGGATTTAAGATTTAATATAACAGTTGCAAAAGCGTGTGAGGTTGTAGAAGATGGTAGTCAAGACTACGAACTGGAAACATTTGCTTTCAGTACAATACGATTACTTCGGAATAATTATATAATCGGTAAATTATAAATACAGAAATATAATTGATTTCTTTTACAACTACATCGCTAGAGAGAGAACTATCGACATAGCAGCCAAAAAATCTTTAACAAATCCCAGACTTCATTCCCCCAGCATGAGCTTGAAGGATATTTTGATACAGTGTGGAAAAGGTGGAGAAAGTGATCCAGAAAGCTTTTAGAACTCAGCAATAGAAATAAATGTCAAGAACAACAACTACTACTACTAGTGTGCTGCTAATGGTGAAACAGTCACTTTGCTAATCCCACGCCGCTTCTTAAAGTGGTCTAGCCATCCATTGCTAGTTTTGAAACTTGAATCTTGCCCGTGCAAGTTATTGTGAAATATTTCCGCTTGTGCCTTTACAATAGGTCCATATATAGGCACTCCTTCAGCCTTAGTGTGAACAAACCACTGATACAAGGCTTCATCAAGTTGTGTGTGTCTCCCGCTAGTCTGGCTTTCTTTCTCTTCAGTTCCTCACTTTCAAGCATATTAATTACCATTTCTCTTAGTTTCGCTTCTTCCCTCTTCCATCCTTGGATGGTCGATTCGTGAACACCAAAATCTCAAGCTAATTGCATTTGTTTAACACCAGACTTAATCCTGTCAAGGGCTTCAAGCTTCTTTTTAACAGAAAAAGCTTTATGTTTCCGTGTACCGTTATCTATTGTAAATGCCCACCAATTAACACTTTGACACCTATTTGTTTGAACGACACACAGCAAAAATAATTGTTAATGAACAACAATGGATCATTTTAATAGGGATGGATGACATTATTCTCTGGTCAACTGATTGTATGACGATTTTTTAACACCGCCAAGTCACGTGCTTGTGTTTGGAAATTTTTTTTTTTTTTTTTTTTTTTTTTAATGTTTTTATAAATCATTGCACCATAATTTGAATAACCTTTAGCTGTGAGATTGACTGTGATGATCAGCAACTACTTAACGTAAATGATTTATAAGTTAAGGTGAGAATCTTTTATCAACAACCATATGTTTGGTGCTTAGTAGTGTATGCCATTTGAATGAGCAAACATCTGTCGGCTATTGTTTAAGCAACAATTGCAAAGAACCACCTCGTTAAAATATAATGCCTCGAATAAGGAAACTCATGAAAATACTTTCCTATCAGTTTAGATTGAAAGATTTGGCCTTTCAAATTGTTACTAACTGTACATTTCTTTCTGAGAAAGGTAAATGTCAATGGTTTACGCAATTTAGTGTTAAATGGTTTTAAACATGAACTAAAGATCTCTGATAGACAATGCATAAATGCTGCTCTAGTATTATGTTTAATCTATCTGTAGTTATAACTTCAACACAGTTTACTTTTAGGTTGTATTACCTGCCCCATCCTCTGCTGTTGGCACCTATTAATGAATAGTGACAGCTCTTTTCTGGTGTGGGGAGTATAGCTGGAGGACTGCTGAGCGGATCTTAATGGGGTCATTCACCAGTTTATTTTTAAAAGCAAAAATTTGGGGAAATCTCTACGAGTGTATAGGTCTAAACCGTCTAATATTTAGCTTAATATAGCTATAAAAATTATACACATATCAAGGACAATTTAAGGACTGCTTTTAGGGTGTATCTGTAGATCCACCAGGGCCCCCATATCGTAAGTGTCCCGGCCCCCCCCAAAAAAAAATAAAAATAAAAAATAAGCCTTAATCTAGCCCCGTGTTATGTTAGGAGTAACTCATACTGTCAAACAAATATGGTACGTACATTGTACAGAACAATGTGTCTGATTGAAGCTTTTTAAGTTGGGCTTATGTTTCTCAAACAATCGGTTGATATTGTCGCACTATCACTAGCCCCGAATTTGATCTGCCTTCCTGGAGATCGCTGCAATCTAATACATACACTTGAGTCAAACTGAATACTTTAATACTTCGATAATTATTTCTTTCTACAATATACATTAGATGCACGACTTTTTAACTGTCAAAACGATTTATTCTAATTCAATTTTTTCAAAGGGCAATGCATTTCAATTCGACCTGGAGAAGATTCGATACAAGGTTTGCGTTTTAGAGTGTTTGAGAAAACTTTCTAGTTGAATGTACTTTTACTGAAAATTAGCACCTATATGCCTGCACATCCGTAACACATAGTCGTAATACAATAAAAAAAGAGACACTTCTAGTTTATAGTCATCAGCTTGGAATGTATGTGTGAACACGTTAGAATGATCATACATAATTGCTCACTGATACAGTGCACCGGAACTAGAACATGATGCCTCATTAAAAATATCGTGTGTAGAATTTCAACTGTTGACAGACTATGTCAAGATCCAGATGATTGGGAGTGGTATTAGAGGTATAATTCGTATGATGTCACATATATATGTTGAAGTAAATCGGGAATAAACTGAACAAATATGGTCAGAAAAAAAATGGTGAGTTCAAAAGGTCAACTTCAAGGTCATGCATTGCGTAGCTACATGCAAACAAAATGGGCAACTTATAAACAAATTAGATGGGTAGAAAACATTTGCTAGAAAACCAGATGACTATGATACCGGTTGTATTCTATAAATCAATTTGAAGATTCCGTTACATTCGCAAAATTCTTTTAAGCACTACCCGTTAGCTCCAGAGAAAATAATTCCAGATGCAAATGTTTTATCTCCCTTGTAAAAGAAATTAATTGATTATTACAAGGGTACAAAATCAATGTACCAAAACTATAATATACACTGAAAAATAAAGAAAAATATGTCATTCACACCAGAAATATGATGCTTTCCATACAGTTAGGTTTAAAACTGAAAAAGTGTGCATCTTTTCCCTTGTTTTGAACAACAACCGTAGCTTCAGACAAAAAGCAACAAATGGCTTCGAGAAAGTCTTCTTGAAATTAATGAATATCGGTAGGTTTAGCAAATACATGGAAAATCTCAGCAAAAAAACAACGGTAAAATATGTACGGACGAAAATATTTTTTTTAATCTCAGAAAGATCTGTTATTTGCAAGGAGAACAATTATTGATGGTGACTGTGTAAGGGCTAGTTTTTTAAAAAAAATCAAATTTACTAAAGAGATTTAAGGAGGTTTAAAGTGTTAGAGTTGAGCAAATGGCTAATGTATGAATCTTACTACAACAAGCTCAAGAAGCAATACGACAATAGAATGAGACTGATAATAACTTATACGAATCTTCATGTATTCATGTTACAATGATATGTAGAATAACAAAACTTTCTTGTACACTAGTGACAAATATGAGGCTAATGTGTTTGGTTTACCACAAATAAATAAGAAAGTGACTCAGTTTTTCACGGATGAGCTGAATGATGTTCCAACTAGAGAACTTTGTGAGTTAAGATGCAAACTTTATCAAAACATGCGTGAAAAAGAACTAAAATTTAGAGATGTACCGAAACTGCTTTTTTAATCACAAGGAAAATTGTACTGAAAAGTAAATTAAAGTCTAAATAAATCTAAATAAAAAGTCACTACTTATCTCTCTTTGTACATCATCTGTGATAAGATCATTTTCAGTGAAAACAGCTTCTACTGAACACAACCAAAAATAAAACTAAAATAAAATAAATAAAATAAAGTAAAATACACGCGTTTTCTCTCTCTAATTTTTGTTTACAGTGTTGTACTTTTCTACCATCACCCACACAAATAGTTTAAACTATATCCATTAAAAGCTTGTTTGGTTAGCTTAGTTTTTTTTTTTAATATCATAACATAATCTTTTCACAATTAGTCACTCCACAGATTATCATGTTGTAAGGCGGTTCATATATATTGTGCTATAGCTACTTATTTCATGGTGAAACAAGGCTGCAAAATAAACATGCCTTAAACATAGTTGATTTTAGTTAATTGTTTTCAATATTTACCTGAGCATCAGACATAAAATATATATATACATTTTGTGAGCATCTACATTTTTCTTTCTGTTTAGAAAATGAATATCTTGTTGAATTTTAGATAATTTAAGACCACAACCATACAATATGTCATCATTTTTGCTAAAATTAAGCTGGGTAAAATGGTTGCATAATTTATGTATGCTTTTGTTGTTCATAAAATAAATACTTAGTGGCTTATTTAAACTGTTGTTTCGAATGAGAGGAATAAATCATGTTTGGGTGACCTAGTAAATGAGATTTATTTCTATTGCTGAGTTCTAAAAGCTTTCTGGATCACTTTCTCCACCTTTTCCACACTGTATCAAAATATCCTTCAAGCTCATGCTGGGGGAATGAAGTCTGGGATTTGTTAAAGATTTTTTGGCTGCTATGTCGAAAGTTCTCTCTCTAGCGATGTAGTTGTAAAAGAAATCAATTATATTTCTGTATTTATAATTTACCGATTATATAATTATTCCGAAGTAATCGTATTGTACTGAAAGCAAATGTTTCCAGTTCGTAGTCTTGACTACCATCTTCTACAACCTCACACGCTTTTGCAACTGTTATATTAAATCTTAAATCCCTTAAAAGCGCTAGAAAACAGTAGACAATGATATGTTAGTATCTGAAAGTAAATTGGTATTCTAAACTTCTTTCCATACACAGAAAGCTTCGGTAACAGCATTTTGTGCATTACTTGCCCCTGATTGTAAATTTCTCTTGTTTTTTTGTTTTTGTTTTATTCATAATGCCTTGCTCAGTCATATTTGTTGTAACCGATACAGGTAACCACGAATCTTTGTACATCACAAAGATGTAGTAGTAATTCAACTTCAAAAGATAATCGATATCGTTGGATATAATGATATCTTACACAAACATTCTCCACGGATTGTTTACCACTACATTGATAGCATTTCGTTTGACCTTCATATTATGTGAGACGAAGAAAATATCCCGTACAATCAGTTTCTTTGGGCTTACTTCGATATACAAATTTATACACTTTCCGAAAGTTTATTGCTGCTAGGAGTGCATGTGATACAATTTTATGTTGGATTTAATTCATTGTGGCATTTGTTCATGGTTGTTATGAATCATATATTTACCGTATATTGCCATTTATTGTTCTGAAGAGAAAACAAACATACACACTAAAACCCATCAAAAGTGCAATGCATATATACTGGTATTTTACCTTTTCAGTATATGGTTGGCAGAAATCGTTAAGTTTAGATTGCCTTGATTTTTGTAAGTTTACATTATTCTCTTGGTGCGTAGATGAATACAGAGCAAACGCATCTTCCACGTTTGTTTAATGTCAGAGTCAACAAGCCTATTCTCTTTCATTCAAGTAAACCAGGATCTCTTATATGTTTTCATTGACCCCATCAGTTTTCCTCTGTAAATATTCTACGAATTTTCGTGTCTAATATTTCTCCATAGGTGTCAATAAGATCAAACAATTTGAAAAGATTGTTTCTTCCTGATATAACAAGACCGTTATATTGCTCCTCTTATAACTACTCCTGCTACAACCATTTTACTATTTAAAAGTAACAACTTTGGATCCTTCTGGCATTTTTGCCTATTAACTTATTCTTTATGTTTCAAACAAATTATTAAAACAGTGTTCCCATTTAGATAGTATGCGCGTGTTTCTTTTGCACTGTAAATATTAGGTTCGTGATTTATTTAAATGTCTAATGAGTAAGCAACATTTATGTAGCCAACAACTAATTTAATGTAAAATCTAAAATTAAACTCAAAAGAATATACAAGCTGATAATTATTGTATATAAACCTCCTTTTATTCTATTTTTATGACATATTGCTGTATATAATGTAGTTTGTATAACTTGATTTCAGCAAAAGCTGATGGAGCATAGTCGAATCCATAATTGTTTACTAATGTTTGTGGTGTAGTTTTAAATTTAAAAACGTCGAAAAACCCTTTTTGGGTCATGGTATTTAAAATTATCATTAGACTGGAATATTGGTATCTCTTTAGCAATTGAAATTTCATCTCTTAAATTCACAAGTAATTTAATACAATCTGGGTATTCGTGACTCGGTACAATGCGAAAGTCATAACGCAGTATGCTACCCAACATTAATTTGGTTTTATCCTCAAATTCCTTTGTGTATTTGTGGACTTCCGCTTTCAGTGTTTTAATTTAATTATACAACGCAACATTATTTACACCCATTTCCGTTTTCAAATCAGTTTTACATGTCTATATGTTTTTTGTTTATCTCCGTTTGAAATGCATCAATTATACCACTTAATATACGGAGTCTTGTATTAACTTCAGTTTTAAAAGCATCTGTCTCAGCTGAAAACTCTTGTTTCAAATTATTAAAATCTTTTTAGGCGTTTAATCTTGTGGTCTATTCTGTCACAACTAGCTTGCACCACAGTCATATTATTAAACACAACTCTCGATCAACATATTGTGTGGTATCTATTTTAGATTACTCACCACGTAATTTGTTGTAAAATTCGGTGCGTGCAACGTATTTTATTATTTTGATCTTCTAATTCAGCTCTTGAATAGATACCTAAGTTCTTTTCATAGTTCTAATCGTACTTTCATTCATATTTATTTAACTTTTGACGTTCTTTATGTTTGTTATCTTCGTTAAATCATTCTTTTCCTGCAGCTCTGACAGGGTCTTAGAGTTACCAGTTATGTTGTTTTTTAAGTAACTATATTTTGTGCTCAAATCATCTATTACTCTTTTAATTTTTTGTTCGTTTAGTTTTTCCTTGAGGGTTTTTGCAACAAATCCTATCAATTTGCACGAAACCCACTATAAGCCACAGGAACAGCTATACCTATTGATACTCCTACAATACCTAACCCGGCTGATATTCCCTTTACCACCCTACTATTAATCCCATACCACCTGAAAGCAATGCTATGCTCGACTCTACCTAATTCAAAACCTTGTATGCTATTTTATATTTATACCTGTCAACTCTGTAGTGCTCGATCTCTCTAACCAAAATATCTTTTATCATTTAATAATTTGTTTTCAACTAAACTTAATACAATTATGGTATATATGCAGTATAATATATACCGATGGAGTACTTGGTGTCTTTTCACTCATGAATACATATGAAAGAAACAGTTTACACTTTGCAGTGGTAACCGATTTTCTTTTTTTTTTTTTTAGAGGTGGGGGGGGGGAGGTTTACTCTGTAGATATTGTACTATGCACATGATTCGCCGTTTTAGGTAATACTGTTCTATTTTTCACATTATTTCTTGTTTGCTTATTAAAACAGAAATGTAAATACCTTTTTATCCAGAAGTACTCATTTATTATGTAGGGGGAAAAAACAAAAGCAAATAGCTGATCGATTATGGACCAGAAAAGCATACAACTGTACATGAATGATCTGGGGAGACTACACCTGCTGTTGTGCTGGTTGATTACAAATGTAAATATAACTATGGAGCTGGTACCGTGGAATACTGGAAAACATTTAGCTGATGAGATTAATTCTACGGCAAACAAAGACTAACCTACTGGCTGGACTTGCGTCTTTCTGCATAATAGCAATTAACAAAAAACGTATTTCAAGGTTAAATCAAATAATCGGATCATATGTGAAATATATTTTAGGTGCACACTTTTCAAAATATTTCATTTATCACACTATTATGTTTCGACAGTATCAGACACTGTTAAAAGTGAATGCAGCTATTAATTTTAGGACAACATGAATTAAACCCTACAATTAGTACTTATAAAACCCTACCATTTTTACTTATGTATAAATGAACTGTATCCCAAAGATTGATAGGCAGCAGCTTGTGACATTAAGACATGAAACTGAAGCAATTCAAGACAACGTGAGTAAAACTTATGTGGAGAAGAAAAATTATGGTCACGATAGTCTTACTCTCAGTATGGTAAATACAAATGAAAATGAATACCGCCGTTGGATACTTCAGCAATTTGCAATGACTCCTTTAAACTTGAATTAAACCCGACCATTATTACGTATGCACATGTATAAACAAACTGTATCCCAAAGACTAATAGGCAGCAGTCGATGACAGTAACGTGAAATTGTAGACTACAAAAAGGAAGACGAGGTGAGTAAAACCTGGGGTGAAAAGAAAGATTATGACGATGATAATCCAACTCTGAGGATGGTGGAGCCTGTGCAGACCGCGATTGTACCTCGGCACGTGTTCTTCCGCACACCTCTGGCACGATGACACATGACAATATAGAAACGTCAGAAAACAATTGGCCATGAAATAAACTAACAGTTTTGTATATTGATACTAATGGTTGCAGGAAATCTATGGTTTTATTTTTGAAATAGTTTATGAAATTTCAATAGTTCTCGTTGCTTTTTTTACACCTTTGATCAACATTGCAAGTAACAAACCCATTAATGCCATAACAATTAATCTGACGAGATCAACTAAGAAATAAATAATTTGTCCAGCTCTCTTCATTAGCTAGTTTATCAAATTGCAAATAAGAATAGATGTTGATTCTGTTACCTTTTTCTCTAACTCAAACAAATAATTGGGTTCCTTTTTTATGTAATTTTTAATTTTGTCAAAACACGATTCGCTTGGAGTGTGAGGAAGTGATTATACCTGAGTAAGCGACTATACCTGTTTTATGAACATAGTTAGTAAAGTATGACTAATACACAGTTAAAGGCTAATGATATGTTAATTTGCACCAATTCACTTTTACACTCCTACTCAGCCTTGCCCTCCTGGGAACTATTCACATGAATAATTCGTAGCAAAGGAATGGGGACAATTTGTGGTAGAGGAATCGATATGAATATATAAAGAATCTCAATCTGCCAGTAATGAACAGAAACAGCTCATTGCATAGAAATACCCAACCTTTAATAAAGATGGGTTTCAGTGTATCTGATGTATTGAATGCGACTTTAACTGCGTCCCTAGTATATACTGCAGTTGGAGGAAACTTTTCCGCACACCTCCATCCAGAGTTGGTAAGTAACTTTCAGATGTATTGATGCTCTGATGGGTAAGCACAGAGACGGTTTAAATTTGACTCACTTTTGGAAAGCCATTTAGTCTCTGCTCAAAATACCTCTATAACTGGAATTATGTCTGGTTGAGACTGAAGTCATTGTATATTTACATTAAAATTTCAAATTTACATTTGAGATTTATCTTGAAATTTGGCAATGTCTCTCCTTTAGCGCGGACTATGTACAACACAACTAGCTCTCCATTACCGCAGAGTATGTACAAAACAACTATCTCCTACGTACAGTGGATTATATACAAAACAAGTATCTCTCCCTTACCAAGGATTATGTACAAAACAAGTATCTCTCCCTTACCGAGGATTATGTACAAAACAACTATCTCTCCCTTACCGAGGATTATGTACAAAACAACTATCTCTCCCTTACCGAGGATTATGTACAAAACAACTATCTCTCCCTTACCAAGGATTATGTACAAAACAACTATCTCTCTCTTACCGAGGATTATGTACAAAACAAGTATCAGAACACTGCTGGTAAGCTTGTTTATAAAAAAAAGATATAGCTTTTTATGATACGAACATGCTGGAAACTAATAAATTATAATTTATCAATTTTGACACAACATGAAACTTTAATTCAATGAGAAGCCTACTAGGACTACATTCTACATTCGTACACCAAATGAACAGCATAGCTTTAAGGTCGTTTATTAATAAAGCTACAAGTTTTGTATCTTTTTTTCAAAGCATGAAATTATATCGCCAGAAGGATATTAATAATAAAAAGTAATGCATGCATCTCAAAGTATCAATAGCAATAACGGAGTCGTTTCGACCTACTGAATGGCAGCAACTGATCTGAGTAACTCATGGACTACTTCAATATCTCTATTTGGAAATTGGGATATTGAAATCGTGTTATTTACTGCATATAAATGCCAGTCATTGCAAACATATCACAATTAATGCAATTTTTTAAATAATATGATAATTCAGTATAAAAGTGCAATGCAAAAGTATAATGTAATAATTGTATCCTTTATTTTGAACGTATTTCCCTCATTTGGTATGTACAAATGAGAGAGAGAGAGAGAGAGAGAGAGAGAGAGAGAGAGAGAGAGAGAGAGAGAGAGAGAATACAAGGTTTAAAAATGTATCTGCTTTCCACAAATTACTTTATTTATGACGGGAACTTTTGAGTAAAAGTCTTAGTTTAATATTGTTTCTTATCAACCTCTTTTCATATGCCCCTTCTAATTCATTTCAATTCACTTTTATTTAAGATATAAAAGGTTGCTTCCTCTACGCTTATTCATAGGCACTAATTAGATAAACAGTTTTTTTTTAAAATTTTTTTACTACTTTGACTATGAAATGGCGTGGGTTTTTCATCTGTGATTTATTATTTATTTTAGAAAAAAAAAAAAAAAAAAAGAGATGACTTTATTTTTTTTTTTCTTTGCGGTTAAAGTAGGTGGAGACCATCCTTCAAACGTTATATATTCTCCTACACAAGTAATGTACATTTTAACATTGGAGCATTACATGCGATCATGAAAAAGAAAAAGAAAATATTTGTATCCGCCTGAAATATGTCATAACTTTTCAAGTAAATTAAACAAAATATTTGGGACCAAGGGGAAAACATGCATTACTGTTGATCTCAGCAATGTACAAAAATGTACAAAAATAAACCCACTTAACTCCTAAAGTTGTAAGTTCCGGGAATTAGTTTTTAAAACGAATTTTGAGTGATTTCAATGTCTAGTCTTGTCCTCTGTAAGTCCACGTTGAGTTGCTTTCCATCAAAATTTCGGAATATTTTTGAAGTAGTTTAATTTTAGAAAATAAAACCTATATAGACCATGGGTGAGCCATAATGATGGTTGCTCCCTTCGTGTGTGTGTGTGTGTGTGTGTGTGTGTGTGTGTGTGTGTGTTTTACGACAGAGCAACAGTTTGAAGATTATATCGTGCCTAGGTAAGAAGAGTAAAAGGCCTTTTCCAAGGATACACCACAATAACTGATTTGGGCTGATAACCGATAAGTGAAATGGTACTGTAAATAATATGTACATTACAGTAACTGATTTGGGCTGATAACCGATAAATGAAATGCTACTGTAAAAAATATGTACATTACAGTAACTGATTTTGGCTGATAACCGATAAATGAAACGTTACTGTGGATAATATGTACATTACATTAACTGATTTATACTGATAACCGATAAATGAAATGATACTGTGGAAAATATGTACATTACAGTACATTACATTAACTGATTTATACTGAGAACCGATAAATGAATTGCTACTGTGGAAAATATGTACATTGCAGTACATTACATTGACTGATTTGGGCTGATAACCGATAAATGAAATGCTGCTGTCAAAAATATGTACATTACAGTAACTGATTTAGGCTGATAACCAATAATTGAAATGCTACTGTGAAAAATATGTACATTACAGCACATTACAAATATGGATTAAACGAATGTCGATACATACAATTATCCTGAATTGAAAAGTAATATCACCCAAGATATTTCAGCATTAAAACGTCTTCTTTACAAAGGGGAAAGGGGTTAATGATGTGTGTGTGTGTGCGTATATATATATATATATCTATATATATATATATCTATATATATATATATATCCCTTTCAATATTATGTTCATCGGGTTATATATAGAGGACATATGCGTTTTTGTGTGTGTAGATATTAGAAATATTTAATGAGTGAACTGTAAGCGTTATATTGTCATGAGTGACGAAGCCACTAGTGACAATACAAAATGTTTCTACTTCACGAGAGAAATATTTCTTTATATTTACTGAAGAAAACGTAGATTTTGTTCTTATTATATATTTTTAAGGCAAAATCGTCGATTTGGATTGATTGTTTTCTCCATTATGTGACAATGAGATTAAACGGCTGCATTACGACATTGATTAAAAGAAGTTACGACATTTTTCAATAATTTTAGGACAGCGACGTTTTACAAATTTAGCTTGCACATGTAATGCTTCAACTTGTGTATTTTGTCAAATGTTTAATGTTTTCATACATAAATGAAGAGATTTTTTATTTTTGTTAATGCGTTTCTTGGCCGATTGATACAGTGAACATTGTTGGGGTCGGAATACTGTAGAAACATTACAGAGCGGTCGTATCCGACAGACTTCAGAGCGTAACATCTTTAGACAAAAGATTTTAATAATTGTGAGTTTACCTGTTAGGATTTTGGTTCTTTATTTTGTTTATTTCTGTATTCAAACGTGAATTGTGTGTCCTTGGCAACCTTGCAGTCTAGTTCGGTAACAGACCCTGCACCCACATTTCGATTATCACTTGATTTCGGTTTGCAATCTACATTCATCCATCCCCGATTTCTCAATCGTTTTAAAACATGATTATGATTGTGATGAGAGTTAAAATCGCTACTTAAACAATTGTATTATTATATTCAATCAAGCGTTTTTTCCTAAAAAGTTGAACCGTTTTTCGTGGAGCATAACAAGTATTCGATACTGTATGTGTGACACTGAATAGCAAATAGAGACATGTCATGTAAGTTCAGTCTCTAATAATTTGCATGATTTATGTACAAAATTGCTTTTTTTAAGTTTACTACTTGAAGCCTACCTTTTGTTGTTTGGAGTTCGTTTCTATGCATTTTTGATGCTACCTCCTCATTGATTACATAAATGTAAACTAGAGGGTCTACAGTCTTGATATAGTTGAAGCACTGTTTATCTTGAAACCCTAAAAGGGAGGGAGAGAGAGGAACAGAAGAAGAAGAAAAATAAAATAGGCTTAAATATGGAAATACAGGTTTGAATAGCATACATAGGGTAGATATATTTCAAAAATGGGAAATGAAAATAGTTCCAAAAGTGATGTCACCACTGTAGTGATAAAGGTGATATCGCCACTGTGGTGATAAAATTGGCATCGCCGCTGTGGCTATATCAATTTTCTATCTACATTTCAATATCTCATTATGACATATATGATAAAGTTTGTCACCCTTCAAACTACTTCGCCTTTATTCAAACCTCCGGCAAGCCCGTATAGTTTTAAGAAATGACATGCCTAGCTACGTATACGTTTAAGACATAAAACTGAATTTTTAATACCTTGCTGATACCTCTTGAAACACCCATTTCAATATGGAGATAAAGTCATTTTGCTTCTTAAAGTGAAGATCAGATTCAACATTTAATACGTTGACTATTATGTTCTACTGACAATAATAACCCAACCTCAAAGCAATACCGCCTTACAACGTCTTCATATAAATAAATTTAGGGGTATAAATATCTGAAAATGTTTGCAACCAGCCTTTATTTCTATTTATTCTCCACCAGCCTTTATTTCTATTTATTCTCCATCTGCAGCATAAATGCAGATCATAGGCATATTGTTCAATGGTTCAAGGTTACCTCGGATTCACTAAACCAAGGCGATGTGTGTACAAACTGTGTATCTGTTGACGTAACCATGCAGTTGTGCGCCAGAGACTGACAGAAAACAGACGTTGTTGAAAAAGATATCAGAGTCCACTCTATGCCCACAGGGGATATAATCTATTTGGTGACGTTCGGCTGAGAATGTGTTTAATCTGAAACAATTGACCCCCAAACAAGGAAATTATTAGTTACATGTCTTTTTGCAGGGTGGACGGAAATGTCTGGTCTGTTTGATTTATTTATATTAAGACGAAGGCGAGGGATGAAATTAAATCAAAAATGTTAGTATATCCCCATCCACTCTGCTAAATCACCAAGTAAATATTTTGTCCCATTTTTAGAAAATTCTAGACACTGTTTGAACTATTTTTCAATTAAAATGAAATGGAAGTTTTGAAAGTTATTTTATGTGTATTTATGAAGTAATGGGTACGATTTAAACCAAAATTATGTTCTCCGCCACTTATTTCTGACATTACTGGACGTGGCGGAGAGCAACAGTAAAGCTTTAAGTAACGGTTGAACTGTTGCACCGGTATATATTTCTGATTCAGGAAAGACATTTCAATGTATGGCTGAGCTTTGTATCCTTGCTTCAAACCTAATTCCTCTTTTATCAATACATTACATCTAATATTTCCAAACACTACGGGTAAAATAGCAATCATTTTCATGATCGACCACCTATCAATCTAGCGGCTATTAAACTCTTATAATTAAGCTGCTGATTCATGCGTTCAGTTCGTCTAACCGCGACTAGCATTCACGGATAGTTATGTCCGAAAATAATAATAATAATAATAATAATATTTGCAGATGCGATTGTGAATGATGGATATAGATTCTGAATTCTTTCAATCAACTGAAACCATATCCCATTGAGAGTGTCTTAATCAGCGAGAACCAAATTGTTTTCTATATTATATGCCGAATTTCATATTACCAGTCAGAATGATCTTCCCGGGTGATTAGCCAATCAAATTTCGAAAACTTGATATAAATGGTCATGAATGACATACCGTATCTGAAGGTAACCGCTCTGCCCTAGTCTTACGTCCCTTTTCTCCCTTCTATGAATAAGGGCAGCTTTAATCGAAAGAGATGAGAAGAATTTCAATCCTTAATTGATTTTAATACATTTTGTACAAAAGCAGTGTTTGCCATAAACAAGGTTATCTTTATAATTTCTAGACACGTTTTTACAGCCATTTAAATCCTTTGATTTCACGTATACACACAAAGAACTCTTAATGTACGAAAGCTATCTTCTTTGAGAGTGGAGATTTACTTTAATAGAATGTGCTAACTGTGACCAAGATATATTACAATGTATCCGACCGTATAAATTCAGACAAAACTTTTATAACAGCAGCTCCATTAACACGATATTTTGATGTATCTGATATGCACAAATCAAAATCGGATTGAAACAAAATAATTGGATGGATTTTTTGTTCATTTGTATTGCCGTAACTTATTTAGCATTATATGCATTAAAATAAATGTGTACACATACGATGGGTTAGGCCGGAATTAAATTCAGTTTATTCCAATACTGACGGAGGAAACGATGAGACCAGTTGTTTGATTTTACCCCTACTCTTTCGAAGAATAGGCAAACAGCTTTTTCTTCAGCCATCTGTGGCGCCGGTGTCAATTTCAACATTTAGAGAGCGACATTAGGAGACTGGGTCAATTATCGCCAATTATAGCCGTTTTCCGGAATTAAGCTGCAATTTGCCACGAATGCTTGTCATTAAAAAAACTCATAACATTTAAGTGTGTTAACTGCAATTATCAAATATAGCAGTGAAAAATATTTATTGATTTCCTTTTGTGTTTTACTACTACTACTACTACTACGAGCTCCACCAGTTTCAAAATATGAAACTAGAAACGCACTTTATTTTGACAGAGGTTGGACTACTCTTGCAGAGAGAAGAAATGGTAAAGATCTGTTTACGTTTTATAAAATCGTCATCAAGCAATGTCCACGTTATATCACATATGTAATCCCACCTTATGCACAAAATGTAGCTTCCTACAATCTAACATTAACAAACTCTTACAAGCTCGTTTAATCTTGATGTAGTAAGTCATTATTTAACAATTTCTTCCTACCATTTATGGCGAAGAAATTAAACGAGTTACCTCTAACGATAAAAAAAAAAAAAAATTCCGTACTAACAATAATTTAAAAATAGTATTAAAAATATGCTGTTTCAGAAGCATCCTACCTAACCTGTGGCTATTGCACAGCTTTTGTTTTATTAGTTAGACTGAGACACAAATTTAGTACTTTTAATTATGATCTGTTTTGGCCAAACTTAATACCTGATACTTCCTGTTCCTGTCGGCATCCCACAGAAAATGGCTATAATTTCATGTTATGGTAATCAGTGATATATATTGTTTCAGAAACTCACCATTCCTAATTTTGATAAATTGAATAAATAGTTTGTTTGGAAAGGACTCAAATGCCACTAAATGAAACATCTGTATTAAAATAGAAATGAGGACATTCATTATGAAAGGAGATATTAAAATATACATAATTGTGAGATTAGTCGTTGACATAATTACTTGTATTCCTATTATATGGTAATCTCATGTACACATAATTAGTCAATTAGATAACATGCACTATATATATATATATATATATATATATATATATATATATATATATATATATATATATATATATATATATATATATATATATATATATAGTTAATAAATGGGTCGTATACACCTATTGCCCACATGGTTATACTTCTATAATGGAGATGAGCCCATTAAGTTGGACAAACTGTTTACGATTCATGTGCATTATGTAAATTTTACCTATGACAATAAAAAATGGTTAAAACAACCATTGAATTGTCCGCAACATCGACAGTAATCAATATTACAGGGTACAGAAATCAACAACTGAGTCTAGCGTAGTTTGTAATTAAAATCGTTTATCACAGATATAGGTATACGATTATAACACTACGACCATCTTCCCTCTGTAACAATAATATAATTAATGATAATATTAATCATTACCATCATACTACTACTACTACTACTACTACTACTACTAATAATAATAATAATAATAAAGATTAATAATAATAATAATGATAATAAAGATTAATAATAATAATAATAATAATAATAATAATAATAATATTATTATTATTATTATTATTATTATTATTATTATTATTATTATTTTCAGAAGTTGCCACTGTGTACGTCTTTGGACCAAGTGTGTGATGTAGCCTTGAAGATCTCACCAGTAGACGGGACCTCGGAGTATCACAGTGACCAGACCATATGCCAGTGTCCTGGAGGGATAGAGTGCCCAAGAGGGTGGTTTGCAGATACCAACAGAACCCTCTACCAATCTGTCTACTCCACAGGTATGCTAAGTTTTCAGGTCAGCAAAGCATTTCTTTTTAGATTTGATCTCAATTAAAAAGTGAGCGTAAAAAGTTTACTTACCTTTGTTTCGCATTCATTTATTTCGATCTTAAAATTCATACCTATACTGGCGTAAATGCATTACTTAAAATTCATACCCATACTGGCGTAAATGCATTACTTAAAATTCATACCCATACTGGCGTAAAAGCATTACTTAAAATTCATACCCATACTGGCGTAAATGCATTACTTAAAATTCATACCTATACTGGCGTAAATGCATTACTTAAAATTCATACCTATACTGGCGTAAAAGCATTACTTAAAATTCATACCCATACTGGCGTAAATGCATTAGTTAAAATTCATACCCATACTGGCGTAAATGCATTAGTTAAAATTTATACCAATACTGGCGTAAAAGCATTACTTAAAATTCATACCCATACTGGCGTAAAAGCATTACTTAAAATTCATACCCATACTGGCGTAAATGCATTAGTTAAAATTCATACCCATACTGGCGTAAATGCATTAGTTAAAATTCATACCCATACTGGCGTAAAAGCATTACTTAAAATTCATACCCATACTGGCGTAAATGCATTAGTTAAAATTCATACCCATACTGGCGTAAATGCATTAGTTAAGATTCATACCCACACTGGCGTAAAAGCATTACTTAAACTTCATACCTATACTGGCGTAAAAGCATTACTTAAAATTCATACCTATACTGGCGTAAAAGCATTATTGACTGTCAACATGCATTCAACAGGTCAAAAAGTGGAGATGAAACTAAGCTACTGCACCAGCAAAGCCACCCCTGAAAAGGAATGTTCTGAAAACGAGGTCAGCATAACACTGCGTGGAACAGGACCAATCGCATACGAAGTAATTGGTGACGTCCAATGCAAGTGTTCACACCCATTGGAGCTCCACAGTGCGAAACCCAGCGGAATATTCGTTGACAGAGAATATGCTTGCAACAAGGTAATGAAACGGTGATGATTGTACAATCTAGGAAAAATTGGCATATATATGTGATGCAAACTTCCTTTAGACGTTGGTAGATTTGATTGATAGATTTTGGAATTAACAACGTGTCCGGCCATTCGGCCATGTAGGTTGGATAATAACCGTGTAGGTCTTTTACTTACAAAGCGCATTTAATATATGGAGTATCGATGTAGGATTTATATGATTGACAACATAACGACACGAAATTAAAAAAAAAAAAAAATTCAATATTGATTTTACCAAAAGTTTGTTTTTTTCTCATTTTATTTTCAAAGATTTTACAAATCTTTGCCTGCATTTTTAAAAGCTTGAACTCGTTTCGCACTTAGTCCAACACATGTTGCCATGAAATCAGTTTTACATAAGCTATACTGATGGCTGATTTGCTTTATGCCTACGTACTGTTGTGCACAAGTTTCATCAGATATTCTTTTTTTTTTTCTCCAGCCTTTCTGTGATGTTAAAGCAACCAAGAAGCCTGTGTGCGAAAAAGTAACCAGCAAGACTTCTTTCTTTGGACATCGTATGCAAAGTTACATCCCTTGTATCTGCCCTACTGGGACCACATGCTGGGTAGAAGGGTCAAAACTCCCTCAAGCTAATGGCAAAAGCACAGAGTTCTATTGTGAATTTCTTCCAGTGTGAACCTTTCATGACTATCTGAACTGGCATTTGAAATACCGATGAATATAAATAAAATGAAAATTTCATATGATAACAATTATATTTAAGAGTTAGACATATTCTCGTTTCTACGATCTCTGAAGCAAAACATTTCTTTACGAATACAGTTTTGCATCTTAAACACAGAATATCACGTTTTAAAATCGAAAACTGAATCTAATAAATGAGACGAATCTAATAAATGATACGAAGATCAGACATTCTTTTATATAGAAAGCTTCTAATCATTTCGCATTGCCAATGGTATAAAGAACACGACTGAGTCGCTTTCAAGTACATGTAAAACAGTTCTGGCATGACTTGTTGCTAACAGCAGGATCAAGGCTTATACTTATTCAAGCTACTTTAGGAACAAGACTTTCGCATACCAACCAACACCATGAATGCATACTGCCATTGTACTTGAGTGGAAAATACCGTTACCTCCTTGTTAGCGTTGATAGTGTTTCCTCAATCATATTAATCGGAACATAAATGCATATTTCACTTGCCTATGCTCAGTGTTTCCTGCCTGACTAACTTCTCCAGCAGTACTAGACTGATACTTCCTTGGTAATCTATAGAATTTCTCCTAATTTATTCCCGTATAGATCCTATTAACATATTGATCCCATTCTGCAAGGGATACAATGTATAACCCATGAAGCTGTGCATTTTCTCCTAAATCTGAGATGGACATCAGATTATCCTCAGGTGTTGAAGAGATTTCAATTAATATAATATCAGGAGATAATGTCTATTTATTTAAAAGCTTGGGCGGAATAAAAGTGTGCTAAAAGCTAGTTATTTTGAAGAAAAGCATTTTAAAAAATGCAAACGTTCATTTTAATGATTTAAACCTTAAAAAGAGACACTCCGATGTTTTAGAAACATGCAGATTTACATATTAAATTTAATGATGATAGCATGGAAACGCAACAATGCCAACTCTGCTATTACGATGTAGAAAACAATGAAGTATGAGGGAGGACTAAATAACGTATCTGATGTGGGTACATGCACAAATGTGTATTCCGGTAAATTACGACTAAAACTCGAATATCTCGTAACATGTACAAGGTCAATCTATAACGACACAACAGAAAAACAGATATAGAATTTATGGAGAATAAAGTTCGATTGAAAACAACAAAAGGTGACTCGGTATATGAAGTAGCTGGTTTAGAATCGACAGCAGGAATTACAAAATTTGCCATAAATCTGAAATCATTCATACATTTGAAAAGATCGAAAAACTTTGCAAATTGCTTAAAATATAAGTACCTGTTTTAGATGGTCGTCCAGTTGGCTTGTTAGTAGCAACAACAAACGATTTATCAAGCTTAAAGTATTCTCTAGATATTTTTATACCGCTTAAATAAGCAAAGTCAGAGTACGGCCTCACTTAAGGTGGACCTGCCAGAGCAAGACAAAGAAACAGAATTTAAGACATCTTTACAACGATCCTGAAAGTCCAATTGCTCATACAAATAGCAATCAATTGTGGGAACAAATTAAAAGGGACCAAAATGAAATAAAATCTGCTGAATTGAAAGAATGGTTAGCCAAACAATCTATCTACACAGTACACAACGAAACGAGAAAAAGGTTTTCCTGCAAAAGAGTTTGTTGGTTACTTTGATAACCAGGGGATGACAGCTATAGTTGATATGCAAGCATATGAAAAACAACAACAGATACAAATACACTTTTTAACGGATAGATATCTTTTCACAATATGCTTGGGCTGAGAAAGTTAAAACAAAAGAGGGGCAGGACATAAACCATGCTTTTAAAAAAATCTTCAAAGAGCGAAAACCTGAGTTTTATAACAGGAACGTTAGGGATTTTTTGGAAAAGGAAAACATCGAATTTTTTTTCAACTTCCTCAGACACAGACGTATATGTACTAGAAAGATTTAACAAAACATTAAGACTATAATGTGGAAGTATTTCGCTCAAAATAAAACCAAAAGTGGGCTGTTCTTTTGCCAAATTTAAATGAGGCACACAAAAACATTGATCCATAGACGTGACTCCGGTTGAAGCAAGCAAGAAAGAAAACAGATCAAGAGTATGGATCGATCTATTCGGTTATTTGACAAGTGATACATTTGAAATGCCTAAATTTAAAACCGGCAAAACAGTCAGATTTTCGAAATACAAAATAATGTTGAAAAGGGCTACCTTTTTAACTTTACAGAGGAAATATTTAACCAGGCAAATAATTTTAAGTGATACGGTCGTTTGCAAATTTGAAGAGTTAAAGAGAGAGGATATAGAGGGCATGTTTTACAAACAAGAGTTATCTCAATATGACAAAGATGATGATATATAAAAAGTTTAAATGTTTATGATGACCAAAATAATGAACTGTAAAAAGTATGTACTTCTAAAATGGAAGGGATAGATAAATAGAAGAGTACATGAATAGAAGTTTTAAAGAGTATGAAAACTTTGATTTTTTGTAAAATAACCAGTCTCGAAATGTAGAAGAAAACAGCGAGTTAGAGAATGATAAAGTTAAAAAAATGTACTACTTGCGGATTTATGATCAAGAACACAGAGGAGAAAAAGCATCACCAGTAAACTAACAAATTGGAACACATTACAAATTTGACAAGGTGACTACAATGTAGAGAATGTCTTAGCTGTGTAATAAATTAAATTAAGGAAGCAATGAAAAGAGATAACATTCCAAAAATGTGAAGTTGATTCCAACTACATCTAAAAAAGCTGAAAAAGAAATACAATGCTACAGACTACAAGATTGTCTATGGGATTTTAAAGAAAATATAAGGAAAAGAAAATCAAATAAATGGTAATTAAATGAGGACATGGAAACTTCTTTTAAATTTCTTTCAATGAGGTAAATCAATCATGTCAAACTTCACATTTTTCCAGGACAACTGTTTTACCATAAACAATTTTATCAATCTTGTTATAAAGAATTACCACCAAATTAACCAAAATCAGTCAATACAGAGAAATTCTTTACATAGCATTTAATTTATTTAAGTTCTGGGAGTAATGCAAATTAAACAACTGAACTAAATGGTATATTTGAGAAACACTCAGTTGTAAAATGTTGAAAATGCAACAAAGAAAGACTGTTATAGGAAATGGAAAACAAATACAAAATACCAGAGATGAAAGTGTAAAAGCAACGAGATTAAACTTTTATTATAGTGTAGGAAATTAACAGATTAACAAATAAAGAATGAGTTGCATGTAAATGTGGAAACAAAAGTCATTTATTTGCACAAATAAAGACAATTTCTGATACGCATTATAGGTGAACACTATTTTTGTGAATTGTACCAAAGTCACACATGCTTTCGGCATGATCTGACTAATGGGTTAGCACAAACTAACACTTTATCTGAATGTTAAATACCTTTACCTGATGATAATGCACTCAAATTAAATTACAATAGCATCGATTTTAAACAATTTAATTTGATCTGTAAAAATTGTTAAATTCCATCACAGCATGACTGGAGATACCTCAAGGGAAAAAGAAGTAGAAAACCAAATCGATATTGGGCCAAAAGAACATAAAACAGTACACTAAAGTTTTGGGGAGCCAATACCTGATGTTGTGTTAGCTGCTTACAAACTTAATTATAACAATAGAGGAGATACTTTTGAAAACTGGAGAATATTGTGAGCTGATGAAATGAACACTATGACAGACAAACATGAACCTACTGGCTGGACATACTTCTTTATACAAGATAGCAACGGTTTAACGGGTGAAGGTATTGACAATTTAAATGAAAGTATCAGGAACTGTGTAATCTACATCTTATGTGCACAAGTTGGAAAGAAAGTATCTACTACAAAAACTCCGCTAAAAAAATATTGGAGTTCGTAATTGAAGGACGCCAAGGTTGAGATACAGATGAAAACATTATAACATAATTCCAGAACTATGTATCACAATCATACATACAAATGGAATATGCTGTCGGTGGTGACGGTATATTGTTGTTACCGAGAGACATGGTTATGACAATGTGTACTTTTGTTGGATGCAAGAACTTAAAGAAATCCAAGGACACGTTTAAATTAGACATAAATCGTATTATCAATCTCGATACATCAATTATTGGTGGTATTCCACAGACAGATAAACAATATGTGTCAGTATGACAAGAAATTGTAGAGGACGAAACAGAAGTCAACGTGAGTAAAATTTATGTTGAAAAGAAAGGGTTATGATGATGATATTTCTAATGTCAAATTTGCTAATGCGACTAACATTTTGTACGTTCAGACGACACATGACGATTTAGTAACGGCTGCGTTAGCTGCTATAGTTAACTTTTTGAAATAGTTTACGAGTTCAACTATAGTGCTCTTCCTTTAGGAGACCTCGCCTTCGTCGATGATATTCTTTATAAGATAGACCTCAGCTACGTTGACGAGTTTTGCTAATTTGTTATCCTTCTGGATGCTGTCATTACAACTAGAATAAAAAATGCAAAAAACAAATCAACTAAATTAGTAAAATAGCATGTCTAATTGTTTTCAAAAGTACGCTTATCACTACCAATAATACTCGGTAAACGCGACGTTCATCTTTCACTAACTCAAACAAATAATTACCAATTTCATTAAGCCCTTTTTAATTTTGTCAGCGAACAAATCACCCTTGTCTCACGGTGGAGCACTACCGCCTACTCTTCCTCCTACACCATCTACTAAACCTTTCAAAAAATTTTCTATAGACAGAGCAACATTCCAGTGGCTACGGTATCTACTGTTGCATCGTTTTCTGGAAACAGTTTTTTCAGCCTTTAACCAAATGGTAATTTTGTTTTAACTTTTGAATTGATTTTTTCTTCTTCAATACTTTGTCTGAACACGCACTCCGATTGTCCAACTACTTGCGCTTTTAGATTTTCAACCCATTCCATCTGTTCTTGCAATACAGTTTTTATTTGTTAAGGTGGGTGTGCTTCTTTGCTGATGTCGTATTTTTGCTATATAATCTGTTTTTCATACATCTCAACATCAGATCATATAAATTCTTTTTTCGAAATTGACAACTGCATTTACACAACCTTTTAATTGTCTTTCCTCTTGTGTAGTAGCTGCAGGTGGAAGTTCTCCGTCTAAGGGTTCATAACTCGTTTGCATCTCAATTTTCTTGGATTGAAAAACAGGAGGTTGCAACAATTATTAAGGTTCTGTATCGAAACCGTACGTATTACACCACTAGCGTACCCCTCCGGCGGAGAAGATGTGTTCCTAAGCAAACCCGTCAATGGGTAATAGCCATTTATCGCCTTGACTTGTTCAACATAATGTAATCCACAGCTTCTCTCCAGTCTGGACTGCTTCAAGTGTATGATGCTAGTACTAATTTGATGTTGCATTTCCTCAAACATTGAACTGTTTTACCATCAGGTTTTTCATAACAAGATTTTTGTTTTTTATTCTAGAGTTATTTATTTTCAATTCATATTGTAATTCAATCATTCCAAGGCCTTCGTGTAAGTTCTTGATGTACAAGCATGTGGTGATCACCAGCACCTTTACATCGAGGTTACAGGTTCAAAACGTCCAACTCTTTGCTGCAAAATCTCACTAGCAAGATTTATGGTATCCTCAAAATGTACTCCTGTACTTTTATTACATCAGCATCTTCAGACAAATAATTTTAAATGAATAATCGAAATTATCACCACTCTATGGCATTTTTTCAGTTATTTAAATAGTTAATAAATGGACAAAGCACGGCTGAAGAAAGAATTAGGGTTTATCGAACAGAAATATAGCGATAACCCCATTTCTACAAAACTGAAGTGTACAAACATGAATTAAACATAGCTAATGCAAATGGAATGTACAAAGAGATAATCGGTACAAATGTAACAGAAAATGAGTTGTAAAAAATAAATGATAAAGAAATCAAGAAGATATATAAAATCTTTGCCAATTCTAGAGCTGCTAAAAGTTGCAACTCACGGTCAGGTGCTGTAATTTACATTGACATCACCAATTAGAAGATTTATTCCGAACGATAATTTATATATAACTGAAAGATGCAAACATAACATAGAATTGTATCAGATACTTCACTGGATTTTTTTTTATTCATCTTGGGATTGCCTCTATCTGCTTCGAGTCCTACTTTGACAATATTTAGAGGAAACACATCTCCGATGGAGACAATTTCAATAAAGAAGTAGAAAAAAGGAGGAAATATAAAATATTGAAAATATTCTTGATGAATAAAACGTATATTGGTTGTTCTGTTGTTGATGGATTTGTGTCTTGACAACAATTGTTACAGTAGTTGCTCTTTCAGGAGTAGCTCCTTACGATACAACAAAGTATCACAGGAAAAACAGATGAGACAATACTGTTCAAAATGTCCTCAGTGATGAAATCGGACAATTTTGAATGATTGACTTTTTATGTGCTCTTCTATCTTTTGCCTCGAATGAACTTTATAATTTTGTTTGCATGTTTACACTGACTATCATATATTTATTATTTGACTAGTGAGAACATTTTCTTTGTTGCTCAGGGTCTGAAATATTTTAAAAAGAACATTAAATGGATCAATATTAAAAATATCTTCACTGACACCAGTCTTTGTAAACATTTAGCCATCTCCTTTAGAAGTTAATAGATGGAACACAAAGTATCTTCAGAGTTGTATCTGAGTTAATGTTGTCTCTTAGTGCTTGTAAAATTCTAACTCTAATTGTTTGAATTAATCTGAAATTTGTGTTATTGTACGTCCTTTGTCTGATACTTTTATGCATCCGTTATAGTGCCCTCTGTTTTCGTTTGCCTTTTGTATTAGATTCTTTCTTGTATTCTTGATTTTCTGTCTACAGCTATTTCCCTTGTCTTTTTTAATAATTCGTTTTAACGATGTTTACAGTAACTACTAAGTTTGTAAAACTCATTGATATCTTTTTCCATTTCGCATTGTGAACACACCTTTGTATCCATATATTTTATTTCCTCAATTCAATCTCAAATTATCTTTCATTGTTGAAGCTAACGTTGAAAGATTGTTCTATGTACACATTGCATTGACTTGAATTTAATTGATATTTCTTTTAAAATAAATGAAAGGTGAAAAAGACGAAAAGTAAATATATGAATCTTAAGTTGAAAAATCAGTAGAGAAAGTACCTTAACAAAAGCCAAAAGATCCACGTAGAATTAAACTTGGCAGACAACTTATAAAACGGTTACAGGAATTTTAAAACATTAACCCAATCCAGAGCAGAACGTGTAAAGAACATAAAAGAAGATTATAAAACATCGCACATTGCACCTTGAAAGCAAGACGCTCTGCTTTAAAGAAAAGAAACAAACTCAAACAAAATCTTTTATTGTATAGTTTGTGGTATAACTGCTTTAGGTATCATGTTCCATTTGGTTAAAAAGTAAAGTTGTTTCTGTTTTTAAAGCTGATTGGATAACAAAGCCTAAATTCTACACACCTAAAGAACAAAATCTCAAGACTTTATTTACATGCAACCCGATCTAAATGCTTTCAATTTTAAATCTTTATTTACATGCAACCCAATTAACCGGTAAATGCTTTAAATATTCAGGTAATAAATAGCATAGCTTTAACTTTCACACAAATGTCAAGCGAAACATAAATACAACTAACTCTGTCATCCAGCAATTAAATTTGCTCTCACTGTTGTATACAGTATGCTCTTTAAAATAACTATTTAAGATGTCAAACACGGTTATTGGAGAAATTGAAAAACTAATCATTCCATTTTTATTTATTCATAATCGACTAGTTAATTGCACACAGACTTCTATCGGATAAGATTGTTATTGCTGTACTGAGTTAAAATAAATTATACATTACTAAATTCTTTAACGTTTTGGTTAATAAATATTATAGCTTTTACATGCAGAGAAATGTGCATCATGAACAGAATTTGTCATGCAACAATAAAGTCTGCTCTTACGGTAGCCTAGAGCATGAATTGGAAAAAAGTTATTCATGTTTTATAATGGCTCACAGAATTAGCTATGCTCCAATATTTTCTTTTCTTTTTTTCTTTTTAATTTTTTTTGTTTGCCAATACAAGTTACCAACAATTGATACTTTTTAGCAATATGTCCGTCAAATCCAAAGATCACAATTATAGTCAATATTTTCAACTTTAATATTGACTATCTACGATTTTCTTTTCTAGTGAATACGTTGACGTTTACATTGTAACCAATCGCTCAATAGAATTTAAATACAAATATTCATATGTTGAGGGATTAAAAGAATCATGTGCATATTATAAAGAAGAGAACAATGCTTTAAAATTTGGATTGAAAACCAAAGAAGGGATCGTTTTACCAGGAGAAAAAAATCTAGCAGCAGTATCAAAATATGTTGCTCTAAAATAATGAAGTTTTTTTTATCAGATAAACAAAGCACAACAATTTACTACACTCTTTCCAGTAAATGCTTTTTCATTATTTATTATTTTTTAAAAAGCAAACCTTTCGTTAAATAAAATAATAAAATGGCCGCATGAGGACTAATGATTAGGAAAGCACAAGGTAACGGTCTAGCATTTGCCGGAAGCAGTCGTCTATTCAGTATATTTGATCCGCTTGGATCTCAACATGAAGGAATTAGGCATGATTAGAGCTTGCGAAAACTATTGAAGAAAACTGCTGAGTTCAATAAAAACAAAGCCAAGACACTTGGTCACATGGATAAAAGATTAAGAGAACAATGTTTGGGGACTCAGTAAACAGCCTGGTTGATGCGTTTTCTCTATATCTATCTACTGGTCCAGAAGACCTACCGTCCTGAACTTATTCAAAAACAACAGCCAAAACTGAATAGTTTATATCAGTCTACTGATAAACAGGCAAAATCCGCATGCATATTTATTGCACTTGTGAGTTGTGCTCGTGTACTTATTACTTACAAGTTTCTGTAACTAGGAATGCTGTCCACTTACGCAAAATGCATAAATCCACACAAGCAGGAAAAGAAACTACAAGGAGCTAAATACCTCAATCCAGTATATCATTATATCACATACTCCCCGAGCAACATTAAACCCGAACCACCTTTACCAGTCTGAAAACCAAAAGCTCAGTCTAAACATATTATTTATACAAAATCTTTGTATTGTTCATTATGAAGGTAAAAGGAAATGCAATGTTGCTGTGTTAAACAATATAGGTAAAATACTGCTTAAAGACATAACCATATCCTATGGAAGCTATGATCTTTTCAAGTTGAATGACTGCACCATCTTCCGTACATGCAAAGATTTGTGCTTAACTGATTTGATTAGAAGACAAGAGCACGGTGTCATGTGTAAATAATGAGAAAGCTACAATCAGGAGTAGATAATACACAAAAAAGTTCACAACCAATGGGATAATCAGTTACGACAAGTACTGCAATGGAATTGCCTTCTTTTACGACTACATTGAGTGAGAGAGAGGGGAGAGAGAGAGAGAGAGAGAGAGAGAGAGAGAGAGAGAGAGAGAGAATTATCGACATACCAGCGAATACAGCTTTAGCGAATATCCCGCTAGATTCTCCCAAAATGAGCTTCAAGATGTTTTGAAACTGTACACAAATTTGAGAAAATAATCGGGCAAACATTTTAAAATTAGCAACAGAAACAATCTTCAAGAATATAGAAGGTCTGCCAAGTATATTTTAATCCAAGGGTTCCATTTGATACAACGGTTTACAGAGTCCTCAAAGTATTTATTTTATGAGCAACAAAAGAACACTGCAGGAAGTGACAAAAGTTTTAATTTTTTCCACTGATAACCATTGCACTTGGCTCAAGTTGAGAAGTACTCCTGATAGTTGATTACATGATAGTGGCTTGAAATTAGCCACATTCAACAAGGTATTCACTTTCAAATCAACAGAAAAGAAAATGTAGATGCCAACAAACTGTATTCTTGTTTTGTGGCTGATGCTCAGGTAAACATTCAAAACAATCGATTTAATCAAGTTCCCTTGACGCCTTTGAAGACGCCGCATAGTATGATAATTTGTGGATTGAATACTTGTGGACAGGATATGTTTGCATATAATATGATAGAGACTGAACGCAGAGACTTTTTCGATTGCATCGTTATTATTTGCCCATCTTTTCTATTCAGCAAGACTTTCAATAGAAAGTGGTTATTCAAAGACGAAAATCTCACAGTGATCGATCCTGGGGATAAAATTGAATAAGTGGTTAGAGTTACTACTTCCTGTCTATCAAGGTAAAACTTCTAGGTTTACGTCTGGTGAATGTGGCAATTTTGAGAATGTTAAAAGGTTAGCAACTAAACTAACCAAACTAGCTTTAGTGGTATATATTCTGAAATATCAGGATATGTGATCGTGCAAAAGTACAAATCTGTAATCAAAGACAGCAGAGATATGGCATCTAACTTCATGAAAAAATAATCTCATCACAGGTGATATATAAAGAGAAATTTTGGATAGGCTAAAGCAATCGAATCAAACTTGTCATGAAATCTGAATACAGGTTCGATTATGTCTCAACATAGATACACAATGAATCAGCATCAGTCATTAATAGCCTTATTATATCATGTATTTGTTTTTTTTTTAAACATCACACATCAACCAGTTTGATAACTCTGACACTGTAAATCCACCTTAAATTGGTTTGGTCAATTCGATTTTCTTGTTTTTCTAACTGACCAGTAATAAGTTATCATCAATAATTGTTTTTCTGGTAAATAATAGATCCTTCTGATATTGGAAAACAATTCATATGTACATATTTTAACTGATATTCTGCTCCTCAAATTCTCCATTTATATAACATACAAACTGTTACTCATCAATTTGAACAAATTCTTTCTCGAATTCATTTGCTTATTTTCGTCTCAAACTAGCTTTGAGCCCAATTTAAGATTTAAGCCGCGGTTGTTGTTCAAAATGGACAATTCTAAGTATTTTGTTTTAGTTTTAGACCTAATTGTGCATACGACATTAATTTGTATTGTATATAACGCACTATGTATTTGTGTTTCAATATCCATACGATTTAGTATGATTGGTTTTGTACCCTTGTAATCATGTGTCAACTTCTTTTATAACTCTGATGAATCATTTTCATCCGGAATTCATTTCTCTGGAGCTAATGGGTATCCATGAAATAGTCATGCAAATCTAATAGAATCTCCAAATCCACCTCTAAAATGCAACCAGTATCACAGTCATCTGGTACTTAAAACAAATTGTCTGCAACCCGTCTAATTTCTTCTTCAGTTTTGTACCGGCATCTTCTGGCTCATGGTTCATTCATAGAGGTTATTAATATTTGGTACATAATGACCATGACCAGACTTTGTACACATTGTATGTACTTGACCTTTCGCACTCAGCTTGGACGTCTGTAATGTAATTTGCACAACCACACTTTGTCTCTCCGTCATTGTCCAAGTAATATTCATGGTTTGCTTCAGTATATCTATGTCGTAGCATGGTAATTCCACCGCGTATTCCTCACTCAATCATCAGAATTAAGAAAGCTACGGATGGGAAAGGATTTTTTTTTCCATCAGGAACATATCATCTGCTAAAAGTTCAAGCTCTAAGTGTGATATCTTCAAAGTCGCATCATGAGCTAGTCTTCGTGCACTATAATAGTGAGTAGGGTCTAGTTTGTAATTTTAACACATATATTCTTACATTTTTAAAAAAAATGGTACATAGCATCAAAGTATCCTTTATTAGTCATGAAGTTTGAAGGTCAAAATGTTAAATAACATCATGTACATACTGGCAGTTATCACTTGATACGTTTGAATCATTCATTGATGCGTAAGCATTTTCTTTTCGTGATAAAACTCTTTCATTAAACTTTTCAAAGCTATCTATATACTCATATTGGTTAATATATATCCTCGCATATTTAGGTGTCATGTCTACAAAATGTTTCAGTGTCTGTATAAATTACTTAACACTAAATTTTTAGCCAGTTTTTTTTTCTATGCCTTATTCAATGCATCTAAAGCTGTCAACAAACTCTATTGTCCTTCTAACTATTATATCTGTTTCGTCTTTTATGAAACCATAAACCATACAATTTGTACAAGTGTCTTGATGAACAAATGGCTCTTATAAGTGGGCAAGTTATAAATTAACTGTAAATACAACTGTATGTATTTTTGGTTATTTAACATTCAAATTGCATTCTTTATGTGATGGACCTTTATACCCTCCGGTTAATGTCCACGATCTCTTAAGTTACTTTTAAGTTATTTCTTTCTCACAAATGTAACATATGTTCGTGGAGTCAAAATTGTTTCCTCTTCCTCTGTGAACACCATAGGTTTTGCATGTTTCTTTCTTAATTTCACCATACACTCATTTTGCAATCTTATTCAATGTATCGTAAAGTACTTGAATACAATATGTACCTCTGTAAACTACTGGTTCATACCTCTTTGTAGTTTGAGGTACAAACAAAATACTGATGGAATGCGTTTGGCTGTTCTGATTGTCCATGATATGTCATTACCATAGGTGTTACGCCACTGGCGTGCCTCTCCGGAGGAAACGAGGTTTTGTAGTTCAAATTTCTATATGACATTCTGTACTCTGTAAACGTGCCTGACACGAAGTGTCTGACTGCTGTGTTCAGCATGTTTGCTCTGCAGATCTTTGGAACACTTCGCATCTGTGACACGATGATACTTTAGAAATCACAATAAATAACACAGGGAACCTTTACTTGGTGTTGATAGCTTCGACATGTTACAACTGTACCCACTTCATGCATTATATCTATCAAGTTATCCACATTGCAACATAGTCTTTTGTGTTCAGAAACTTTTTCTGGTGTATAGAAATTTATTTTTAAAAATAAGCATTATTTACAGACACCCATTGATATGTGATACTACTAATTTTAAATATATATATATATATATATATATATATATATATATATATATATATATATATATATATATATATATATATATATATATTAACAGAATGGTACCTCTGATCTTTATTGTCATTACGACCAGAACATTGAAATATAATTAACATGTCAAAAGATGTGTTTGTCTCTGTGTTTCAGTTATACTTGAAGTAGATTATATCAGTGTTTCCTCTGCTATCTCCCCCTTCCAATATTTACAGATATATCAAATTGATTTTTCATTTAAACGAACGACTGTATTTATCTAAATTGTAATTTAATGGCCCATATTTATGAACACTTGGTGTATTTAACACAAATTTCACAGCATTAAAGAAGCATATATTATCCATACATTTTTTTACTGAACACAAGCATTTCTATTCTAAACCCATTCAGGCAAATCTGTGTGTGAATTTCCTCTTCGAGGCTGAGACCTATCTATGTGCAATTTTAAATATCCAATCCAGTCAGCATACATCTTGTACTTTTGCGTATGTACTGTCCAAATTTGGTAGGAGAAATGTGAAAAAAAAGTTAAATTGCATTTTCCATTTCACATCTATTTCATATATTCGAGGCTTTGCTGTTGTGTGGTAAAAATTAATATCTTCAACTTGTTTTCACTCTTGAGTTGATCTCCTAATGAGTCTAATCGTACATTCTAATTATACTTTCACTGAACCAAACTGCTGAATTTTTTCTAATTATGATCTTCTTCAAATATGATTCAATATCATTGCAAATTTCTTACAAATCTAGATTTTTTTTGCGCCCTAAATCGATACTCATTGACAATTTGGTGAAATGAATCTCTGAGTTCTTGTGGTTATGATTCTGTTAGATGCAGTCCGTTCATGCATTTTAGATCTTTTCTAGTTTGAAGACACGTTAAAGGTGGTTGTAATTTTATTCTCCCTTTTATTGGTATTGACGTATGAAGCAGAGATGTGTTAATTTTTATTTAAGTAAATATATTTCGAAATATATTTAATTATTTTCATATTTATTTTACCATACAATTTTTAATATATATTTAACTATTTTGCATTTATTTAGCTATAAGTACTTGAAACTAAATTCAAATGTTTTACATGTGTTTAAGTTTTATAACTTTCCGTTTATACCCTTAGGTCATCGCTTTTTTTGTCCCTGTGCATTATCATTTAGTGTGTACATATACGTTTTAGTGTTTTTTTTTCCTTCTGCACCTTAACGTCAAAGTTTATTGTGTACCTATACGTCAGAATTTATTGTGTCGTTTAGTATAAAAATATTTGTTTCACCTCGAACAAAAGACATTTTGCTTTGAAGTCGTATGCATTACGTCAAGACCACGCGGCTCAAAACTTCTGTGCAACATTTATTTACCTGTATAATCCTATCATACAGCATTTATTTATTTGTCCTTACTACCCTAATAAATCTTTGATTTTTACTTTTAATGTTCTTGTATCCCTAAAAGAGATCGAAATACCCAAAATTGAGTGGCCCACCGATCTCATATTCTATACTACTTTGGAAATTATTGTCTTCTCGCAAGGATAAAGAAGCCAACGAAATATAAGTCGAAATTTTATGAATACTTTGAACATTTAGTAAATGATATACCTGTATTTACCAATACGCAAGTTATGAAATTGTTAAAAAAATTCTATGGTGATAATGATGTGCATTTCTAGGAGCTTGATGTTAACATTACTAGTGATGATGTAAGGTTATTCGTGCTTTGAAAACTGACAAATATGCTTCTTTGGAGAACCTATTAAATGAATATTTTAAAGATTCAAGTCATGTGGTTGTTGATAAATTAGTTAAACTGTTTAATACAATGTTTAAATCTGAAGTTTATCCTATATTTGGGAATGGTGTAACACGTATTACAAATAAGTATCGGAGTATTACGCTTGTAACTTGTCTTGCATAGTTGTTTACTTCTTATACTAACTGTAAGTGATTGTGACAGTGGACTGAGAAATGTAATGTAAATTATGATGCACGGTTTGCATTTAAACATGATTACTCAACGTTTGATGCAATTTTCGTTTTGCATGCCGCTAAAATAAATCTACATAAGAAAAAGGGCTTATGTTGTGCATTAAAACATTTTGCCAAAGCTTTTGACACTGAATAGGAATGAGTTGTTTTATCAATTGCATCGATCCCGAGCCCATGTTAAAAATTATCAGATCTCTGTATAGTCATGTGAAATCATAAGTCCTAAGTGCAGCTTATATGTTATTGTTCGTTCTTTTTGAATGCAGTGTTGGTATAAGGCAAGGAGAAGCAATGCCATCCATATCATTTACAATTTTGCTGAAGATTTGGAAAATCTATACAAGAAACTATTAAAGTGGAACGACACTTCAATATTAAGACTTATTTTTATATTCTGTGCTGATGATATATTTTTGATTTAATCTGCAATTAAGAGCCTGCGATCCTCTTTGGATGCACTGCATCAATATTTTACCAAATAGGGTCTTAGAGTAAAATGTTTCTAAAACAAAAATAATTGTAATTAGGAAAAGAGGTAGTCTTAAGAAGATCAAAACTGGTGTTTTATGATGGGAATGCGCTAGGTATCGTTGATAGTTTCAATTACTTGGGAAATGTGCTAAAATATACGGAAAACTTTTTGTTAATAAACCTTGCTGCCAAAAGCTTAAAGGCCCTGGATGTATTACTAAGAAATATTACTATTTACATTTGAAATTGAAAAGCCATTGTAAATTATTTGATACGCTTGTTGTGTCAACTATGCGGTATTGGTTCTTAAATGTTAAATATGGGTTTTTCATAAATGTAAAAAGTTTGAGAGTGTGCACTTCAAAATTTTTAATATATGCTTGGAGTAATAAACGTGCTAGTAATGGGCAGCTTATGGTGCATTAGGTCCTCAAACATTCTTTTTAATAGATATGTGAGGGTTTTGAAACATTGGTTTAAAATATGAAATAAAATAATATCCTTTCGCAAATTATATGTAACATTTGTTTTGTGTTAAGTAATTTAGGTTTAAACTCCTGGGTACAAAATGTGAAAGATATGTTGAAAATGTCCGGTTTTGAAAGAGTTGTGAATCGCAAGAGTTTTCTATCCATATTCATACGAAGGGTTATTGATAATTATTTCAAAAGTATTGTTCGGATAAGATACACAAGAAAAATGTATAAATTTAGGGAAATGTAAAAGCAATAATTTTGTTAAAATCTCAAATTAAACATTTCATTATATCAAATTTGTTGATATTTGTAGAGTTTATTCTGAATTCAGTCTGTTTTCATTTCGTATATTAATGTTATCATTTCATGTACCATCAATGGGCATGGAAAAAAGTGAGCATCTGTGACCCATTGCACGTTGATTTGTTTACTGTTCAGCCTCTCCAAAAAATGCCCTATACCGTGAGTTTATTTTTAAAGATACTTTAGATTAACATATGATTTATTAGGATTTGGACACACTGGAAAGTTCAGTACTGACAAACAAATGTAGGGACCATATAGGGAAAATAATTGTGATCTGTGTCCTGTCACTGTGTTCACAATCGTAAGTTGAATTTAGGTTTAGATCGTGAGCGGCTTTGCATATTTCTCACGGGATTTGTATCACTCGTGTCACCAGGCTCGAGAGAGAACATGACAAATTTCCTTTGCCATAGTCGTTTTCGACGTGTTCAAATTATTTATGTAATTAATATGCTAGCCACTTCTGTATCGCTGATTCTATTGTTAATTTAGCCTACGTATGTCGTTCTCAAAATGGAGGCATTGTTGTAATCACTGAATTATTGCATTAGACAACGAACACCCCTTGCTTTATTCAAGGTGTAGACCAAGTATTCAACTCTGCTTAAAGCCTATTTATCTTCCACTTACTTAGCAAAGCACATCACTTTCTGGTTCTATTTATTATTTCTGCCGATTTCCTGAACAATATACTTAACAACGATGGATTTCAGGGTAAAAAAAATATAAAAGATCTATTCGCTGTGCCGTTTTGAGGGGCGAGCGTATGCTTCGCTAACTTTCCAGATCGTAAATTGCAAATTAAACTTAAGCAGTGGCACGCGCCTCCCTTCCTTCCCATGATTGGTTGTGCAGTATAAAAAAAAAATTTAAAAAAAATGCAAATCACCATAGGTGTTAATGCAGATGCTTTCCCCATTTCCTCTGCACGCAGTATTGCTTTCGTTTCCGTTACCCAAAAGACTGGCCTACATTGTATACAATATAGGCATCATAGAGCCTTGTATCGGTTTTTCTCATATGTCCTTAATTGTCTGGTATATTCTTGGATATTTCAAAGGGTTTGTACTTATTGTCCGTTTTCAACCCGTGTATCAGGGACACTTTCCCCCTCCCCTTTTTCCCTTGTTAGTGGCCTGTTGTGCCCTATATTGCTTCAGACACTGGTGCTCCATTCTTTGTTGTTCCCATACATATATATTGTGCTTATTGTTGATATGTCAGATTTCTTCGCTAGTGAACGGTTGTGCATTAACTATCGCAAAGGAGACTGTTGGCCTCCTTTTGTCTATACACGTATGTTTTACACATTATGTTTGTGGACAGTTGTGCCTATCTTGTTTAACATTTGGCGACAGTTGTGCTCCGAAATATACACATGTAAATTTCATACGTAAATGTCAATAAATATTTACGCATACTGTGCTGCCTATATGATTGCATCTATCCAATATTTATTGTAGGTGTAGGTAGATTAAACTGATCCTTACACCTGATCCTTCATTTTCATTATCATCCCTTACACGCTAGTTCAATGTTTCCATCGTACAAACTATGGAGAGATTATACAAGCACAACATTACAATATTTATATAGTATTTATTTTATTACACATGTCTCCTCCCTTTCTTTTTCATGTATTCTGGATTTCTATTTGACGATACCATCCATACTCGGGATATTCTCAGAATTTCAGCACTGAGAGTCACACGAAGAGTCTCAATGCTAATTATTTAGCACTTTTGGGAAGAAGAAAAAAAATATAGACTCCCCATGATTTCCCCGCATTCTGAAAGCTATGGATCAAAGAGAAACCCTTCATACGGCGCATTTTATACATAATCTATTATTAGTAACGACTCTAAGTTAGATTGGATACATACGTGAACATTGCTATTAATAACATCATGTGTCTCCCATCCATTTTACATTAGGGCATCTGCGCTTTCATTCTTTTTATGTTTTCAGTATCCCTAAGGTGAAACCATCACACTCTAAAAGGGACAAAGCCTCCATCACCGCAGACCCTGTGATGTGTACCAGCCTGGTATGATGAGTGACAAAGAGAGCTCTCCTGCTGCCAGATCGTCCAGGCGCCGTACAACCCATGCTTCGACTGGAAGCTCATTTCCTGTTCAGCTGCGAAGAATGCGTAGGACAGTCCCCTCCCGCAAAACACTCCTCCGCAAGGCCAACGGTACATCGCAACACATCCCACAAGCTGCTTCTTCGGATTCCGAAATCACCAAGGCTGACCTCCAACACCTGAATCAAGAGCTATGCAACTTACAAACTCGAAGTCATCTATGTCTGATGCAATGCCATCCCAGAAATATCGGGCCTTGCCAACCACACTCAATCTTCTTCTTCCATCCTTCATCTGATTTTAGGCCTGACCTAGATTAGGAGCAAACAGCGCAACTCTTCACGCAGCGGTGAACCTATCCAATTCGGACGACAAGCAAACGTTTTGTTTAAAGATGGATTTTGCTCTAAGAACAGCCGTAACAGATTCTAGTTATATTCCCTCTGCTCGCACTTTCATGCCGAGCTTAAAAGTAGCGCTCAAAAGCAATATGCCATCAACCCCCAAACAATAGAATACAGGTAAGCTCTTTTAAACAGCTTCCAACATCCCCAATCTCAAATACAAACTAAACCTCTAAAAGTCTTTTAAGCTTCTTTCAACACATGACCCTGTACCTACACCTGTAACATTCTACAATCTACCTTAACGGAATACTATACTCACACTCAACAAATATCTCCCAGATGACATTACTTTCTTTACCGTATCCTATCCGAGACGGGCTGCCAACAACCCTTTGGTTCTTCAAGATCATACCACTACTACTAAACTACTCTCTCTCTCTGTTAATCGCATAGCAGGCCCATTTTTAAACCCTCCCCTTATCCATACGGCTGTCTCACCTCTTGGGGTTGTTCCTACAAGTGAGGAGGAATTCAGGCTCATTCAAGACCTATCGCATCCGAGAGATAATTCTGCTCATGATTGACTGCTAACTGCAACTCATCCATCCAGTTAGAGACTCTAGATAATGTTATTTAGTTTATTCTCCAAAAAATATCTGGAAGTCGGTTTGTCAAAGCAAATATTAAGGATACTTTTCGCATTATTCCCATATCACCCATCGATTAGCACATATTATACTTCATATGGAACAATCATGAATATTTTGACCGCTGTCTCTGCTTATTTAGTTTCGTCAAGATATTTTAAACCATTAGTACTCGTATTCACAAGATTCTTCAAAAGAAACTGAACGTTCCAGCAGTCACTCTTATATTCACTAATTATATCTTTACAGGCCCAGCTTACCCAGACATGTGTTTCCTGTTCCTTGACGTATTTCGGAAACTTTGTACACACTTGTGTTTTTGTCTACAATATTTAGGTTGACACTATTTCCATGCAGGCACATACCAAAAAGCGAATTCAAAATGACATTTAATAATTGGATAATCAGAATGAGATAGTGTGTACAGGGGCATGTGGAGTACTTTGAGAGGATGCGCTAACATACTGTTCACACTAATAATTCAGAACATTTTATGTATGTCACTTGTTCTGTATTTAATGATGCCCTACTAAAGCTATATACCTGGTTGATTTCCTTCAGTTTCAGGCCAAAAATGCCACGTTTCTGCAGTATAGGTCTCCCGACTTGTTTCTTGTTGTGCAGAAATTTTGGTTTATAGCGATAGCGTAAACCTCCTACGCATGCATGTACAATCAAGCGCTAAAAAAAGGAACCAAAAGAGCAGTTATTATTTCATTTTAAGAAAGTTGGGCTTGGTTGCCTAGAAACACTATTTACAGACCTCTTCAAATTAATAAGAGTTCTGTACTTCAACTGAAGAGGTCTTTAATTCAGTTAAAGACCTCTTTAATTAATTCATAGATTTGTTGAACTAATACCGAATTAGAGACCTCTACAATTTAATTATTGATCTCTCTTATTCATTTGTAGAGGTCTCCAATTGAATTATTGAGGTCTACAATTCAAGTGTGGACATCAGCAATTATTAAACTGGGCAGTAATTGAATTAGAAATGTCTCTAATTGATCTACAGAGCTCTCAGATTGATATATAGGGCTATTTAATTCATTTGTAAATCTTTTTAAGTTAGTCGGAGAGCTCTCTAAAAGAAATAGAGAACTCTGTATTGAATTGAATACATGTAAAACCAGCCTCCTATAATTCATTGTGTACACTACTTTCCATCAAATAGACTATACATTTGTTTTAAGCACAATCATCATTTTTGTCTTTAAGTTTATGTATTATGAACACCGACATATATCTGGCTATAAACAAAAATAAATGCGTACGACTAATGCGTTAGTCCCTTTGTTCCCCTAGGTACATGTTAAACTGTTTTTGTTTTGCTTCATGGCTCGTAGTATAATAATTTCGGAATGTATTTCATCGATGTTAATCTAAATGTACCAAATCCATATTAGAAGGCATAACGGACTGGCTACGTGGCAAACTAACACACAAGTGCCATGCTAAATTACTGTCTCAAGTAGATGTAGGCAGAACATTCGGGCTTTTATTACAGCAGTTAAAGTTGGCTAAGACACACCGTCAGTCGTAAACTGGAGTAAAATTAAATAAATACATGTGTATTTATTGCACACCAATATGGCTTCTTTGCTGGTATGCTTCTTTACGAGTCAAAAAATGTGATGTCTGTCTTCGTTGCATTCAGAAATTTCAAAAAGTCCTAAATAGTAGGATTCTTAGTGGGATTAAATTTACAGGATCTAAATCGATGGAATTTCGGCAATAACTTTAATACGAGGTATTAGACCTGTAAGAATTACTGTAAAACCACAGTTCGTGGATAAGGCTGTGGTGTAGAGTAGCTATCGGTGCTTTTTTTTTTTTTTTTTTTTTTTTTGGGGGGGGGGCAATTTGGTACTATTACACACAAGAAAAATAAAATAAAATTTCTGAACTTTCATTGGTGCTTCAAGCATAATGTAAAATCTCTACGGTTTCTGTTCGTTTGAATGTGCTTTTTGTGATACTTGTTACGAAGTATTTAAGTGGGGAAATTATTCCACAAACAGGAATAAGTATGGTTGTAATGTCGAGTATATATTACGGCATTGAATTGCCATATCTTTTCTTGTTTTTAGAAATGTCTTTATTTCCTTACAAAACAATGAATTAAATATAGCGTAGCTTTCAAACTTTTTGGAAAGCTAATACTTGTTAGGCTTTGTTTTTGATATGTCACCAAAAGTTACATATATATTTTTTGCATTAATGTATTAGTTTCATGAACAGCCGTGGATTTTTTGCATTATACGCGTGTACTGCATCGACGAACAATTGTGAACATATTCGATTCCTATAAATGTTTTGTGACGTTTTCTGTAACCACAAACAAATTAGAACCTATCTTATTTATATTTTATTCTTTTTGTGGTTTATGGCTGTATAATCTGTTTAATTATCTGCACTTGTATATTTGTTTCTCCCACCGCAATTTTCATTGATTTGTGCCTTTTATTTTATGGATATATTTGTAGCACCCACTTTACATGCTACTTTATTTAGCAAGGTTTGCTTTATGCAATGTTCAACTGTTTGCAGCATCAGCAACCATGTATACTGTACCATATCTTTTAGCATACCACTGTTGTTTAGTACTTTTTTCACATTAGGTTCGGAGCTTCTTACTATGTCACTTTTTCAATCATTTTTCGCAGTTATAATATTTCATTAAGCTGTAATATAGCTGTATATATCCGGGTACATTTTCAACTTGTAATACGTTTCATACTGGCCTACACTTGTCATAGATCATACCCTCACTTACTTTTATTTGATTTCCAAATTTTTTTTTTTTTTCTGAATTGCCTGTACTAGTTATACTTGGCGTTTATCAGTAGTACTCGGAATTTTTCATGTTTACATTTGCCGTTTCATATTTTCGTCTATACACGTCCCATTTTTCGGGTGGGCAATCTTCAGGGTTCCTTTCTGTGCCCACCTTTGTTCAGACAAGAGAAAACTGCCGTCAACTGGGTCAATTGTTGAATATTTTACACACTGTACTATTCATCATATCCATAGGTAGGTGCATCACGTGCTTCTGCACCTTGGTTTGTATACCTGATTAGTATTTTGGTATATTTTTTATCAGTCTCTGTTTCAATAACACCGTCCACCGGGTGGTGGACATTTTCAATCCTACTGAGTGTTGGTATTATTTCCTTGCCTTCATACAAAAAGCTTAGGGAGCCTGCTCAGAATATACTATACAAAGACGTCTCAGAAAGACTCATGTTGCATAGCACATGCTTGAATATAAAACTGGTCTTGGATTTTAAAAGTACTTAGAGTATTTAAGCAATTTTAAAATTAGAATAGACCAGACAACATTTAGAATATCTGCTCATCACATACGTATAGAAACAGAAAGGTATGACGAGACTCCAAGAGAAACTAAATATTGAGCACTTTGTATTTGTTCTATAAAACGAATTTCATTTTTTGTTTAATTGTCCTATTTACGATTATTTACGTATAGAATAAGCATATTCAAATTAATCCAACTTTTAGGTTCAGAAAATAAGAGCGAGCTTTTCATCTTGGTAAATTGTATTCATGAAGGTTTAGAAATGCCCATCAATAGTCTGGGATGATCAGTAACATTTCAGTGATGTATATTTCTCAGACAACTGTTGATTTTTTACAACTAGATGATATATTCATATTTATTGATGGTTTTGTTTACACTTTGCGTTGGAATTTATCTGTTTATTACGTTATATACCAATTTAAGCATTGTCATATGTGTCTTGAATTCTTTTTGTATGTTAGATAAACTTTGAAGGACACATTCTTTGAACTATGAGTCAAGATAATTATATTTGTTTACCCAACCATAACACATATTTTCAATTCACTGACTTTGTTGGCAAGGAATTGTATATAATTCAAGTGAGTAAATATATCTTTCTGACGATAGAGAACATAAAGAGTAACGGACGCAGGTTACACAAGAGAAAACGGATTCCCAGCTAAACATACAACACTCAAAATTCACGACTATAATACTTTTTACAATTTCCTCTGGACATAACCTTTGGAAATGCATATCGCCATCGTCGATGAAGTGTCTGCTTTTTTTGTATATAGCTAATTAATGTTTTCCATTGATTATCTCAGAGTAATTACATTGTAATAAATCTGATAACAAGCGTCATTTACATGTTTGTTTACCCCAAAAAATATTCGAGATGATAATATATGTAACAATATTCAGTGCTAATTTTCTTTGGGAATGATTATTTATTAAACTATACTTATCAGCAGCAAAATACCAGATTGTCTTCAAAATATCGTATAACTAGAAATCGTTACCGTGTTATACCGATACAAAAAGAATATCAATATGAAGGCATTTTTTAAGTCGTTTCCAAAAACAAAAATTTCAAGCCATTAATTGTTTTAATTACAATATAAGAATGCTTCCAGTAGCAAAGATAGACAGACAGATAAATAGATATAACAAGTTGAAATGTTTCTTCATTTCATGATTAAAATCACTAGTAGTAGTAACATGGGTGGCGGTGATTGAATCAGAATTCAATGACAACATTATTGATCCAATAATGACAAAATAACAATATCAAACAATTCCATTTTCTCTCGCGTTGACGCTAGTCAACTGTCAAACATACCACATGTATACTTTTCTGTCTAAATCTTAAACCAAGAACTCGCTATTAAATCATGTCTGAAGCTCATTCTGTGTGACAACGACTATGTATATGGTCAGCATGCAGAATCCTGTCTGATTACGATAAGTCTACATTTAATATTTTACAAATTCCTCTGGCAACAAGGATATGGTTTCCTACCTAGTCACTGATTACGAGTCACGCAATCGGTCGCCTTATTATGTATACAATGTTTAGCCAATAATTTAGACACAAATCAACAAACATTTGCATTTCTGATCTAATTTTTTACGATTAGCGTTGTTCAATCAAATTTATTGCATATGTACATGTAGTGTACAAATCACTGATCTGAGCAATACTTCAGTGCAGGTCCATTAGCATATCCTAGGTGCTGACCGTGCGAGTGATGTTTCTGAACGCTTCCGTATGTATGTTCTGATTGACGATCTCCCATCGGCCGATCCAGGGACCGGTTATTGTGGTATCAAAGGGATCCTCCTCTTGAACCTTTGAGGAAAGAAAAATATGCATGTGGGTTACGTACTAGTACTGTACTTTACTGCGTCAAAACTTATAAGCTTTTTCAATATTTACGACTGAATGTGAGTGTTCTAAATAGCTCCGAAAATGTTATCAGAAGTGAATATGAGTACATTTGTCATGGCATTGATACAAAAAAGAAGGTCCCATCTCAAATTATTCGAATAACCGTAAAGATGCAAACTGAGTCATTAAATCAAAACAAATGTGCTTCTTTTTAAATATCCACAAACTTTCTCGCGCAGGAAGATTAAAAGATTTCGTTTCCCAACGTACACATTTTGTCGGAGTTCTAAAATTATAATGGAATATGCAATGTGTTTTCCACAAACTCTCTTTTATACTTTAATTTTTACAACCAAAAACATCGAGGAATGTGAATCATCTTAACAGAATTCCAAAAAATGTTTTCAGACATATGCCCGTAGCACGTGACTCTAAAAAAATGGTCTCAATTTCAACCTGTCCCAAAGAACCATATTTTTTTTATTAGTTTTTGACATTTTGTAACCAGTGACTATAAGTTAAGAAATATGAAAATGCTTGTCTTGACTCACACTTTCTGTGTTTATTTGTCTCTCAAATTAATTTATAGAAATAACACACTGATGAAGCCTTTGCGTCTGAGTATTAATCTTTTACCAGTGTCTGTCATGAAGTCCAGACTAAATATGCTACATTTTCGTCGCTAGATGTTTTTTTCAGGAAAATTAGATCGAATTATTTTGCGTAATCATACTAAACATAAAATAGTAAAAAAAAATTAAATGTAAAAAGAAAGGCGGGAAAATAGTTTCATGGTTTGCCTGTTTGTAGTATCTCTTCTGCCAAACTTCTTTCCTATCGACGGATAAAAACTTGTCCCAATCCGGTTTGATATACGGGTCCTTGGACGATCTGAAGATGACCCCCTCTGCAATATCATAAAACCCCCACTTCTCATGTGGAGACTGCCATCTTAGATCTACGCTCCAACGAACGTCATTTGAATTATTCTGTAAACTACAAGATAAATGAGAGGACGTTATTTCACACCAGATGTTTATAAGACGTTTGGTGGTAAAAATCACACGTGAAGCATCATCAAAATATGAACGCATATATTTTTTATGGTGGGAAATAAAATCGTGCTCTGAAAATAAAAATAAAAAACAGCACATGTAGCTCGAGTACTGTATTAAGTCGAATCACATGACATGTATATAGATTAGGGCAACACTATGCCAAATAGTTGTTGGTTGTGAATTTATGGCACATACAGCTGTAAATTCTACAAATCCGGTGACAGCCAAGGCTGAAAGAAAACAGCCAAATGAATATTATAAACATGAGCAGCTATTTGGTTTTATTGTAAAGCAACTGAAGTAAACTAGATTGCTAGTCAGAAAGTTTTACCAAATAGAACTCCGACTACAAGACTGAAGACCATGCAAAATTAACCTATGAATTTAATGTTCTATGTTGTTCTGGACGCATTTATTGGAAAGAACATTTTTTATCGCAAAAGGCCAAACATTCTCTTTGATATCATTTGTTTAATGAGGCCACCGTCAACTTTTTATAGAAGCCTTATCTTGATAACACGTAAAATAACGGTCCTGACGAGATAAAATAGTTTTCACATTTTCTTAACTGAATATTGAACTCGTATGATGTAATGCAGATAACTTAACATTTCAACTTGTTACCGTCATGTATATATCAGTAAGAGCTGCATGTTCAAAAAAGCGAACTAATCTCTCTCTCCTGATGGTATTCATTTTGAAAGTTCTCTTTGAAGTCTTAAGAAAAGTGACAACAGATAACGCTGCGATGACAATTCTTGACAAGGAAGACATCCGATTTGTGGATCTTCAGTAGTTATAGCAAGCAACATGTATCAAAAGGTGTTGTGTGGATTTTTTTTTCTTCCAATTTCTGGCACCTACAATGATTATTCAAAGTGTAATGCCGTCACAATTTCTGGCACCCACAATGATTATTCAGAAAGTATAATACCGTCAGAATTTCTGGCACCGATAATGATTATTCAAAGCGTAATTCCGTCACAATTTCTGGCACCAACAATGATTATTTAAGGTGTAATGCTGTCACAATTTCTTTTCCCAGAAGGTGGTGATTAATTCTCTGTGTATTTGCTGTAAAATGAAAATTATATCAATATGTTTACTCTTTCCGATAAGAAATGCTACAAGCCAAAATTTATTGAAAACAATTATTTTTTACGGAGAAACTTCGCTCTAGTGTTTTCTTCCTTCACAGTAATCTACACAAAAGCTAATTTTTTGGGTGGCTGGGGTGGTGGGGTATTGCTCAAGGAAAAAAGTTATGTTCCATCGGCTTCACCCTTGACAGGTGCGTACAGTCCGTAAAGACGAGTAAAACCATGCAATCAGAGGGCTGGGGACCATTATTATTGTCTTCATCATTTCCACCACTTTTTGTACGCTCAGATTGGTACGAGAAATTGACTGTGATAAAAGAAGTCATTAGGTGTATCTTTACGCGTAGTGCATGTCGTGGTTCGCGTATGTTTCAAATTAGTTAACCGAAATGTAATCAGCAAGGCCTTGTTAAAATAGTGTCAGGAAGTGTGTGTGCGTGTATATATATATATATATATATATATATATATATATATATATATATATATATATATATATATATATATATATATATATATATACACACACACACACACGCACACACATATATCCTTGGCGAGATCCAAATCATTTAATGTTTTTTTCGTCACTTCTAAAAATAAAAATTTCATGTCACAGCCTAAATTAAATAAAACAAACTTTTAACAATATACAGTAATGCTGAAGATCCATGATATCCTCCTACAGACGAAACCTCCCTCTGCAGTCAACGTGAACATCCACGGCATCCCCCTACAGACGAAACCTCCCTCTGGGCAGTCAACATGAACATCCACGGCACACCCCTATAGACGAAACCTTGGTATACACAGTCAACATGAACATCCACGGCATCCACTACAGACCAATCATCCTTTACACTGTCAATATGAACATCCACAGCAACCCCGTACAAACCAAACCTCCTTTAAAGTGTCAATATGAACACAAGTTAACTGACAATCACAGTCACTGGTTAATTAATGCAATGTGACGTTAGTATTATATTACATTTTGCGACGAGTCAATACTTTATTTGTAACCAGACCCCGATTTCACTCAACAGCTCAAATTGTCTTCTCAAATTGAGATATTTGACTATTTTACTTATTGCTTTGCTGGTAACAATTATTTCTTTCACAAAACATTCAACGGACAGAGGAGATTAAAATACAGTCATAACATCATCTTGAATTTTCCTTAAAGGAATCTTGTCTTATCTCAGAGGAAATTGCTAGGATTTCCTCAGTTCATTTGTCAAGATATAAAAGGTTTCCATGTGTTGAATTTTAAAACTAAAATGTTAGTTTCCATGCTTTCCACTATCTCTACCTCTGGCAAAAATATTTGTATGGTCTTAATTACACTGGTCTACAATTTTTTCGAAGTCGTCTGCTTCAGAGATAAAATGTGCTATTTATTAGGGATTTTGATGTGCTGAATTCAAATATGACAATTAAAACAACTGATTGGCTACTGTTTCCAAGATATTTAAGTTTTTACATTTTACGTCTATGTATATTGTGCACATAGTAGAGTTTTAATCATAAATTGTAAACCTAGATCTTTTCATGTGTTTATGGTTGCTTTACATGATAATATTTCACCTGTCCTGTTTAAAAAACTTTAAAAAACTTAAAAAAACAGCAAAAGGGTTATATAAATAAAAAATATATTGAAACAAAAGTCAAAAAACTATTATGTATATATAAGTACATAGTTTAGTCCTTATTCAGTGTCTACTAGGCGCTTCTTGGCTTGTCTCTTGTATTCATTAAATGGAGCATCTCTTGTCACTGTCCAGCAATAGCCTGCAAGCATTGATGGGCTCCATTTGCCCTGATCGCGTTTCTCCATTGTTGCAATGTCCTGGTGAAATCGCTCGCCGTGCTCGTCGCTCACTGCTCCGCAGTTCGGTGGAAAAAAAAATCTAGATGAGAGTGCAAAAAATGTATCTTTAGTGACATGTTGCAACCAAGGCTTTTGTATGCCTTGAGGAGGTTTTCAACCAACTCCCTGTAGTTGTCTGCCTTGTTGTTTCCGAGAAAATTTGTTGCTACTAACTGGAAAGCTTTCCATGCCGTCTTTTCCTTGCCACGCAGTGCACAGTGAAATGCATCATCTCGAAGAAGTTCACGAATCTGAGGACCAACAAAGACACCTTCCTTTATCTTAGCTTCACTTAACCTTGGAAATTTGCCAAGGAGGTACTTGAAAGCTGCTTGTGTTTTGTCCATGGCCTTGACAAAGTTCTTCATCAGACCCAGCTTGATGTGCAAGGGTGGTAACAAAATCTTCCTTGATTCAACAAGTGGTGGATGCTGAACACTTTTCATCCCAGGCTCCAATGACTGTCGGAGTGGCCAATCTCTCTTGATGTAGTGGGAATCTCTTGCACGACTATCCCATTCGCAGAGAAAACAGCAGTACTTTGTGTATCCAGTCTGCAGACCAAGCAAGAGAGCAAGAATCTTGAAATCGCCACAAAGCTGCCACTGATGTTGGTCATAGTTTATGCACCTCAAAAGTTGTTTCATGTTTTCATAGGTTTCCTTCATATGGACTGCATGACCAACTGGAATTGATGGCAAAACACTGCCATTATGCAGCAAAACAGCTTTAAGACTCGTCTTCGATGAATCAATGAATAGTCTCCACTCATCTGGATCATGAACGATGTTGAGGGCTGCCATCACACTATCGATGTTGTTTCAGGCTACAAGATCACCTTTTGACGGTCACGGAACATAGAAACCCTAACATCACCTGCCAGGAGATTCCACTGCTGTAGTCTGGAGCCCAACAGCTCTGCCTTACTCTTGGGTAGTTCCAAATCCCTGTCAAGGTCATTCAGTTCACCTTGTGTTATGAGGTGTGGTTCAGAGGAGGAGGATGGGAGAAAATATGTGTCATGTGACATTGATGGTTCAGGACTAGAAGTTTTATCCTCTTCCTCTTCCTCGTCTGATTCAAGTGAGAATGATTCTGCTGCATCAGGAACCGGCAGTCCTTCTCCGTGGGGTACTGGGCGTATAAGCTAATGGAATGTTTGGATAATGCACAGTCCACTTTTTCTTCTTTGACACCTTTCCCAACTGGAGGCACCATGCAGAAGTAACAATTGCGGATATGATCTGTTGGCTCTCTCCAAATCATTGGCACTGCAAAAGGCATAGATTTTCTTTTCCTGTTCAACCACTGGCGAAGATTTGTTGCACAAGTGTTGCAGCATATGTGTGGGGCCCACATCTTGTCCTGATCTCCAATTTTGCAGCCAAAATAAAGGTACTAGGCTTTCTTAACAATAGTGGTTATACTGCGCTTTTGTGATGCAAAAGTCACTTCACCACAAACTTAGCAGAAGCTATCTGCATTGTTCACACAAGTACGAGGCATCTCTGCTCACTTTGGCTAAACAGAAATGTGTCCCTTTGCAAAATCAAACACTGACAAATAAGAGAGCACGACACTGTCTGATTTGTAGAGCTGAGTGATGTAAGCTTAGTTATGCTTGCATCATCCATGACTTCTAGGAAAAACATGATGCAATTCATATCATGTATGACGCAATACCAGCTTCAGATTGCATCATTTATTGTTTTGCCTAAAAAGCAAGTACTGTCCAAACCCAGTCATAGATTTATTCATAGATCCAGTCAAAGGTGTATTTTAGTCATTTCTGGTTTAAACTGAGATCCCTTCCCTTTATAACTCACTTATCCGCCGCCATTCCCAAGTCAAGGGTCGTATATACTGACCCAGTATAATATCTTTAAAACTCGAGCCAATCAACAATTTTAAGCATCATTTTCGTTCTCAGTGACCCAGAATTAGTAAAGTTTGACAACATTTATTGCGGAAGCATTTTGGCTGTAGACCAGTGTTATCATAATCAAGATAATTTAAAATCTCAATTTGAAGAGAAATTTTGAGAATTTTTGTGAAACTAGGGCGTGATCAATAATGTTAGTATTTGTTTATCCATATTGGTTTGTCCATATTGGTTTCTTTCTGAGAAGTGTGCTACGGTCGTCCTTAACAAGCCTTGACTCATACAATTTTCAGTCAGATTCCAAATAAGCAAAATTATCGCCCATTATAATACACGTATACAAATACACGTTATCAGAAAAAGATGGTGTGACGTCACATACGACACAATCGGGCACCGCTCACGATTACAATATAATGGCGGTGTGTATAGAAAATAATGTCAATCTAGCGTCATTTTATGTAAAGCTGGCGAAACAAATGTTACCAAATAAATAGTTTGGAAGAAAAAACAACGAAAGTTCTAAAAAGTGTTTGTAAAGCCGGAGTAATTTATTTATGCCAAACGGAAACGCAAGTTGAAATTTTAACACGGGATAGATGGATAGGTATATTTAATTTACATCCAAAACCAGAATTGAATTCGTATTTTTTTTGCACACCATCAAATGGTCTTAAGATAGTAATCCCATTTATTATTTTCATGATGCTGAGATAGTAAATCCCATTTATTATTTTCATGATGCTGAGATAGTAAATCCCGTTTATTATGTTCATGATGCTAAGATAGTAATCCCATTTATTATTTTCATGATGCTAAGATAGTAATCCCGTTTATTATGTTCATGATGTTAAGATAGTAATCCCATTTATTATGTTCATGATGCTGAGATAGTAATCCCATATATTATGTTCATGATGTTAGTATCATATCAATGCGCTCAGCAATCTACCAAGAGTTTTGAGACTACTAAAACGTAGCCCCGTGATGTAAACCTCCAACTATGTACGATACGTGGTTTGTTGAGCTGGCTACGTTATTTTCATAATGTACCAGCTGTTATTCTGTTCAATTGTTCATTTCAATGAATACAATAGGTAAGAAAGTACAATTCTGGTTTGATATTTCCTTTAACGATTATGCCATCTATTCCAACCGCTGGGATAAATATTCCTCAATTTCAGTTATGTTTGTCCTCCCCAACATACAGTTTTGTATTGGGGCTCTGTATATTTAATCATATCTCTGTGTGTGTGTGTGTGTGTGTGTGTGTGTGTGTGTGTGTGTGTGCTTTCCAAGCAAAGTTAAGAAAAACAGTATCTGCAGAAATTAAACCCTGTCTTCACACTGTTAACAAAATAGATCTACCTCCTTCATCAATTGTTTATTTTACTAATACTCCGCAACTGCCACCAATGCTTATGGATCGGTTGTAGCCGTGGGCAACGCACTATGTAAAGAGTGACGTCATCGCCATATTTGCTGATAACGGTTATTATCCGGAGATTTTCCTTCTCGAGCTTACCTCTTGTGTGGAGTCAAATTGTTAAACAGTAAAAACCCACCGTACTTGATTGGCACTGTTAAAATATCTTTCTTTGGGTCAATACCTGTTAGATAATAATAATAATAATAATAATAATAATAATAATAATAATAATAAAACAAGTCTATGTCCCCAAACCTTTTTTGTCAATCTTTCTCTTTATTTGGTACAACTGCGACGTAAGGTAACCATTGAAGGTTGAAGACACCCATTGGACGTCAATCAGATTTTTATTCTACTATTCCCAAACCAGGCTGCTTATGAGATGTTAAAAATGACAATAATAACAACAACAAACAAAAAAAACATTGTATAATATAAATCGAACATTTTGGAAAGTAGAAAAGAATCACAAGGGAAGCTGATGTAAGTATCATGAAGAAGTGGACTCTTAAATCTATATAGAAAATATAATTATGTATTTTTCAATAATTATAATCAGAGAAACGATTATTTTCTAGATCGTTACTTCTATTTTCACATTTCAATAAATGTAATTAAACGTTTCAATCGTCACATATACATGTAAATCAGTAAATAATAAGCTTTGAATATATTTGTGAATTACTTTGTTCATGAAACAAGTATTGCATTGAACAAACTGCATTTAATATTGAACTGGTTAACTGATTTAATTGCATTTAATATTGATAACCACACTGGGGAAAACACCTGCATCAACAAAGGAATTACCATTATTGGCAACATACAACTAAATATATTTGAAAGCTCCCCAATCCCTACACTGTAGAAAATTCTAATAAAATTGAAAACATTTATTTATTTATTTATTTATTTACAGCAAGAGAATGAGATATCAGTATTTTTAGTCTTTTAACTTTAACAAACTCTTTATCGATTTACAAAATGGTTCATAGATTTATTAATTAATTTGTTCATTAAATGAGGCAGTATGTGATTCTATATAGAACTGCTGAATGTCAACGCTTACCTAATGTTTTCTGCATCTCTTCTTCCTCCAACATAACGTACCACGTGGGTCCCTTGCAGCATGTGTGCATTGCGACATTGCCAGTCTTGTGTCCGTTCTTCGCAACCTAAATCAGTATCGAGGTAAGATCGTTGTGGAAGAAATAAAAGAAAAAGAAGCGGACTTTCTAAAACTTGTATCCTGATGTTTTTATTTTGCATTTAGTTTTGTGTGATTCTGATACTATAGCGCTTACTGCTTTGGAGATCACCAAGAAACTTTCGGTTGTGAAAGTATCAGCTAGTCTGAATCTAAAGTGTGCCTAGATAGATGTATGATACAGCGTGTCAAGTCATTAATGGATGGAAAGAAGCCAAACTAACATTATTATAATATGGGTAATGTTTGGTTCAGATGAATTCTGAACATGAATCCGTGCCTCTTCGTCATAAGCAAGGTCATCAAACAGACCCGGACAACAAATTACAAGAGAAACAATGTTATGGTCACAGCGGCAAAACACACTCCACACTGCTATAAGGAACATCCTGCCCTTGTGACGCAAGTCAAATTGCTTGTCTCGAGCTTCATTGGCGGTTAAATGCGTATCAAAGCCTGCACACAACGTTGCGGACATTGACATCAAAGGTTACAGTATGAGCAGGACAATGACATCAGTACTCATTAACAACCCGTTTCTCCACAGAGTGTGAAAGACCAACACAGTATTAACATTTTCTGTTGTCTAAAATTTGGCTGAATAAGGCCTGTAGCAGGTGGGTGGATCATCGTCGCAAGCAATGGGCGATCATCCGCTACGCTCCTTTATCACAGTGAGGAGATCTCGTTTCTCTTGAATATGCATAAACCTGCTAAACCAATCATTAAGAGCGCGAGTAAATTTTTCTCGCCATTACGACCCAACATGACCTTTCACACTGTTTTAATGAACTAATAAAAGTTTCTCTTCCAAGCTTAGTCACTTATTGATCGATAAAACGGTCACTTTCATTCATGTGTAGGAGATTGTTACAGTGTGTTGCTGATGACGTATTTTTGTTTATGCGTACTCATGAGAAACGATTAAATCTCCGCACAGGTAGCCACGGGTCATAAAGAATCGTAGCGGATTACAGCCCGTGGCAAGCGACGATGGTGGGTGGAGTTGCAGGACATTTTTTGGACGTACCTGCATACAGCCATTTTCCGGAACAGCATCCAGGAAAGGCAGCCACATCGTGGGGATCAGGTGATCATACGAATCTTCACTAAAATATGCGCTATCTGCAGTAAGAGAGGGCATTAAACACTGTCATTGTAATAAATTTTTATGTTAGCATTTGAATATTACACACATTATTTTTCGCTAGATGCTCTCAATCCATCTCCAAATACACGTATATCGAAGTTTTCATCATACTGCGTTTCTTCATTAACCAATTAATTGATCGACATCAGTTTCCTAACGTGCCACACACTGGTCTACGGACTAACTTAACTACAAACATCAACTACAAATACGGATATAACGACATTCTGTGCGCAGCTCCATTCAGGCAAACATGAAAATATATGATTATGTCTGCACAACGCGTGAGATTCTCTATAAATATTTACGTTATCATACCCTTTATTTTTCCCCATAAAAAAGACATATTTTGACAGAAAGGTCGTTACCTTGATGCCATGGAATATCTACAGCAGTGCTGCGCGGTGTCTTAGTGCGCAAATTCCAAACCGGATGTCCGGCAATGTCTGGACCAATCAACTGCTCGATCATATTCAGGACTCGTTCATTGCACCAGATATCTCGAAGTGCCTGTCAATCAAGACCGAGAGTTTTACAGAAAAAACACCGGTCGCAGCTGCAAAGCGCTATACGTGTTTTGTAAGCAGAAGTCAGAACAGTTTCCGATGTCATCTATCGTTAGATTGTCGTGAATGTAAGTGTAGTATAAATCACATTTAAATATACAAACCAACACGTGTAAAATGACAGAACAAAGAGATGTCATCATAAAATTACCAAAATATGAATATATGTAAGTTGTATGTGACATCTGCAAATAGAAACAGCATACTATACCCGCCGAAATTCAATCAGTTCTCAGATCTCAGATACAAATGTAAGCTTATTTTATTAATATGCACACGAAAATGTAAAATCTTTTTCACTCAGTTTTGCTGCAGTTTAATTGTTATTTATAATAATGAGCAAAACGATCTACGACACAAAGTTTTGGATATGATTTAGATTTAAAAACTGGTACCGGGTCTGATTTGAAGTAAGCGATTGAGAATTAGGTAGTAGCAGTATTATTACTATTATTATTATTATTATTATTATTATTATTATTATTATTAACTTGGAAAAGATAAACACAGTACATCTACGTATAAATGACATCTTCAGTCCTGGACTACTTAACAATATCATAAAAACATCTGGAAGAGATTAACATGTCCATGTAACGTACAATAGCATGAAATGAGATCCTACATATCCATTCAGTAATTAAACAAACATCCAGTGAATCCACGTCTCGTTATAAAATAGGTATTGATAGTCTCTAAATTTTGAAAATCTTTTCTTTCCTTAACGTCATCATAGTTTGTATAATTCTCACTCTCAAGAGGAATCAATATATTCAAATCATTTTGAGAGTGGTGATTAATAATTCAATGACAAACTTTTGGAATTACAGGGGTTTACTTCATACAAGAACAATGGTTTCTCTTTCTCCTCCACCGTCATACCTTGGGCATTTTCTGACGTTTAAACAGAATGATGTTGGCCCCGTGGAACTCCTCTTCAAGTTTGTTCAGTCGCTGGAATAGGCCATAATCCTCGTACAAGTCTGGGCCAGAGAGAAAAGAATGTCTATATCAATAAGTGGCGCTTAGCTTTTTAGTGTTCATTGTGCATGTATGCCAAAAATTGAATAAATACAGACTATATCAAACATGGGTCCCAAATGAAAAGAAAACTCTTCCAAGCCCCACAACCAGACGTACAAGAGTAGTTTATTTAAAGGTGCCTATGTCATGAATTCCACTTAAATATAAAGTTGCTCAAATAGCATGTGTACAACACACACACACACACACAAAAGTTCATTTCAATGTTAGCAATGGATGAAACTATTTAAGCTTTAGCTATGCAAGCACCAATTTTCCATTACATTTCAAAATGAGGACAATACACAATTTTCTGATCAATATACTGTACCTTTAGTTCAAGAGCAAGATCGAGGTTACTATAACGTCTGGCACTTTGATATTTGCACAGCTAGTTTGAAACTAGTTTGGCATAAGATACAACACCCCAACATCGCCGCCCTCTAGACTTTCTTAGACAGACTATTCTCTCTACGCTGAATCTGATTCACACTTGCATCACTTATATATATATATATATATATATATATATATATATATATATATATATATATATATATATATATATATATATATATATATATATATATATATATATATATATATATATATATATGTGTGTGTGTGTGAGGAAAAAGAAAAAGTCGTCTTACATTTTATTTTTCCAGCATCATAGAGCTTTCGAGCCAGCGAATCCACCATTTCTGCGATAGCATCACGGCAGTGCTGAAGTTCGTCGGCGGTGAAAAAATCTTCAACCACGGTGTATCCCTATTGACAAATCATAATTGATACTTAATGCAGTCTTTGTGTGTAAAGGAAGAGGACACTGTCATTGAGATTTACGCTCTGACCAATTGTAGAAACAAATATATGGGACATAAAATACCTAGGATATACTGAAAAGATTGAGTATTACCAGTGGCGGATCCAGGAACACTCGGACTTGGGGGTGGGGGTGAGGGTTGCGGTGCACAGATGATGGGCTCAAATCCGCTTATATTAAATGCATCATACCGTCGTCTTATATGTGTGTGTGTGTTTGTGTGTGTGTACAAACAGACAGAGAAAGCAGTTAAAATAAGATGAAAAAGAAAAGACTGACTGAACTAATATAAAGTGGTCACTGATATTATCTTAAACAAAATTTTGAAATAATTAAGTAAAATGCATGTATTTATGAACATCCATTTTTTTATTTCCTACCATATTGGAAGAACAATCATAAGGACGCTAATAGTCAGAGCACTAACACAAAATAATGCATATTCCAAGCCAGAAAAACAGACATAAGGTTTATAGAATTTGAGAATTTAGCTGTTTTGATTTCACCTACCACATTGGAAGAACAATAAAATGCACAGTCAAATACTATATCACTGACACACCATTATGAGTGTTCCAGACAACAAAAAATACATAACCTTTAGTATCTGGAAAATTTAAATGTTTTAATGTCAGTCCTAAAATAATAAAGTGTCTAATATTCAAAGCACTAACATGTTTTGATGTCACATCTTAATTCTGACGATACAATTTCAAACTCTGTGAGGTAAACAATATTTCAATCAATAAAATAGAGTCTGATGAAACAGGCAATATATTAATTTAAATATATCCATACAAAGGGTCGGCCTTTTACGCACTTTAAAAAGTTACTGTATTTTTTGTTTGTCTGTGTTCATGAACAAACAGCACAATTCTGAAGTTAATGTTATTTCCTGTGACTAAAACTCTCCCATCTACGAAAACACCACGTTCCACAGCGCGCCTTTTGATGATCAGTTCGAGAATGCATGAGGATGGCGCTGTCTAAACATGTCAAATACAATCTTCAAATCCTTGCCTCAAGCAATAAACAGAAAAATATACTGTTATGTATGATATTTATATAATATTATAAATATTTTAGTGTTTCTTCACTTTAATATTTGCTCCAACCTTAATGTTATGTATCAGGTTTACATGTTTAGCTATTGTTCTTGAATTAGGTTGTTTACTTAGTATTTGAGTTCAAGGACGGTTTTGGCAAACAAGTTGTTTATTCAATTTGAGATCTGGGTTGATTACGTATATAAAAAAGAGAAAAATGAACTCTCCATGTACGATGGGAAAGTCAAGCATGGAATCATTATTTGATTTATTTATGTAGAATTTAGTTATCGCAACGAGACAGACTGGTTTTCACGCGTTCACCTTCACTTTCTTTCTTCACCATATATCTTGTCCAACGGAAAGTCACACAAAAGTCTAAATGTATAACGGAGACAAAATTTTCCTTGTCAAATTAAAGTGAATATGACCTCTGAACTAATGAAAAACTCTTTCTTTCCATGGAAAGTTCAGTCAAGCAAGGGCATGTTGATCACGGGTACTTACAAAAAGTCCACTTTTTTCTTTTTCTTCTGTCATACTGACTTTGGTCCATTTAAAGACGGATACATTCGATCGCACAAATGACAAAGTGTTTGATAAATATAGGTGATATATTTATTTATGTATGTTTTTAACTTTTTTAGCCCACAGATGTAAATAATGAATTTATGGGATGAATATATTTATTTGAAATTTTACTGATAGTCCGCTAAATCTGAAATTGTTTCCTCAAGTTATCTCTTGCTTTTTCAACACTGTACAATTTCTTCAATCAATGAATTAACTAATGAATGAATAAATAAACCTTTGTTTCTCCTAGACTTTATGATATGCAGTACATGTAAACACGCAGTTAAATGATTTGAATGTCAAATAAAAATTTACGTAAAATTCATCGATTTTGCTGGGTTTTTTCTTCTTCTTATTGTTATATATATATATATATATATATATATATATATATATATATATATATATATATATATATATATATGTATATTAATTTTTCATTGTAATATTATAGCGAGTGATGATCAATACAGGTTATATTATATTTCTTGTGTCAAATTTTGATGGAGATTTATTTCTCGCGATTTAACTCTGAGACTGCTAATCGCTAAAATTTATATCTACCGCTAAAAAAAATAATCTGTTTGCTGGTACATATGTTTTAATAACCTAGGCAGAAACTGAGTCGAGAATTGACCATCTCAAGCAATTTTTGAGACATTTGACCTGTAAGGTCAACGAAGATAAGTGTAACTTGTCTAAAGTTTGTTTTCTTTCAAACCTTTTTCTTAATAGGCATAATATAGCCAGTAATGTGCTGACGTGCCGTTAAACACCACCACCACCACCACCACTAGTCGTCACTGAAACTTGACATCAATTTGTAGTAACATTTCGCGAACTTTTTATTTTCAGATTACAACCAGAAATGTGTTCATGGAAAACTGAAGTCCCTGCACCGTGTCTGAAAAAGGACATAAAGGCAAAAATCTAGCAAAGGTGTGACCGACGGATGGATGGAGAGGAAAAAGTAACTCTATCTGCCATTACCACTGATATGGTGGGTGGATTAAAATAATAACCCTGTACAACCCCCTTCATCAATTTCACAGTGGCCAAAGGGAGATAAATCCAACAACAATACTACCTCGCCGAAGAACTGCCTGATTTTGTCTGGAGGAAGCTGTCCTGGTTTTTTCTCTGTCGGTTGAGGAGGTATGGTAGTAAACGGATTTTTTTGCGATTCAACATCCGCTTTGGACTCGGACTTCTCTTGTCGGATTGACATCTTGTTCAGCTTAGTGGAACGGATGTCGATAAACTGCGTCTGTTTGTTGAAACTTTACCCTTGACCTTTGACCAAGCATTCGAGGGGACTTAAGTGGGGAATACCTTTGTCCAGTCACGTTCACTATTTACTAATATTACATTTTATTGTTAGTCGCTAAGTGCACATATAGGGATGGGGGTGTGACAGGATGTGCTAGAATTCTAGTTGCAACTCATCAAATTATTACAATTTATTCTTATTTGTTTTGTTTTTTTAATATATATTTTTTTAAGAGGATTGCATTGCACTCAATAGGTAATGATATCTTAACGTAATCACGTGACAATCAAGAATATTCTGATTTAGTTACTGCGATTTATTTAACCAAAGTTACTGTTGCTGCTGCTAGTTCAGTTAATAGATTCACTGATTTTCATCTTAATTTATTTATGTATTTATTTATTTCAAACACTGTTTAGCTTAAGTGATCCGCTTTCACTCACCCTCCTTTTAACAAACAATGAAGACTATATGATAATACAAAATCGACTGCATACCAGTTTGTCCTCATGCAGATTTCAGAATACGTGAAACAGTCTAATTAAAATAGTATAAATGAAAGCAAAATTAGTTAAAGTTAGTATTTCTTCTGCTGTTAATGTGTATATATATTTAGCACACCAGTGATTACTTCAAACGAATTAAAAACATACCTATATGACCGTACATAGAATTTACGAAGACTCCTGAAAGATATATGCATCACTGCTACAAGTTCATATGAAGTCTGCGTATTTCTCTGACGAATTTGCCAAGTCATTGTCTCGGCTGCACTAGAAAGCGACACATTGGGATAATTTTGTCAGCGAATGTGTCAATGGCGGCGGACTCTGACATGTTTTTTTCTTTCTAGTGCTGTCCTAAAGCTTTTCTTTTGCAGACAAGACACCACTGTATGCGGAAATTTTGCTTTATCCAAATATTATTTTTGTTATTCGGTGGTTTTTAAACGCAGAGGCGATTCACTATTATCATAATAAGTCAATGTGACCTAGATAGTCTTCAAACTGTATTAATAAACTTTGTATATGGGTTTGGCCATGATAGAATTAGGTCCTCAAAAGTCTGATTTTTTAAAAACAAATAAACAAACGAACAAACGAACAAGAAAGTGTTGATTAACCTTCCAGACTCCAACCTACATTCGCTACTGACTTTGCATCTTTTTCTTTCTCCAGAAAATGTTCTGAAAATAATGAATACAATTATGATGATTTCTTGCCAAACAAAAATTATTTTGTCGAAATAAATTGTGTAATTTAATAAACAACTAAAACCCATCACTGGGTGTGAATTCGTTGCACTTAAAGGGGTCAAATGTTTTGCCCCAAATAAGCAATGTTTTTCAAAGGTTTTCATCAAGCACCCTTGACCACAAATAGTTCTATCTGGCGAAACGTCTGTTCCTCAAATCATGCTATAGTTTCAGCCTACAGCCTCAGCAGCTTGTACCCCCCTACCAATTTTAAAAATGAAAAGCATCAAGGATATGAAAATATGTACAAAACTTACGCATTTCATTCATTGATTTCTAATTTCTAACTCGATTGTCCCCAAACGGTCCTAAACATTGTCAACTTGTCCGCGTTTGAAACCAAACGTAAGTTTTCAGTGTTAAAGAGGAGCCTGCTTACTGCGTTTCCGAATGCTTGAAGAGTCCATTTTGAGTGAAGGGGTGGTTCTAAGGCCAACTCATACATAGAAAGTAAACCGCTTTATCGTCTGCATCCAATGTATGAAATGTATAATTCTAATATTTCCACAACAAAAAAAGGTGTGTGTGTGTGGGGGGGGGGGGGGGGAATATTCCTTTACATCTGAGCATTTGGAAAATTTATGATATTATCTGGAGCTTACGCAACACAATGAACTACATCACTTCCGTTGTGTGAACAACAACATAGACTCGCTTATGCAAATATGGACGCCGTGTTAGTGTTGAAGCTCCGTCAGGTTTGAAACGCGAAGAAGGTAACAATGTTAGGGACCACTTGCTGGCATTCGAGTTAGAAATTACAAATCAATGAATGAATCGAGTAAGCTTTTTACATTTATTATATCCTTGATGCTTTTCATTTTTAAAATCGATGTGTGTGGGGGCGGCGGGTGTATATCGGCGTTCCGTAATCTCGCGGTACTAACGAATTGAACTGTTATAAATTATTAAAAAAAGACCCACCTGACTATTATTCTGTTGTTGTTTTATTCTTTAACATCTGTTTCCAATTTGTCACAAATATATTCTTAGTGCCGTAAAAGATTAGAGTTCATTTTCCGCTTTTCAACACGCCAGGTGACAGCCATCATTTTTAAAGGGAGGTTACCATAATGTCGCGATAAATGAGTATTTGTACCTAAGGTGGCTCAGAAGGGTAATAACACGAATGAAAGGTCAAAAAAGTATCCACAATACTCAAGTCATTGACATGATATATTATTTGTTAGGGTGGTTGGTGTATGGAGGGCGGTAAGTTCAATATAACTTCGAATGTTGAATGTTTCATGTTTCTAAAGTCAATTCTGATCATACTGTTACGAAATTTTACCCTTGTTAGTTTGATGCTTAAATAATAGACAAATTTCATAATTATGCAATATTTTCATTTTTATCAGATACGAAAACATATGCACTATGCGATAAAAATGAAATATTACTATTTTTATTTTTTAAATAAAAGCAAAAGAGAATTAAAGTAACATAGTTTTAGTGCTTTAAAGAAGTGTGCAGGATTTAATAGAGGTATGGTCCTTAATTTCTACCGTACTTTCGTTCACCTGACCTAGCGATGCGATAAGCTGTCAAGTGTTTCTGATACGTCAGTAGCATTCATTGACAAGCAGACGATCATTTTCTGTTAACTGGGAAAATTATTTACTGTTTTTGTGTTTGGTAGAGGTGTATTGGTGAAGGAGGGTATACAGGTGGATTTAATTTTCATTGTTTTTTCTATCCTTTCATTTTTTTCTTTCCATCTGACCACAAAACAAAACATTTCTTTTCATATTTGGTGTTCAAACTCTTCGTTAAGTTCCTTGTTGCGCTTTTGCTGGGATAAACAACAGAAAAGTGTCGCACCATTGTATTTATTACGAAAATATGATTTACCGCGACATTATGGAACCCGCGGGTTTAGGCTGAAACTATAGTATCCTCGTACAACCACTTTCGTGGACTTAACGTGAATTTTAACGCGTTCGTTATAATATTGTGAGAATCTATTCAAATAACCATAGAAAGTGTTCAACTATATCTGCTTCATTTAATCATCGTTATAAAATATTTGGCATTCATGTACACGAGTTCAGAATGACCGTTTTTCCGAGCGTGTGTAAGTTTACTTATTTCCAGAAGTGGCGTCTATAGTTCGAGACACTGACTAAAAAAGTCACGTGACATATGACCGGAATGTGCCAGTTAGGTAAATGCATGGATATTATTAGTTTATAGCGTCTCCATGTTTTTGAAATAAAAAAAATAAAATCATGTGATTGGCGGTGCTATCTTTAACATAAAATAAAAAAAATCAAGGACGAAATGTCTGACACAAAAAAGGCATTAGTGAAAATAAGGATTTTCATTATGATTTTTTAAAAATTACATTAAATTACTGCTTGAATCTCATTTTGTCTGATTTTACTGTTAAATTATCGTCAAACCACCCGATGTCCTTTGCCTCCTTCAATCGTGAGCCATGTTTCTCGCGCCCTAACACGCTTGTTTCGAGATAATGACGTCATCAACTGTGTCACCAGCGTTCTTCAAGAGTGAGCGGAATGAATTAAACAGTAAAATCAGACCAAATGAGATTTAAACAGATAATTTCATGTCATTTTAAAAAATCATAATGAAAATATATATTTTCACTAATGCCTTAATTGTATTAGACATTTTAGCCTTGAATTTTCTATATGCTAAAGATAGCGCCGCCGATCACATGATGGCTTTGTTTACATATTTTGAACAGGAAAACCACTTTTGGGAATTTATATAAAGTGATAGGCAGTGTAAATATTTGGTTTTAATCATGTGGGGTTCTTATACAACGTAAGAAAAATAAGTTTTTTTTAAATAGATTCTCACAATATTATAACGAACGCGTTAAAATTCACGTTAAGTGCACGAAAAGTGGTTGCTCGAGGCTAATTCCTGTTAAAGAACGCTGGTGTCACTCTTGATGACGTCATTATCTCGAAACAAGCGCGTTAGGTTGCGAGAAACATGGCGCACAATTGAAGGACTACTAACGACGTCGGGTGGTTCGACGATATACTACTTAAACTCGCTCACAATGCTCGTTAAATGAAGAAAACTTGCATTGTCATAGATGGATCTGTTGCTGTGGCTCATTTTCTATTCTTTTCTTTTTCTTTGACCAAATATGCTGCCTGGCTGTTTGAGATATATAGGACCATGTGGTTTAAAAATATGCTTTCCTCAAATGACATAACTCCTACTGCCTTGACGACACATTGCTCATATTTGACGAATAATACACACGACTTATCAATGTGAAATAATTCTAATAAACTGTATCGACTCTTTAATAACTTTTAACAATTTTATTCTGGAAGTAAATATCAATGTTACTTTGCTAGTGTTGAAGGTTCGTGTTTTTGAAAACTATTCATACTCTCCAGACTAAGAGCTGGAGTTCTATTTTCTGTTTACACACACACAGACACAGACATATATATATATATATATATATATATATATATATATATATATATATATATATATATATATATATATATATACAAATTACTAAGAAAAGTCTCATGAGCAAGCAGATTAAAGGATTATTAAACTAGAAATCCACTTTCCACCCGAGGGATGAAAGAACAAATGAAATTTAGTCTGTACAGGTCGAATGTTATCCAACGCATAGAGGCATTAGCCATGTGAATTTATTTAGCTGTTAAGCAAATTTTCAAACCTGGCTTCGAGTTTAAAACACTTCTTTAACTTACAACTCAGACCCAGTCTTAGAACTAATTCTTGTAAAAACAAGTTTCGTTCAGTACAAAGACAATTTTTAAAATAAAAACAAATGCATCATAATTAATAGCACACCAATCCTTGCAATTGATTCCTAACTTTGAGTCCATTCTAGATTTCAGACTTGAAACTCAGTGAGTTAAAGGTTTGGCCAGTTCCTTTCTGAGTTCTTTTTCACTTCTTGTGTCGAACGAGACGAGGAAAATGACACAATATTTAAAAAAAAAAAAAATATAACATGTTTTTCTGACGATGTTTTCTAAATGTTCAATTGACCACATTCATGAGGACACAAACACACCAATTACAATAGGGGCACTACATGAATTTAACATAAGGATGGAAATAAAGTTTTTTTCGAGGGTTGGGTAAGCATTCTTGGGCCCTACGGAAATTTTAACATGAGGGATGGCACTATATGGTATTTTGTCTGTTAAGACGAGTGTGGGATTGTTCAAATTTATTTTTTTTTTTTTTTTTTTTTTTTTTTTTTTTTTTCGGTTGTTTTTTTTTTTTTTGTTTTCCAGTTTTTTTTCCAGCACATTAGTCCTTGTGAGTATGTTACAGTGTAAATGTATCATTCTTGTTCTTGCCCTACAATATTCGTCTGGTTTATTTTTGTCACTCTTAGAACCGTAGGACCCCATACTGCCATCCCTCACATTAAAATTCACCAGCACCACCGAAAAAAATAGTTATTTCAGTCCTCATGTAAATTTCGCCTAAGGGGGCGCTCTACAGATAATACATGCTTCTGAGAGAGTGACAGGTGTAAGATGAAGTATTTTGCATTTGCAACATGCACAATGGAGAGAATGTTGGCATACCTCTATGTTACTTTCATGTACTGTGGCTGAAATTTCTTTACATATTGTACTTGTGGAAACTGGACATGATCTAAGCACACAGCAGACAAAATGGCCGCTCTAAAGTACTCGAAAAATCAGTCTGAATTAGTCAAAAGTGCACTATTTTCAGGAGTTATTAAAATAGGGAAACGAATTTTGCCAGAGCAGACAATACCAGCCTCTGAAAGTACTATGAATAAATTACAAAATATCTAAAAAAGAAAAAAAGTTATCGGCTCTTTTTTTTTAAATTTACCTTTGAAGTCCAGGAAGTGAAAATGACCAAGCGGAGCTAGCAGTTTTTTGAGAGGTGCACATCTTAAGTAAGACCAAGCTGTATACTCTATAACCCAAATTTCACCCATCAATCATACACCCAAATAAAGAGAATTCAAAGTTCTTTTAACAATACCTAAGATATACAAGGTCTTTTTTAAATAGCCAGGACAGCCAGTGAGGAAACCCTGGCTAATTCTTTTTCTTTCAAATTCTAACCCTATGCAAAGTATGAAACTGGACAGTGCCACCTAAGTCCCCAGAGTGCCCCCCCCAACCCCCAACCCCCAGGTTATTTCCGTATGCATGTTAAATTCCCATTTTTCATAGAGTGGTAGAGAAATAGAGGTCCCGAAAGCTCACCCACACACACATCAAACTAAGAAACTAAGTTTGATAAGAAAGAAACATATTGCGAACTAATGGCAAGAAATAAAGTGAAGATCGTGCACTCAAAGAAACTATTCTTACTGTTATCGAGATCAATATTAAGCTTCCGCTTTTTAGATCCTTTTCTATTACAAAACACCGTTTAAACATATAAAAAAGACAAGCTTTCAATTAATTTATTCATATTTTCTTTAAAAATCCACATCTTGATACTAAATTTACATAAAAAAGATGTTCACCTGTATACAGAAAAAAGTATCACTCAGCAGAAAAACACCAAGTTATTTTTAAGAAATAAATTATTATTGCAGGAAATACTATTTAAAAAACGAGACATATTTATACGGTATGCAAAAATTCATATATACAAATCAATGAAAGATGATATCTACTATTCAGCACATATTACATTTTTCTAAGTTCTGATGATGGAGTCATTACACGTAGTTGTCTCTATTAATGTAGACTTCTAGATATATTCACAATTTACCAGAACTAAATAAATCAACTTTTCTCGTTTTATCGAGTAACAAATCTTATCCAAGTCTGACTCAGTTTAGGGCAAGATGATACGGAAACTAACAAGAAGTTGCTTACAATAAGATTTTAACACTTTCATTTAATTTTTTTGTATTCACAAAGCCCCAAGCCCCAATGTTTACTTTTAGACTTCAGTGCAAAAATAAATACAAGCTCTGGAAAACCTCTGAGACTGGCTTCAGAAAGATGACATGTTTCAATCTGGCAAACGATTTGTCAAGAAGATAAAAAAAAAAAAAAAAAAAAAAGATTGATGTGGCACTTTGTAAGTAATGATTGTCATTCACATTGTAAATTGAGTGCAGGATGTTATTTTTCAGTCTATTTCATTGCAGACACATTAGAAATCAAAATGTAAAAGACAAAACTGAACTCCGAATATCAAAAACACTCATATATTTTATCATATGAGCATTATTTGTTTACTGTAATTACCAACGATGCTGAAAGTCTGAATCAGAAAAAAAATATTAGAGAGTTGATTTTAATAATTAAAAAATACTAATGCTGAGATGAAAATGGTCATTTGTCTTGGGTTTTAAATCATAAAAAGGATTGGTTATAAATAAGTTCTTTTTCTGCTTCATATATCCTAATAGAGAAATTCATATTAACAATGCAACAGATGAAAGCCATTTTGTCTATGAAATTATTTGATCATTTGCACAATGTTAGATTGTAGGAAAAGTGTCTCTGGATTCTCAAACCCAAGTCATTTAGAGGACTTTCACATTGTCTGTGCACATGTCCAGAGTCTTTAAAGTAAAGGTAAATCCTGCAAGAACTTGCTATGTGCAAACCTATCAACTACTCCGCAGTCAACAGAGAAATTGTTATTAAAAAAGAATCCTACTCCGCAACATTGTAAACTTATATTTTAAAATTAACACCTTTCACTTCAAAAAGTATAATAACACATATGGATCCTAATTTATCATCAATAAACAAGTTTTGATTTACCAAATATATATTTAACCAAGAAGACTATTTATTATGTCACCTGAGAATTGTCAAGGATCTAATTTTAATTAGGTTGCTCTGCTCTTAACAATGTGTATAAAGAACATTCAAGGACAAAATCAACACCAGATGTAGCAGATTAAATAAAACAAAGGCTTGTTTTCTTCTCTAACCGGGTAAGAAGATAATTGTTCTCTCTCTCTCTCTGTTAAAACACTAAATACCCCCCCCCCCTTTTTAATTTATGAAAAAAGTGCCATTTTATGAATAAAAGAAAGAAGTTCTCCATTTGATTTTGTAATCGTACACTTTTATAATATTCATTTATTTATGCTCTTGTTGACAGTAGCCACGGTGTCTCAGTGGTTAGCGTGCTGGACTCGTGACCCAGTGAGTACAGGTTTGAATCCTACATTGGATCAGCCCTATTTGGCTACCATGGTGTGCATTTCGAAAAGGCACATTACCTCAGCTGCCTCGGCTCAAAATAACACACATTGTGTTGCTATGCCGAAAAACATCAAACCAAACCAATCCTCTTGTTAATTCTCGTTCATGTGTAAATTCATTTGTTTCATAATTCTCCTATTTGTCTCTCTTTTCGTACATTTCTTTTTGTTCAATTGTTCATTCATACGCTACTCTTTAAATTACACACTTATCTGCATCGACGTCTGTTTGTTCATCTTTTTATTTGTGCATTCCTTTTCATTAAAAGGTTAACTGGTAAAATCGCAAACTTAATTAGATTAATAATGGCAGTCTAAACAATAATTATTTAGAAGATGAAAAAAAATCTTCAGAAAAATCTTAAAGGCAAAGAGTCATAATTAAAATGAAACACCACCATGGAAAAATTACTGAAGAGTTTTTAATTTTTTGTGGAAAATTAATGCACAGAAAAGTAGGTGATATGAAACTATTTGTAAGCAATTTTGCATAAAGTGCTCTCTCTCTCTCATAGACAATTTTCATAATGTCCATCCATGTCTTATAATTCGTCCTTGAGAAAACGATGTAGAGATTTCTTTTAAAATTTATCTTTTTCTCTAGATGAAAATCACTTTTTTACAACTAAAGACAATTTTTCGCAAAAATGCTCTCCTGTTGTGATGGTAGTGAAGACGGTAATACAGCGGTTAGACAAATTCATTATATTTTTAAAAAAAATATTTTGTATTTTATTTTATTGTTAGGATTAATATAAAATTAATTGTTATGTTTGAAGATTATTTATTTTAATGCAATTTATGGTCACTTTACTGATAAAATGTTTAGTATAAATGTTTGAAAGACAATACTGTTAAGTTTCTAAGGCATATGAAATAATAGTGACGATAACGCAAGATGTGTTCATTGCAACTTTTCTTTAAATGCAATCACATTGTTCATTAGATGATAGTTTTCAAACGTTCTTTGTATGACTGGCATGAGATGAATATCATTGACCTGATTTCGTTGAAACTATGCAATGGAAAGCATACAAATCTTTATTTTGGTTATCAAGTAAATCTATCAATTTGATCGCAAAGTCCAGGTTCAAAATATTAATTTCTTTCCTGTTTCTTACACCATGTACCTATTTTGTATTTCAAACTTATTTACTGAAAAAGTATTTTTCTTGCGAACGAAACATATATGCATTTATTCGTCCATTCAACGGGATTAACTGGAACAGAGCCCTATCGCCGTCAATTATAACGCAAGAAGTGAAGATAAGCGAAAAGAGAGGTACGAATGTGAAAATAATCTAATTTGCAAGTTCGCTCAACGGGATTCACTGCAATAATGCCCCTTCACCATCAAACCACGCATTAGCACGCAAGAATTGGAGAGAAGCCTCAAAGGGAAGTAACAATGTGAAAGTCCTCTAATGAGCACCATGAGCTGGGCAGTCTTTAGGACTCACAATACTAATCCAACTCCCATAGAAAACCTAAGTAAACACCATGATATTAAATATTCAATAACTCTAAATTTATAAATGCTCAAGATCAAACCTATATTTCTCAGTATAGACCCATAGTTGATGCAAGCTTCTGAGTGGAGAAAACCATATGAGCCGTGGCATTTTTTTTTATCTACCTGTGCTTGAAACATGTGTTTTCAATTCCATACCTAAAGAATCAGGTGTTAATTTCAGTAATGAGTGTTCCAAAGTCAAGTATGTAAAAGGACTGAAATTCCATCAATAGAATATTGTCTCTATCTTGTTTTTCAGTTACAAATAGGATAAACTCTCAAACGATTTGTTTTACTCAAAGTATACTTTTCATTATCAACCAATCATGGCCAGCCAAATCAATATATACACCTTTTTTTTATCTTCACCCATTTCTAGACTGGTTCCCATTTTTCCATATAATTAGTACCATGAGTCCTATTTCCACCCTTGATTTACCTGACATGCTTATGCATAGTGGTAGAATGCATAAGTAACAGTGTGAAGTTCTGACTGTCAAAGATTACATAGTGAATATTAAATTATATTGGAAGTCCATGTATATCAACATTAGCAATGGTGCATTTCATGCAACATTTAAGTATTTGAGCTTGATTTCAGAAAATCAGAAAGAATATTTTAAAAAATCTGCCTGATCAATAGTTATCTTGTTTGCTGTCACAAATTATCTCTCTTCAGTTTAAGATTGAAATATATTATCAACCTTGTAATATTATGTATTAAATGAGTACAAGGTCAATGTGACCATCTATATATGCATGTATTACTTCAAAGAAAGATATTTAACTGACGGAAATTACTTAAAATTCCTCCCGAACACATATATTTTTAAACTAAAGTAAGGTTGGCATAAACCAATTCAAATACAAAATATGAAGTTCCAAAACATTCACTGGATGAAATTGGTGGGACACAAAATCATGAGGGGTCATCAGCATTAAGCATGATGCCAGAAACCTAAGTGATCATATCGGAAGGATAATGTTTTAAAACGCAGCATGGAAATGTCAATAATTACTCTATAAATGGTAAATTGTCTAAACTTTATATATTTGATTGCATAGATATTAACCAATGTGCAAAATATCCCACCCAACATAGTTAAATATACACACTCTACACGCCCCCCCCCCCCCCTTCATGGTAACAGTTGTCATATCTGAAAGTATGTTTAATTTCCCACTGAAAATCTTTGAGGTTAGTTAAAGGTCTTCATTTTGGTGATTATTCACAAATAGAACCAGAATTTTGCATCTATACTAACTTAATTGTTTATGCATATGTGGAACAACTGTAAGGCTGTTGTTGTATATACACCGCTCCCTCGATAACCCGCGCCCAGATAACTCGCGAACCCGCTTATAACGCGGATCCCATTTTTTTCAAACTAGAAATTTTTTTATTTTTTTAAAAATTGACCCTATTTGTTGAAGGTGAAAAAGATCGCGATCAAAAATTTGTAAATAAAACCTTAATATATCGCTCGTTTTATCGTCAAAACCAGTGGTTAGTACCCAGAAATTTTAATCATCATCATGAAATTTTCTACTTTTAATAAGAAGTCAAATATTTTGTTCAATTTTCTTTCCAAACGACATTCTCAGTACACTATAAATAACAATATTCGACGAAATTTCGATCAATGAAAACGTCACTAAAGCCTACTGGTGGCAACACTTTAAAAATAAATACCAATTAAAAAAGTTTTGTCAAGTGAAATATGTGTTTTAGTTCTATCTTTTAATTTGGTTTCAGTGTAATCATCATAAATGCAATAAGCCCTCTTGTATTCAAACGTGAAAATTAAAATTCAACCGACCCAGCTATCGCCGCGAGCCTTACCGTGAGAATCTAATTATGTGCCGACCTTTTTTTGTTTTTATCTCCGACTTGCGGAAGTATATGTTGTATTGTTACACTCAATTAATAGCAGACCTACTTTGTATTATCACGTTAATTACGTCTTTTGTATCAAATCAGACAAAGGGGGTGGAAGAACAGAAAAGTTAAAAGGCGTGCAAATCCTGCCTGCGTAAGAGCTAGTGGTCACGGCCGTGTGTCAGGTCAACTCATTTCAATTGATCAATCGAACACTGTTATAAATATTATTATGTAAGTAATATAATTAAACTACCTTAAATTAGCCTACTCATTCACAAATGTAATCAAAGATAGTAAGCCAACCAAGCCAAATGAGTACTTGGAGAATAAAAGCTTTGTTTTACAGATGCGGTTCATTACGGAGAAGCGAGTTATAGAGTTTGTATTGAACTTTCTAACATGCTACTCGGGGATTTCCTCAAGGATGAGACGAAGTTTCACTGTTACTTGATATGAAATCACGGCATCCATATTTTACTAATGGAACAATCAATAAATCGAGGTTCGATGTTGACGGTTGTTTCACGAAATAAATGTCAATAGTTTTTGAAAAAAGGAATCTTGTTTAGTTGTGAATCAACAACAACAAAAAGCAGTGACGTAATACACAATGTATCGCGTACATGTGTTGTTCAAACCGCTTGGACTAATGTTGTTAACGATCTTTCAGAGGTTCGTTATCTTGAAAATAAAGGTAATTTATACAGAAAAGCAAACAACTACATTAGAAAAAGCTCTTTATTGACAATTATTCCCAATGTAATTATAAAACAAGTATTCCGCCATTAAACATCCCCGTTACCCACCCCCACCCCCACTGCGGTTTTCTCGATGTCCAGCGGGGATGGCATCCCTTTCTTAATTTTTTTGAGGTCCCTCGGTAACTCGCGCCCTCGCTTATAGTGCGGTCTATGTTTTTGGACCCCGTTGTGCGCGAGTTATCGAGGGAGCGGCGTATATGACTCACGGTACTAATCCAACTCCCATAGTAAACCTATGGAAACACCATATTACAAATTCAATAACTTTAAATGTATAAACGCTCAAGATCAAACCTATATTTCTCAGTATAGATCCATCCTTGATGCAAGCTTCTGTGTGGAGAAAACAATATTATCTGCTGCATATTTTTTATCTACATGTGTTTTCAATTCTGCACTTAAAGAATCAGGTGCTAATTTCAGCAATGAGTGTTCCAAAGTCATGTCTGTAAAAGGACTGAAATAGAATATTGTCTCTATTTTTTCAGTTACAAATAGGATAAGCTCTCAAAAGATTCTTTTTACTAAAATTGTACTTTTCATTATCAACCAATCCTGGCCAACCAAACCCATATATACTCTTTTTTATCTTCACCTATATCTAGACTAGTTCCCATTTTTTCCATATAATTAGTACCGCGAGTCATTCAGGGCTCACGGTAGTAATTCAACTCCCATAGTAAACCTATGGAAACACCATGATATTAAAAATTCAACAACTTTAAATTTATAAATGCTCAAGATCAAACCTGTATCTCTCAGTATAGACCCATTCTTGATGCAAGCTTGTGTTTGGAGAAAACCATATATCCCGTGGCAGTTCTTTCATTTACATATTCATGAAACGTGTTATCCATTCTGTACCTACCGAATTAGGTGCTACTTTCATTACTGAGTGTTCCTAAGTCAAGTCTGTAAAAATACTAAAATTCCATCAATATAATCTTGTCTCAATTGTTTTTATCAGCTATGATAAGATAAACTCTCACAAGATTTTTTGTACTAAAAATTTTACTTTTCATTATTAACCAATTATGGACGACCAAACCTACATATACTCTGTTTATGTTCGCCCATTTCTAGACTTGCTCCCATTTTTACATAAATATAGTACCATGAGTCTTTCAACGTCTTGATACAATTTGCTGTAATTGAGTAGACTGGAAAACGTGCAGTTCAAATCATGTCTGTCTGAATTAATAACTCGCATATCAAATGAATAACAGATTACAAAAAGTGTCCATCTTTGAATTCTTTTCACTTCTGCTGGCGTCAACATTAAACACTTCTTTAAAAGGTCAATGGTTCACCTGTTAAAAAGAGAAAACAATTTAGTTTGCATGTATATACATTTACTTGTGTGATAAAATAGTGTAAAATTTACGTTGCAGTTCTTTATCATTTTCATTATTTTTATCTCAGCATTTAAAAAAAATGAAATACAGCAAACACATTACTTCTCAATATGATCAATCATCTGCAAAACATGTTAATTCCAATTCAACTCCTACTTTTTCACAACCTATTAGAAGAGAAACAAAAAGACGCATTTTAAATGTTTGTCTTTATTTTAGTAGGGATGAAGCATATTTGAAAGTTTATTGATTCTATTTTTCTTTTTAAAAATGTCCCATTTATTCCATTTGCATATTTATTATTTATCTCTCTAAAATGAGATACAGTTACATGAACAAATGATGTAATGTATAAACTTTCATTACATAGTTATGGGATAGCAATAGAGATAAAAGGGTATAGGAGTCTACTGCTCTTATCATGTTTTCATCTTATGTTTTCTTACTCACTCACACTCATATGGTAGACAAATTGTTATAATTTGAACCCGGATAACCCGCGATCAGGAACATGTGTGCGATAGGGATGACACATATGCGATCTTGAACCGGAAAAGTGTAAAACAGATGGCATGCAATCAAGGTTGGCTTGTTTATTGTAATCTGTTATATTTCTTTTTTTCGTCACGATGTCGCTAATGAAAATCAATTAAACAGAGAATGTAGATAATACACACTGATTTTATGACAAATATTCTGAGGGAGGATTAAACAATGAATTTTTGAAGCTGATGTTTCAGTTTTTGGACCGTGGGTTTTGCCTTTAAAAGATTGTTTTCTTAGGGACAATATTACCTGCACAAACCCTGAAACTAACATGAACGTGCATTTTCAGCTCATCTATCTGAACTGACTTAATAAATTAATTATCGGGAAGAGGGGGGGGGGGGTAAATTACTTATGAATAATTTTCTCAGATTGAATAATTCAAGGTCCAGAGAGAAGACTTTATATATTACTAACGAGTCTGGACTCAATTATGTTTGTACAGAGATTCATGGAGAAAATAAAAGATACACTTGGAGTGGCAAAAACAAAAGAGATAGTCTTGATTACGGAGAGTTATTGAAACTGCTAATACTGGACCTGGGTATAGAATTGATCATTCTCTTTTAAATTTAGTCTGTAAAATAGGGTCCTTGAAGAAGGAAAAATCTTTTTGGAATTTCAATCATTCATTACTTAAAGACAGGATATACATGTATATTAAAAATATAAAACAAAAAAATGTAAAATATTAAATTACAATATTTTTCTGATATTCATGTCCAAAATGACATCAATGATATTCCAAATGATGAAATACAACTTCAGATAAATGATCAATTATTTGTTGAAGTTCTTTTAGTGGAGATAATAACAGAAACAATATCTTATGTTTCATACAAGAAAAGGCAAGAGAGACTAGAAAACATGGTTTTATTCAAGACATTAATATTTTATTAACTGATAGTGAAATAATTAATTATAGTTTGAATAGTGCAAATCAAAACAAATTACAATACTTGCGTCAAAAATTTTTTCGCGTCATATGAAAAGATCTAGAATTAGATGGATTGAAGAAGGTGATAAAATGGCGAAATATTTTGTGTGCAATTTAGAAAATTGAAACTATCTCAGCAAATATATGGAATGTATTATAAAAATCAACAACACTAGCCTTACAAAACAAAACCAAATTCCTGAGGAGACACAAACCTATTATGAAAGTCTATATGTCTTAAGAGATGCTGAAAATGTTGATCTTAATCCAATACTTGTTGACTATGATATTCCAAAATTAATCTGATGGAAAACAGTCAAGACTTATGATGCAAAATATTTTATTCCAAAGCTTTAGCTGCTCTGCAAATATGAAATATTGTAAGAGTCTAGGTTCGCACGGGTTTACTATTGAATTTGTCAAGGTTTTTGGAATGATTTAGGTATTTTCTAGTTACCGGTAAGTCAGTTAATTGTAGTTATGAAATAAATAGCCTCTCAGCAACTCAAAAGGAAGGAGTTATTACTTGTTTTCCTAACGGCGATAAAGATAAGAATTATTTAAATAACTGGAGACAAATATCTCTCCTTAAAGTGACCTTATCGTGTACTGCTAATAGGATTTTACAAAATACATGTAGTACCATATTTGTTAATGATGATCAAACAGATATTATGGCTGATACATATATTTGTGAAACTATCAGATGTAATATTTTATACCGTAAAGCATAACATACCAGGATTGCTACAACAAATTGACTTTTAAAAAGCCATTGATTCTATGGATTGAAATTTTTTATTTAAAGAACTGAATTTTGTCCAACTCCAGTTATTCAGTTATCAAATGTATTTAAACATTTTATCATAATATAAAATTTGGTGTAACTGTATCCATTATACAGCTCTTGATTTTGGTTATCTACAGGATACGGACAAGCCCACCCCCTCACACTTTATTTCTTTTTACTCTGTGTAGATATACTGTTATCAATGATTAAAAGAATAAATATATTAATGGTATCAATATATACAGAAAATAATTTATACTATCACAATATATTTAAGATACTACATTGCTTCTAGATGAATCCGAAAAATCTATAAAGAAAACAACGCTCACATTCAAATTCTATGCAAAGATCTCCAACCTTAATGTAAATATAGAGACAACAAAAGTAATATGAATAGGAAGCATGAAAAAGAGTTATGCCATTTGTCTATTGAATGTAATTTATGCTTGGTGGATGACTCTTTCACAATATTAGGCAGAATCTTTTCTATAAATTTAAATCACATCAGGAACCTTAATTATGAAATGAAATCTAAATGATATTGACTCAATGGGCATCGAGAACTCATACCGCTTATAGGACAATCCTTACTATAAAATCATTTGCTTTATCAAAATTAAATCACATACAGTTTACTCAATCCTTCAGAATAGTTCATTAATAACTTAAATAATTTAATCTAAAATTACTTATGCAAAGGGTCAGCGAAATTTTCAAATGGCTATATATTACCCGAGGCTGGGCTCATTTTTACGCTAAACCCCATGCTCTCCCATCAACAGAAACAGGAAAAAAGTTATCTGGAATCCTGGTAAAATTATCATATTCTGCACTATTATCTTCAGCAAAAACTGAATTCTCATCAGTGTTTTAGCCCATTTATCATACAGCTAGAAATTTAAGAGTAAGAAATGTTCGGCTAATTGAAAGGTGTTCTTATGACCCTTTGTAAGTATGATGTACATTTGTAATGTAACCATCACAATTATTACAAGTTCTTATTTCAGTTGTTCTCAAAGTTTCTCACTACCGACTCTTTTTCATTGATGGCAGTAATTTCATCATTTTATAGCAAAAGGGAAATGAACCGTATAGCTAAAAGTAAATGAACCAACCTTAGAGCTAAGAGTAAATGAACTAACCTTAGAGCTAAAGAGTAAATGAACCTTATAGCTATGAGTAAATGAACCTTATAACTAAGAGTAAATGAACCTTATAGCTAAGAGTAAATGAACCAACCTTATAGCTAAGAGTACATTAACCTTATAACTCTGAGTAAATGAACCAACCTTATAGCTAAGAGTAAATGAACCAACCTTATAGCTAAGAGTAAATGAACCTTATAGCTAAGAGTAAATGAACCAACCATATAGCTAAGAGTAAATGAACCAACCTTATAGCTAAGAGTAAATGAACCTTATAGCTAAGAGTAAATGAACCTTATAACTAAGAGTAAATGAACCATCCTTATAGCTAAGAGTAAATGAACGTTATAACTAAGAGTAAATGAACCTTATAACTAAGAGTAAATGAACCAACCTTATAGCTAAGAGTAAATGAACCAACCTTATAGCTAAGAGCAAATGAACCTAATAACTAAGCGTAAACGAACCTTATAATTATGAGTAAATGAACCAACCTTACAGCTAAGAGTAAATAAATGTTATAACTAAGAGTAAATGAACCTTATAACTAAGAGTAAATGAACCAACCTTATAGCTAAGAGTAAATGAACCAACCTTATAGCTAAGAGTAAATGAACGTTATAACTAAGAGTAAACGAACCTTATAACTAAGAGTAAATGAACCAACCTTATAGCTAAGAGTAAATGAACTGACCTTATAGCCAAGAGTAAATTACCCTTATACATGTAGCTACGAGTAAATCAACCTTATAACTCAGAGTAAATGAACCTTATAACTAAGAGTAAATGAACCTTATAACTAAGAGTAAATGAACCAACTTATAGCTAAGAGTAAATAAACCTTATAGCTTAGAGTAAATGAACCTTATAGCTAAGAGTAAATGAACCTTATAGCTAAGAGTAACTGAACCAACCTTATAGATAAGAGTAAATGAACCAACCTTATAGATAAGAGTAAATGAACCTTATAGATAAGAGTAAATGGAGCTTATAACTAAGAGTAAATGAACCTTATAGCTAAGAGTAAATGAACTTTATTGCTAAGAGTAAATGAACTTTATAACTAAGAGTAAATGAACCTTATAACTAATAGTAAATGAACCTTATAGCTAAGAGTAAATGAACCTTATAACTAAGAGTAAATGAACCTTATAGATAAGAGTAAATGAACCAACCTTATAGCCAAGAGTAAATTACCCTTATACATGTAGCGATGAGTAAATCAACCTTATAACTCAGAGTAAATGAACCTTATAATTAAGAGTAAATGAACCTTATAACTAAGAGTAAATGAACCAACCTTATAGCTAAGAGTAAATGAACCTTATAGCTTAGAGTAAATGAACCTTACAGCTAAGAGTAAATGAACCTTATAGCTAAGAGTAACTGAATCAACCTTATAGATAAGAGTAAATGAACCAACCTTATAGATAAGAGTAAATGAACCTTATAGCTAAGAGTAAATGGACCTTATAACTAAGAGTAAATGAACCTTATAACTAAGAGTTAATGAACCTTATAGCTAAGAGTATATGAACCTTATAACTAAGAGCAAATGAACCTTATAGCTAAGAGTAAATGAACCTTATAACTATGAGTAAATGAACCTTATAGATAAGAGTAAATGAACCAACCTTATAGCTAAGAGTAAATGAACCTTATAGCTAAGAGTAAATGGACCTTATAGCTAAGAGTAAATGAACCTTATAATTAAGAGTAAATGAACCTTATAGCTAAGAGTAAATGAACCTTATAGCTAAGAGTAAATGAACCTTATAGCTAAGAGTAAATGAACCATATTCCGCAATATGTTTTCCACCCTACTTTTACTACTGTATTGGACCCCCTGCGGGTTCGGGGATACTACAGGTTTGATGCACCCTCCTGAATGCCATAAGAGGCGACTAATGCAGGCAGGAACCTTGGTGGCTGAGTGGTTACTGTGCCGGACTAGTGCGGACTGGGAGGGTGTGGATTCGAATCCTACCATCAGATTAGCCCTGGTTGGCTACAATGGTGCATCATAGGGCAAGGCACTTTACTCCAATTGTCTCTACACCCTACCTGTGTTGCTGTGCCATAAAACACCAAATCCAGACCAAATTTCTGTATTGGACAGGGCAACTACACATCACATCCAAGCAACATATTGATTTAAAATTTTAAAATTTGCATCTGGCCACACTGTGCCACTGGGAATTAACATTTTGAACAGAGTTTGTTCCAGTTTCTGATAAGGACAAAGCAGTGCTAGATATGCTGTTCTTCTTTACCTCCTTAATGCATTTATTTACAATGAGTATAAGCAAGTATAAGGTTTTACGACTTTGTTAGTTATATTATTGATATCTGGCTTCCAAGACCGAAAATGTAGGATTTCAACACCAAATATATGGGCTTCTCTTGATATTTCTAAACAAAGAAACTTCATTTTAGCATGTGAAAACATGCACTTTTCACGATATTTTATAGAATTTAACTTTCTATTAAGATGGAACCTTTTTGAGAAGTTGGCCATAGATGTCCTGAACAAACTTTGTCACTGACACTTTTCTGTCAGATCAGAAATAAATAAATTTTCATATTTGGACAGAGTTTAGATTGTTCATTGTACATGATAAATACATCTCGAAACAGTGTTCTTGTTCTAACCAAAAATAATAAATATATTCACAACATTTTGATGCTAATCTTATTACATATTTTTTCTCTGATGGAGAGAAAATACATGGTGATTATACCATTTTGTCTTTTGTACACATGCTTGAAGTACTTTGTCGGGATGACGCCATTTACATTTCCAGGACTCAGTATTACTTTGTTTTTTGACTGGAAAAATGTTATCCCATCTGAAACAAAGCATATTTGTGAATCCGCGTGTTTTCTTTCATAAGGTTATATCGAAGGAAATTCAGTTTCTTGTGTTTTGCGAATTATTTATAAAAACATAAACCTTGATACATGTAGCATGTACCGTATATACTTGCTTATAAGTCGAGTCCAATGCACCAGCAGATCTGGGTCTGTGCAGTTTGTTAGGCATAATAAGAGCAACAAACAAAATAGACCCTGATCTGCTGATGCATTATGCGACGGCAGATTGTGGTCTATGTTGTTTGCAGTTGGACTCAACTTATAAGCGAGTATATATGGTGCTTGTTCTTTGCAGCACTCAAACTATGTACATAAATTATAATTTCTCTTGAGCATTGGTATACATACTTTGTTCATCATATAATAACAATTCTACATTTCAAATTAGCAATATTATGTTTCTCTTGAGCTAAAAGTAAGTTGTTCGTTGATGATAATGTAGTTTCCTATAGTTTTGCATATTATTTGTAAAACAAAGCTAAATATGCAGCAAGTACTTGCATTTACCGTACTTAATCCATTTACTCAAATTATACTATTTTGTATTGGTACATATACCGTCTTCCTCACAGAACCACCATTTTACAAATCTAATAAGAAATAGTAACTCTTTATTTTGCTAACACAGACTCTCATTTATTCAACTAGATAAATCGAAGTTTTAACAAATTAATTTCTGAAAGAAGACTTAAAAAAAGAATGTTGAATAAATACATTTTGTCCCCCTCCTCTTTTAAATTCCATTACAGGAATATATATATACACACATTCATATTGCCATTCAGAAAATAAAAAATGTTCTACAAACCATTAAGTGCTTTTTGTAGGTCAATACTGATGACAATATCACACCCTGGTGGAAATCCTAAAAGAAAGTCAATTTATATTGGTATCATATATTTTCCCTGGCTGACATGTATAAGAGATGAAGTTAAACAATTTGCAAGTCATGATATGCATGTACAGAAATAAGATAATTCTAGCACTTAAACAGGCAAATTCAGTGACTTTTTGTCCCCCGCCTACTGTTGTGAGGTCACCAAAAGTATACCATGATGAAATCTAGCTGTGACCCTTGTGACACAGCTATAGAGTTACTAGGCAGGCATGGAAAGTAACCAAGTTTCACGTCTCTATCTAAAAAGTCATTCGAGAAATAGTGCAGAAACATGGAAGAAATAGATCAGTGACCCTGACCTGAAGAAAAAACATTGACTGTAACACATGATCTGCCATGAAAAAGACAAACACAAGCATACCATGGTTCATCCCTGAACTTTAAACAGCTTTTAAAATAAAAAGCAGAAACAAAAGCAGCCGTGAAACATACACCCGTGACATTGACCCTAAAGATAGAACCACAATTGTGGAATGCAACACATCTTCTAGTGACAATATACATGAGCATCAAATCTGATACATTTATCATATCTCATAAGATACAGAACGGAAGGAAAAATACTCTGGAAATGAAAAATATTGGCCTGTGACATGGACCTTGAACATAGGACCACAGTGTGGTGTATGACAACAAGTTTAATACCTTAATCTCAAATGGCCCTAATGTTATAGAATGTGAACAAAAAAGAAAACTTATAATATTGATTAATGAGTTTGATCTTGAAGACAGTGGCACCAATTTGTATATAACACATCTGCTAATGGTGAGGTGTACATTAGCCAAGTTTCATCTATTATTATAGAAAGGACAGGAAATTGTGATGGAAAACTTAAAATATTGATCCATGATTATATCTTGAAGATATGACACCTCATGTTGTACACAAGACACTCTCTAATAATAATGTATAAGTATACCAAGTTTCATCCCTAAAACCTGAAAAGGCTCTAAAGTTATAGAGCTGAAAGGAACGTATGAAGGGAAACTTAAAATATTAACCTATGACCTTGATCTTGAAGATATGACTACTAATGTAGTATATGAGACACATTCTAAAGATGTATATAAGTATACCAAGTTTCATCCCTTAATCTCTGACAGCTCTGATGTTATAGACCTGAATGGAAAGTGTGACGGAAGACTTAAAATATTAAGTGGTGACCTTGAACATAAAGATATGATCCTCAATGTGTTAGGCAACACACCTTCTAGTGATGACATACAGGAATAGCAAATTTCATCTTGTAATCTCCAACAGCTGTAATGTGATAGAGTTGAGTGGAAAATATGATGGAAAATTTATAATATTTAGCCATGATCTTGAAAATATTCCCCTCATCCAATGTGGTACGAGACCTACCTTCTAATGATGATGTATATATATATATATATATATATATATATATATATATATATATATATATATATATATATATATATATACCAATACTCATCCCTAAATCTCTAACAGCTTTCAAGTGATAGAGTAGAAATGAAAGTGTGAGGGAAAACTTAAAATAATCTGCTGTGACCTTGACCTTGAATATAGGTCCCCCGATACAATGGTTTGCAAAACAACTTCTCATGATGATGTTTAAATATACCAAATTGTATCCGTTAATATCAGATGGCTTGAAAGTTAAAGAGCGAAAAGGAAAGTGCGAGGGAAAACTTTGAATATTGAGCACTGACATTGACCTTGAAGATGGAACCCCAACGAGGTATGTGACACACGTTCTAATAATAATGTACTAGTATACCAAGTTTCATCCCTTTATTTCAAATGGCTTTAAAGTTATACAGCAAAAACAAAAGTGCGACAAACTGTCGGATGTTTTGCAAATCGGCGGGGGACAACAATCTTATAAAAATGTGACAGTAATGAAAAAAATTTTTTAAACAACTTATATGGGATGTAAAAGCAATGAAGAAAATTCTGGCAAATAACGTTACAGACAATGTATGTGCTATGAATCGGCTGCAATACTATCCTTGGACCTGAGAGTATACCTGAAAGGTCCATTTCTGATCACAACTGTTTGGTTTTTTAAATGGTACAATGCAAAGCTTTCTCATATCTAGAACATGCATTCATAAATTTGTTGCTACATGACCTTTTTCATTGCTTTTGAAATGCCTTGTGGCACTTTCATCAATTAATTTGGTAATACAGTATTTTTGTCCTTGATTTTTAAGTAAAACTCCAACAAATCCAAAGAACTTGTTAACCTGCCTAGCTAGGAAAACCGGGCCAATTTGATGACCTTATTGCTGAGTAAAGTTAGTAATGTAGATTTTTTTTAAAGCACTGTAATCATAGCCAATTTTTAAAATTACACCAGTAACTTGTTGAAAATGATATCCTGTAATTTGGTTATTTCTGTTCTTTTTTATTTACTCAGAAAGAGGAAAGATACAAAATAATTGTTTTGACCTTTTCCACTAAAATGGTCTGCAATCAACGGCAGAGATCATCTTTGAAAAACCTAATCTGCATTAAAATTGTTTACATACCACTTGTCACATTTGTCTCTGCTTCACAAAAGTGAATGTGGTCCCTTTTCATCCTGGACAGGCCCTGTAGTCACAACAAAAATACTTTCTAACTTCATATGCTGGTGTCCTCATTGATTCAGTTGACAATTTCTTTAATAGTGAAAAATAGGACACGAACTCCTTTTTCACACATATGTTTAAAGCATCATTCAAGTCAGTTTGCAGATCTAAATCCAGAGAATTTGTATGAACTACAAAACAAGGCGCCCATTAGCTGGATTTTTACCCACCATGGCTCATTCTGTCTTTACTGGCCAGATAACAGTGATTTTGTATAACTGTGCTCTCATCCTCATTTACAAAAGATGATCCAATAATAATAATAATAATAATAATAATAATGCTCTATTATTAAAGAATGACCCCATCAATCAAAGAATTAGTCACCCAAGATGTCCTCTTATATACCTATGTACAACATATTATAACTGACACTAAAATAAGTCAATAGATTACTATTGAGTATATTAAGTAACAGTCCACGTTGTATTATTCAATGGATACATGTTCAAAGTATCATTTCTTATAAACTGTAATATTATATGTAGACATTTTATGTAAAGGGTGAGATTTGCAGCTTGAACCAGATCACTGGAAACTTTTCTTGAACTGTTCTCTTCTTGTTCTGTTCTGTCCATACATAACTCTCTGCAATTTACACAACGTTGAAGAGATTATATTGTTCTCCAGAGCATAGCTGCTTTTACCATTCAGGCAAGAACAACGCATGGTTTTTAAGTTATTTAAGTTTAGAGGAGCTATATGTATCCTTATATTTAAGTGAATACAATGGGAATCAACTAACCAATGTATGAGGCCACATTAATTGTATACACTCTCATAACATGCTACGGCTGATGGTCTTGCATGGCTGCCATGATTAAATTATACGAGGGGTATTTACAAAGTTATGAATATTAGTGTGCTGTACAACAAAGTTCTTTATTAGTAATCAGTACGTCAACGTATCTCCTCAAAGTACTCTCCATGCACCTCAGTACAATTTCTCAGTCTGGTCATCTAATTATTAAATGCCATTTTGTATTCACTTTTGGGTATGTTGTTCTTACACAGGAAAACTGAACTTCCAACCTCATTGTGACATTCAAACTCGTTTGCCACTCAGCGAATCTTATAAAAGGTTATTCAGCCAAAAATTACTTAGAGCTAAATCAGTGCTGGAGGATGTGGTAAAGTTTGGATGCTGTGCTCCTCCAGGAAGACAGTTACGACAGCGGATTTATGCACCAGTGCGTGGTCATGGAGTAGATGGAAATCTTGGGTACCGGTGTGCGGATGGGTGGTTAGGTAGTGTTCCACAACTTTCGGCAACACTTTGGAGGCATAAAAAAAAATCCTGTGAGCAGAGTCACGCACAGGTATCTGGATGACAGGACCTTTTGCATTTAAAAAATGTGTATAAAACTCTCTTGACAGTCCGACTATAGTCGAGTGATTTGTAATTTCTGCTCGTTTTCTCTGATACAAACTCTGAGTCGGGTTCAGAAAAGTTAATTTATGTTTCATAACCTATGACAATCTCATTCAAACGTTTTTTTTTTGTCACTCTTTTTATATTTGGCAAGAGTCTGTTTGCCGATTTCAACCCGAGTCTGTTTTTGATCAGCCGTCAACAAATGCGGGACACATCTTGCTCAAACCTTTCTGGGCTTTGAATGATTCTTCAGTATATTAAAAACAGCTGACAAATTAATGCCTGTGATAATAGAAATATCTTCCAATGTGTACCTAGCATCTTCATCATTTGCCCCTTCACAGCAGCAATTTCCCGCTCACCAATCACAGACAACGGTCTTCCAGAACGAAGGTCATCTTCCATGGATTCGCGACCATCTTTAAAACGATGATACTACCTCAAAATTGTAAGATATGACAGAGAATTACATCCATAAACTTTATCCAAGTTAGCCTTCATATCAGTGGTAGAGTGTCCTAAGAGAGCGGGGATTTTACATTATGCTCGTTGCTCAGTAGCAGAATTGCTCTCTTTCTCTGGCATTTTTAGGTCACTGACATTTTCCTATGTTACATCACCTGCATATATCTGCAGGTATCCGGCGTGCTGTACTTGCAGTTGCAGATCATTTTAAAGAACGGTATTTTCTCTATCGATTGGTGTTAAATTTATTGACAGGTTCAAAGAAACAAAAAAGTTAGGGCAAAATATTCAGAACTTTTCAAATACCCCTTGTACAAAGGACAGATTTTTAACATAAAAAATGCCAAAGGTTTGAAATGAATGCTGTAGATATTAACAATGGATAACTTTGGTGTTCTGCAAAATAAATCTAAAAACTGACTTTGCAGCACCTAGAATGTGATATGGAATAAAAGAAAACAAGTTTGGAAGCTGTGCAACAGTGATCATGCAATTAAACTGTAAACTAACTGTTACGTTTCATTGACAAAAGCGAGATCCCTAGTGAAAACAGAAGTCCATAATTGTAAATTGTCAATTTTATGCTTACATGTATTTGCAAATAAAGTAAACTACTTGAATTCTTCAAAGCAATGTTTAAATATGTTGAGTTTATTTGTTTAATTTTGCTGGAGATTAGATTTGAATAGCAAGAGCCAGCAGTCGAGGAAAACTGTAAATAATGAAAACAAACCAAAACAGGAGTACCAGTACCTCAAACAGTACAGGTAACCTTGAGCTAACTATTCTTACAATCGATCTGCACAGTTTGGTTAAGGTATCTCAAGCTGAACTCGATTTACTTCAATAAAACCATTTTGCTTCAGGAGGCCAGAGTGATCTTGATCTTTGACCGCCTGACCCCAAAATCAGTAGAATTCTTGTCTCCTATAGGTAACTAACCTGCAACGTATGGTATAGATATATGAAGCAGAATTCACATTATTTCATGAAAACTGTTCGGCTATAGTCGGTCACAGTAACCATGACCTTTACTGTCGACCTCTTCACCTCTATATCAACAGGGGTTCTTTGTTATCTACAGGGCAACACACTTGGAAAACTGCATCAAGATATGTAAAGCAGAACTCGTTATCGCAGGGAAACCAGATTGTTAAGGGACGGACTTACAGACCGACATGACCATAGCATTATATACTGCGCCTTATTGCGGGCGTATCAAAATATTTTTTTTCTTCAATTTATTCAGTTCATCTTTTGGGCAGTGTTATAATACATATTCCTTGGGAGACAGAGTTGATATTCCTGCATCATCATCATCATTATTATTATTAATTTGTATACTATTTTCCTACTATTTCAAAACATCAGACAAATAGGTTTCCTAAGTTTCTTATTATGATAAAATGTCTTATTAAAACTTGCTTTATATAATGAACACCAAACTGATTCACCAGCTCCACGTGTCAACAGAATGGATACATACTTCAACCTACATCTAGTTGGGGCCAAGATTATTTCTTTAATCAAGGGGCAACGGTATTCTAAATAGCACTTAAAACCCAAACACTCAGTTAGCATCCTCTATGTAATATATCCTAGCAAAGATAAATGGACTCAACTTAACCAAATCTTGTCGAGAAATTGAGGAGTATCATGTCATTCAGATAATCTTTGTACAGTTGAGTACACAGAGTATCTGAAGGATGCCCAGTTTTCCTCGATATTCTCAGAGTTTGTATCAATTGTATACAGTTGGCTGCATGGTTTTTCGACAAATGCCTGTTTCACATTCTCCTGTTTCAATTTGGCGACATTAAGCTTTTTGGGCACTTTTTTAGCCTTGTGGCTGATACTCCAGAGCTGACTGAAACTGTCAAAGCAATCAACCTGCTGTCAAATGGCAAAACACCTGTAGCAGATGTTATACCAACAGAAGTCTACAAAGCCGAAGGTTCGCACGTGGCACAGATACCGACTGAACTCTTCCAGTCAATGTGGACTCAAGGAACTATACCCCAGGAGTACAAGGATGCATCCATCGTCCACTTGTACAAGCGGAAAGGCAACAGACAATCCTGCGACAACCATCGGGGCATCTCCTTGCTGTCAATAGCTGGCAAAATCCTTGCCAGAATTCTGTTACATCGTCTTGTGCATCACATTGATCAAGGTTTCCTGCCAGAGAGTCAGTGTGGTTTCAGGAAAGGACAAGGGGCGACAGAAATGGTGTTTGCAGCTCATCAATTCCAGGAGAAATGCTAGGAACAGAACTCCAACCTGTACACGACATTCATCGACCTGACAAAAGCCTTTAACACAATCAGCTGTGGAGGGTTTTGGAAGATCATGACAAAATTTGGTTGCCCAGAGAAATTCATCCTGATGATTCGGCAATTCCATGATGGCATGCTCGCTCGTGTTATAAATGACGGTGAGTCATCTGAACCATTCTCAGTCACCAGTGGAGTCAAGCAAGGCTGTGTGTCGGCCCAGCTCTCTTCAGTATGATGTTCTCTGCTATGCTTACTGATGCCTTCCGCAAATATGACACTGGAATCGACATCAGATACCGGACTGACGTCAAGCTGTTCAATCTGAGAAGACTACAGGCAAAGACGAAGTTACAGGAAGTACCTGTTCGTGATCTTCTATTTACTGAAGACTGTTTCCTGAATGCCAAATCTGAGTCTGACATGCAACAGAGTATGGACCATTTCTCTTCAGCTTGTGACAATTTCGGTCTCACAATCAGTATCAAGAAGACAGATGCACCAACCTGCACCAGGAAAGCCTTAGGTAGAGTCTACCATCACAGTAAATGGCCAAACCCTCGTAGCAGTGGGCAAGTTCACCTATCTCGGCAGCACGCTGTCATGAGTATTCCACATCGATGGTGAAACCAATGCCAGAATTGCAAAAGCAAGTGTGGTTTTTGGCAGACTACGTGCAAATGTATGGGAGCGCAGAGGCATCAGTCTACAAACAAAACTGAAGGTCTACAAAGCTATTGTGTTGCCGACCCTGCTGAATGCTTGCGAAACCTGGATGGTGTACAGACGCCATGCCAAGAAGCTGAACCATTTTTACATGGGCTGCCTGAGAAAACTGATGAGGATACAATGTCAGGACAGGGTCTCAGACACTGAGGTTCTCACACGGGCAGGCATTCCAAGTATCCTCACTCTGCTGATGAAATCATAGTTGAGATGGGCAGGTTACGTCACCAGGATGTCAGAAGAGTGACTACCAAAGAAGATCTTATACTGCGATCTGAAGGAGGGAAAGTGACCTCAGGGTGGTCAGAAGAAACACTTCAAAGATTCCCTCAAGTCATCCTGGAAACACTTCAACATCGACCCCGAGTCTTGGGAAGATTTCACACAACATCGCTCCACCTTGCGGAGTCCCATCCATACTGGAGCTACATACTTTGAACGGGGAAGAATTGCTGAGGCAGTGCAGAAGCGTGAGCAGCATAAATCTCAGAACTGCAGCACGGCCTCTATTGATCAAGCAAACCCAAGCGGCATCTCATGTCAAGTGTGCCACAGACAGTTCAGAGAACAAATTGGCCTGATCAGCCACTCACGTACTCACAGAAATCAAACCAGTTAGTGATGTGATGGTCATCTTCGAACTAGAAGTACGAACAACAACGCATTTGATAAAAAAAACTTTGAATGAAGACGTATTAATGACTGATTGCTTACAGAGAGAGAGAGAGAGAGAGAGAGATAGAGAGAGGGGGGGGGGTGTGTGAGACCCACACACCACAGTTATCTATTTGAAAATGAGACAGGCCCAACTGAGCAATCTTCAGTATACGTCTACGACATAGGGAACTTGTCAGGCTATACAAGACTGGATGGTTCTTGAAAGCTCTATAAAGACGGCAGTCCCCAAAGAGAGCCACATGATTTTAAATGTGAAATGGACAGAAAGAAATTTCATATAAATAGAAAAATCATACAGAAAAGTCACAAATTGAGCTGCTATTGCAAGGATGATCTCTGGGTATAGTTCTAAATTATTGTTTTAAAAATATTGTAAAACTTTGCCTATATAACAAAAAAAAAAAAAAAAAAAAAAAAAACTTATAGCTGAATCTTTTTTCCATATGCATGGAAACTGTTGATGGGGATACTTCAAAGTTTGCATAGGAAAGAAAAGTAATTTATGATTTTAAACCCTATTAATGATATCTAAAATTGAATACATGAATTCAAGTTTATATTACCATAAAAGAAAAGTTTGATAGCATAAAATCGATTGTATGATATCTAAAATTTAATAAGGATGTCATAAATTTGAATATATAATATGAAACATTTGAATTTATGGTATCAGAAAATGAATATATGATAACATACAATACGTAATAAAAAGTAAAACGGCACCCCATACAATAAACTCTTTTGTGAGGAAGATCTGAAGAGTTGTACATGTATTTTAAACAACTGGAATCAACTCATTTTCTTGTCGCGTATACTTTGTTTAGAGTTTAACGCACACGCAAAAAAAATCTTGACCTTGGTTAATGGATACCCGATAATGAGTTGATTTCCGTTGCTTATATACATGTACAGCTGGAGACAGCTCTTCCTTGCTTATCAAGTTTACAAGGGATAAAATAGTAATCTAAACAAATTAAACTTTGAATGAATGGTTACGTTTGTTCTTATGGCATCCCAAAAGCGAGACTTAGTCCCATGTAGAACTGCTCTTACTTCTCTGTGACTCCTTATTTCTGTGAGTCCTGGGTCAGTCAACTGAAATATACAAATATGTACCGGCAAATCTTTTCATTGCCTTTATTTTTGATCATTTCAACACATATCATTATTTTCATGTATTTACTATTATTTCATATAAACATACATTGTGAAATACCATATCTCAGGTATTTTGGTACCGGGAATTTTTTTAATGTATTTGATCATCAAATGCATGGTTGTATGTAGGTGCTGTTAATTTTGGTGTATTTGAGAAGGGTCAGCAAAATAATCAAAGTATCCATGATACTGATGGTAAATATTAAAAGAGAGCAATGGAAAGAAGTATAAAAATGGAAGAAAATTAATGTTTAATATTGATAAAAGTTTTGTAGTAATTAATGATATAAAGTTAAATATAACATCAATTAAATATGCACTAGAAGAGTAATACATAGCCTGTTATATAAAAAGCTAAAAGACACTGAGTAATTACAACGTTACAAAAATATATAAATAGACCTTATATATATTTTCTTGAAAGTAACCAAAGTTTAAAACAGCTATGCTGGACAAGTTTTGCCAAAAATTACAGCTATTACGCTGAGTGCAATGCAAAGGACTCTGCTTGCTACAATTTGTTCTGGATGGCCTTCAACAGAGGAACTTTGTGTATCAAACAATGCATTTGTGGTGGGCCATAAAACGTTGCACGCTAACTTCAACTGAAATCATACAATCCTTAAAGAAGTTATACTTCACAAATCAGAATTAGGAGAACAGGCAATTAGGGGCTATAACTCCTCTAATGGAAACGTACAAACACTGGATATAAAATTCAATCAATGTTTCATCAGTATAAAATTCAACTAAAGCTGTTCTGATTACTTGATTGTCAAGCATCAGCCACTTTCAGTAAATTGACCAATTAAGCAATTGCAATTTCAATGATCAATTTAGGTGAAATTCAGTTCTGCACCATTCCCACTGTTTCAGACATGAACCTATTTTAACTAAAAATGTATTCTTGTTAAACAAGTGTCTACTTGTTTGAGCCTCTTGGGCAAGAACTGTCTCAAGGGCAATTGTCAGGTGGGTGTGTTCATAACTATGTACAGGGTTATATGGTTGGGATCTTAATAGTTTAAAAGCTATGCCCCAGAGGCTTAGTCCCTTGGGAATTAATGATGAACCCCAGGGCAAATGTCAGCTGCACTATCTTTCCATATGGGCACTGTGTTTATACATAAATACAGGGTGTTGATCTCATTAGTTTTAAGTTATGACCCAGATACTAAATTCCTGGGGTAAGGATCTTCCACTGGGTCAATATCGATTGCATCTATAAATATGTCATTTCATGCTTGGGAATTGTATATATGGTTAGAGGGTGGTGATCTCAATAGTTTCTATGTTATCACGCAAGAGCTAAGCCTCTGGGGATTGGGAGAAGACCCTAGGGCATGACCCAGATGTTCCCTGCACTCCGACAAATACTGACACTTGGATCCTGGATGATACCAGAAAAGACATGTTAGACAATCAATTATGGAGTTATTTTAAATTTGCCCCCTAGCTCCGATCCCAGGCGAGAGACCAACACATTCCAAAAGTGTTGATACAATCTACTCCCGTGGGAATATAACTGACTCAGACTACACGTTTTTTTTTAAATCTCTGATGGTGTGGGATGAGTTAAAGAAAATTATAAATCCTGTAAATTATGTCATGCAAGATTGAAAGCGAACTTATTCAATTATCATCAATATAAAGATGCATGCAAATTTCTGTTAAAATCCATCAATCCTTGTTAATGTTATGCTGTGGAAACCAAAGTTAGATCATCAGACAATAAAGGACAATAAATTCTTTGAATGATAATGATTAATCTGTAATACTGATGGAAATCAAACTCATCCAAAGTCTCATCAATATAAAGCTGCTGCTGCTAAAACCAAAGTTCGAAGGATGGGACAATAACACCTTAAATGATGACACAGAATGTTGAAAATGTAAGTCTTTCAAAATCCTATCAATATAAAGAAGAAGGCTTCGATCGGTTTCGTCTCGGTGGGAGTAAGTGGAGTTCGAATGGTCTATCAAAAATAAATTCTGTTTACTACTCAGTCACGAGTTTCTCTTCTTGGGTGAGATTCCATGCTTCTTCCAGAGAATCTTTCAACGTCTTTCTTGACTCATGATCAAACATTTGTCGTGTTGTACTTGACTCGGATGATCGATTTGACAACCATAATAATGTTCTCTGTTCAGGAGCGTGATTCTTTCAGCCAAATGGTTAGCAAAACAGGATACCCAATTTTTACTTTTGTTCTGGCCTTTGTGAGAATACTGTTTCTTTTTCTTGTTCTTCTTCTCCTCCGCTCTGACTTAGTGGTGTCTATTGTGGCTGCTGTGGTCCTGTTCTTCATCATCTATATCAATCATTTCATGTTCCATGAATGACTTGTTTTTTAATAGTCCAGGATCACTTCTCTGAGACTGTGGCTTTCAATAATATTTTCAAATTCTGCAAACAAGACCAGGTTCACCGTATTCTCCAGGGCCAGTGCAAACTGAAGTTCCACATGGAGTTGTCCTGATTTTCTAGGGTGGAAATGCCCCTTGTCACTTCCTTAGTCTGGGGTGAAATCAAATCGCCACACACAACAACCTCCTGTATAGTCGTCATACAAAACGCCGTGTATACTGTTGGTACCCAATTATCATGTGCCTTCAAACATAGTGAAGTAAGATCTCCAGTAATTCTTCTGGGTAAAGTTAGATTCAAAGGGTCTGATACGCGTCCCAGGTGAATTCCATCGTAGAGACGTTGCGTTTAATCAATAGGTCCGTTGAGGGCTGTATTGCTGACAATGCTAATGAACAAAAGTTTGGGGAACTGACTCTTCAACACATGATCTTCGATCCTGAATCTGAGTCCAGCAGCAGTGGTGAAGGTTTTGACTTCCACTCGTCGTATGGGATACTTAGCTGTGCTTCTGGTCAGAGCCTGACTGATGTTGTTTCCTACTTTGGGTAAGATTGCGACATGTGGCACGTACAGTCTGGCTTCTTCGATGTTGACTTTGTACTCATTAGCTTTAGCCATCAAGTGGTAAACGATACTAACTCGATCCAGTCTAGACCTAGATCCACTCCATTCAACAAATACTTGTCTTGCAACCACATGTCCAAGTGTAAACGATCTATCATTTCAAAACTACGACCCTGTTTGACTTTCTTTTGTCGGTCATTAATCCTACAATGTGATCTGCATCATCGTCAGGAATCAAGGCTGTGTCGTTGAATTTACCAACCGTGTCAGGTTTCCACATCACACGGGTATCTACGTGTGCGTCCATGGCTTCTTTTCCATAAGTCAGTAGATTTTCTAGGTAAGCTCGCTCGGTAAGGGTTAGTGTCCATGATGTTGCTGACGAGTCTGCTGTTCAAGTACAAATTCACTTCACTGAACAAATAAAGCATGAAATTGTTGACGGGATATACTCTTGCATCTGCATCTGGCCTGGTATTGTCGGTTTTGATGACTTCCACTTTGAGGTACAAGTAACTGTTATTCAGACTGACGTAGTCTTCAGTTTGCCCTTTGATTTCAAACTCGATGGCAACTGACATTATAATAGACGACATGGGATGTCTCTTCCTGCCTTGTCACTGCTGCGGTGTGGAGGATGAATCAACTGATTCGACAGGAGTATAAAGTGAATTTATGTGTTTCTCGAGGTCTAAAGAGTTCTTTACCTCTCTGGACCAACACAGTTTTCCCTGCATTTAGTAACACTTGCTTGTCGATTAACACATTTTGAATTAATTCTTTTCCTTGTGTCAGGCAGCATTTTTCAAAGCATGCAATCCTTGGTGGACAAAAGGTTTCAAGATGGGTACAACAGGATGAAAGAGAGATGAGAACATACCTCTCAAACCATACCCTTGTTGTCGAGCTACTGCTCGGTTTACAGGACACACGAGTTACAACTTAGTCAAGAATGTAGTTTCGTCGTAACTTTTCCTTCGGAGAATATACAATTTTGTTTGAGATCTCCTTTTATACCAATATTCACATGGTCAAAACAAGATTTATTGACGAGAAGATAACCCATTATCTCCTCGTCAGTAAATCATGTTTTGACTGTGTGAATTGCACAAATAAATTCTCCTTCATCATAAGCAGCTGTTGCAGAGTGCACTTTAAAGGAAATGACTCTCAGCAATGGAACAGCTGTGTTCCCTCGACGACATCGGAGTACACAAACATTAAATTGAGTCATTCGTTTAATTCGACAGAGTATCTAACATACTTGACTTCTGGTTCTTTTTATAGATCGAGGATGCTTGTTGTTGTCTTTCAAATGGTGACTGATTTTAACTCTGGCAAGTAAAAGGTTCGTTTTCAAGTTTCTCCGTCCATATCATCCGATTTTTACACAGGTTGGTGAGCACAAGTCTTTTGAAACTGTTGATTGAGAAATTTAGTGCCTTCGTATGTTTTCCATCGCAGTAGGTGTGTAACACTTTGTTTCAATGCGAGTTTCAAAGCTCGCACTAACTACGAACCTGTTTTGGACGTCAGAGGGACCATCCAAGCCGATTTTGAAAGCACATTAATTACACAAACAAATATTTGTAACCTCAATTGTACGAGGCCAAGTATAAAAAATCCACTAAATCGGCTTCCGATTGATGATCGATGCCTGTTACCTTCGTTCTGCTTCTTGGAAATTTATGTCCAATGGGTTTGTGTAATGTGTACGTCGAATGTTTTTGCAACCATTGTCATACATCGCAGAGACACATACTTTTGAGTTTGGCTTTTGCTGCACGATACAAGTTTTGAATTCCTCCGTAGCCAGCAGCATGTGCAGAATTGTAATAAATACTAACCAAAAGCGTGTGCATTCTGTTTTTCAATAAATCAACCAATATTACATGCTCTTAGGTTCTTGTGGTAAATTGAATTGCGATGTTTTACGTGTCCCACGAGCAATATGAATGGGAAAGGATGCCTCCGCAGAGATCACTGCTTCTTTTTCTTTTACTTCTTTTTCACTTTTGTATTCATTTTCTTTTCTCCTTCTGCTTGAGAGGACGTCGAAAACATAATTTTGACCCAGGCTTTAATTTCTTGTTGAATCGATGTAGCTGAATGTGTCAACGTTCCTGCAAAGCTTTGGGGTTTAGTTGTTTTAGCATATGGGGTTTAGAAATCTAACTCTTCTCCTCTCTCTTTCTCTTTCATAGCTGTGTAGTAGTGTATGTCGTTGTCGGCGTCTTGGTAGCTGCTGTTTATTCTTCGGTCGTCATCTAAATTGTTAAAATCTCTAAGAGCAGGTTCGGCTGATGACACAGTTGAAGACGTTGCAAATATTGTCCGTACCGTGCAATTTTTACATTTATGACAAGTCTGAGAGATCCATGAACGATTGTCACTCTTGTTCTAGGTGTGCCATCTCTGTGAGATAAGGATTATCGTATATACTTGATTATAAATCGACTCAACTATAAGTCGACCCCCTCCCTTTTTAGGGCTGCAAAAAGTGAATTTCGCTATGACCCTCCTATAAGTCGGGATGTATTTTGCAAGTCAGATCCGTCTAAAGGGGTGACTTCTTAGGGAGTCAGAAATGCACTTTGGAAATATAAACAAGACAAACTGGATAGATATATATGAAAAATAAAGACAAAACCAATGTAAAATACAATTATATTATTGAGTGAAATATGTCACAAATAAATTGACAACTTACAATTTGTCCATCTTTGTATAATAAAGTCCATTGAAATCCATAATGCTTGACATTTTAAATCCATTTATATGATAAATCCACAAATTCAATTATAGGTCACATACCGGTATAACAATAGAAGTTCAGAATGATCCGATTCACAATATCCCGTAATATGTTAATTCCACACATCATACAAATAAACAATGAAAGTTAAGTCCACTGGTACAAGTCCAAGAATTAATCCTCATTGTCTGATAAAGTTCTGAAATCCTACATTGTCGTCTAGTCATTGTAAATCGTCATCGTCTAGTCATTGTAAATCTAGTCTGACTCCGATTCCCCAGCTTTACTGTCATATGCGTGTGCTTATGCAGAGACTGAGCTTGGGCTCTGTGAGTAACAGTTTGATCATCAAGTCAGAAATCTATTAAAGGCTGCAACAGAACACATGTCAATTGTGTGGCAAGATCAATGGGAGTTCAAATAACCACCTTCTGTTTCTTGGCACTGAACAAGTATCAAACTCGCGGCTTGATCAAAGGGTTGTCACGTGGGAAAACAAAGAGTGTGGTGTCTTTACAAGCTAAGGGATTAAGGTCAAAGTATATGCACAGGAAGTTGTAGAACTCTATTTGGCACTGAACAAGTATAGATTAGTGGCTCGATCAAAAGGATTGTCAACTTGAAAACAAAGTGAGTCCCTTTAGAAGCCAAAGGCTTATCAGCACTGGCAGATAACTTGGGAAATATCACATGGGAATTAAATCTGACTTGTAGAAAAGGAAAATACAAATTAAATCAAAACTTTTATTGCATCAAGCATCTTTATACAGCAAAACACAAATATGAATTCAAATACAGGTTGTTCGGACTGGCACGAAAATGGAGGTGATATAGTTATTAGTAAACACCTACAGTAAACATTGACGGACACTTCATTTTGCGGTAGGTAGTATTTAATTTACCGGTAATATTTTCAAATTATTAAAACCCAAATAACTGTAGATACATGTATTGTGTAATGAATACCGTCATGAAATGGATAAACACAGTGCATACCATATATGCATCACTGCATAGGAATAGTGGTATGAAAACGTAAAAATATATGAATTGACAGTATTTTTATGTACTGCAAACATCTAGAGTTTCCAACATTACCCCAAGATTTATATTTTTTTTTAATGTCACGCTTATAAGACGACCCCTACTCTGCATGAATCGAATTTTAAGTAAAAAACGTAGACTTATAAGCGAGTATATACGGTAGGTGATAAGTGGGGCATCCACTGTTTGTACTAACGCTGGATTCCATCCACTGTTTGTGTGGGACTAGAGTTAATTTTCATCTTTCCATAAGGTCAAGTCGTACAGTATTGATGTCCTTCCAGAAAGTATCGTCATTTTTATTTTCCCCTTAGCAGCCCTCATAAAAGTAGAGGCTATCGCTCCTAACATGGAAGCAGCCACGTTGACTAACAAAAACGGAGCTATTAACATCGGCTGAAATTTTCCTCGTAGAATGACCACTTTTCCTTTTGACTAACTGGAATCTTTTATTTTTCATGTGTCCAAGAATGCTATGATATCGTCCTAATCGCTGTTTATATGTCTTCATATAGGTAACTGTTCCTTTCACTGAGCGAGGTTTTCCCACAAACAACTGAGCATGGCTTCAGCAAAACCTCATCTCTTTTTTCTTCGTTCAGCTTGATGTGTTCCGATTCGATGCCTTCTGTGGATTGGTACGATCGCTTGAAATGGTCTTGTGTGTGATACCAGGTGGGAGAGTTCCTGGCATATTCATACAATTTGAGAAACTCGCTGATGTATCCGAAGAAAAATCCCTTGATTCAAGCCGTCCTGCTGGTATTGTTCTGTGGCAGAAAAGTGCCAAATTTCTTATATTTTAAACCCCTGGTATCCACGACTGAGAGCATGAAACAATTCCAAATTCTCCCACGTTCCTGTCAATGCGTACTATTTGTCGTCGTGACAACAGGGTTCGTGTTGATTACACATTTCAGCACACATATGACATAATGGAAACATCAGTTTTCAGTTGCAATGATGCGGAAACACAATAGTACAAGTCCATCTGGGCAAGAACTTTGCATTTGATCAGTCTTTCATACTGGCGATTGTGCTCAACGTCGATGTGTTCTGTAAACTCTTCATGGTGATGGGTGGGAAATCGAGCATATTTACAGACCCAAGGGAACAACGAACACATCGATATATCTGATTTGTTCTCCTTGAGATTGTACAGCAATAGTGTCGCACTGGTCCGTCCTCCAAACAAACTGTCGATGTCCACCACATCGTAGTCTTCGATGATGCATCCAAATTCTGGGTCTGTTTTTAAAAGTTGAGTGTATTCGTCTTCCCACATTTCCTCCACGCGGTATCCTTGACCTTCCAAATCTAGCGATGTTGGTAAGTTCTTTCGTACAGATCTTCCATGCTCGACTTTGTATACGAATTGTTCAGTTCTCAATCAGGATTATACAAGCGACACCTGTGCCAGAGGCATCCATAAAATTCGTACACAATCTGTGGGTTTTCTGGATCATAACCATAGACACAGTAAGGACAGATCTTCTTTTCCCCACTGTTTCTGGCATGTTGTATCCACTTGTCTTGAGTAAGATACAAGTAATGTAATCAGCGCAAAGCCCTAGCCGAATACCAATGGCTCACTGGTTGATACGTTTAAGGTGGTACAATAGCTAGAGTGTTCTCGGGCATGAATTTCTTTCGGCATACCAATCCACAAGCTCTTGCAATGGCACCTCTATACAGGATCGATACCCCTGTGTTCGAGGAATAACTGTCAAAATATTTGACAACAACATCGTAGAATCCCTACATCGGACCGACAATACTTCAATATCTCTTCTTGAAGATCAAAATGGTCTGAAAAGTGGGCTTGGTACAATGCATAGAATGTTTCCTGCTGCCGCATTTGCATATTGTCTGGGTAATAGCAGTTTGCCTCAGGCAAATGAGGTAACACAAAGTGTGGATTTTCTTTGATATTGAAAAAGTTTGGAAAATATTCTTTAGCCATGTCAGTCATTCCAAATGTTTTTGGCATTTTACTTGAAGGCATAGGCAAATAACTCATAGAATTTTTAAACTGTACTGTTTATACTTTCATGTAAATGATCTTGACTCCATTCATGTTGACTTGTAACCATTCAGTTCCTTTTCTGAAAAATGTTTTGAAACAATCTGCCCGCTGTACCTCAAGAATGATAAATGTAGCGTGTTGACATATTGATAACAGTTGCTGTATCAATCCACCTCGTCTACCTAACAGTTTTCCGTAGGATCCAAGACCCAATGAGCAAAATCCGAAAGAATATTAAATCCATGAAATATCACTTCTCGTCCACCAGTGAGCATGCTACAATTCCCCCAGTCATAAAATAAGGGTTCCTGAATACATTCATGGCAAGCTCGATTGAAATTTCTGCTTGTTCCAAAAAGGGTCTCTGCTTCCCTCCGTTGTCTGGATTAGTATGATTTTGTAATGCTCACCAATTATCTCTTCCATTCCGGTGTATCTTTTTTCTCTGCATGAGCTCTAGTCACCACGATAGCGCGGGATAAACACATGTGGTGTCGGTGAGTTTTCACAATACTTTGTTTTGTAAAGATGAGTTGATCCACAGGTAAGACTTTGTGACATGGTGGTCCGCTGCCCGATGGAGGTAAAACGAGAGTCTATTATCGGTGGTTTTTCCATCAGTAATGTCAGATTCATCGTTTGATTGTTCTACGTGTTGAATTTTGTCATGGATTTTTGAAGGTGTTAATTCATCAGGTCTACTAAATTTGATCCACACAGGAGATTTAAAACTGTCGTGAGTGATGGAAAGTCACAAACGATCTTGATCATCAGCTCCACTGTCATTTCAACTCATCAAACATTGACTCCAATAAGTCAGGTAATGAACACAGCCGCTTTCTCTTCAGGGATTTGGGACTTAAACTCTTGAAATTTTATGGTGTAAGTGTAGGCGGTTGTTTAAAATTTTCTGAAAGTTACCTTGCTGGTTAGTTGAATGGGAAAATAATCATCAAGTGCTACCGACCGACTTTCTGTCTTGGATGATCTTGACTCTGACGGTCTAGGGTGAACTACTACCAAAAATTATCAGATGGTGTTGGTTGATACAGAATGTGGTAGTTGTCATCATCCTCTCTCTCTCTCTCTCTATACATACGATGGTCATATCGTTCAGTTTCTCTTGAACTTTCAACCTGTGACGATGGAAAGCAAACAAATTTCACTCTTCTGGTTAGAGATTTAGAGAAAGTGATTCGAAAATATATTACGTACGTTGGTCTTCATTGGAGAAACTCAACACTATTCCCGTGATAAAAGTAAAGATATATGCAAATGTCTGTCAAGAGAAAGGTCATTGGGATATAGAATATAAACAACGTCAGAGAATAAGAAATACTTATCCTAAAAGAAAGGTTCTGAGGCACAAGCAGAGTCACCAGTTATATCTGCCAAGAGAATGGACATTGGTCTTCAAGATAGATATTTCAGAAGAAGAAACAGATGAAGCAGAATAATCCATTGCCTCAAAGAAATTGAAAGGAAGAGACTCATAACAAAATATGGACTTTTGTGAAATGACTGAAATTCTGTTGTCATTCTTATTAATGAGAATATACCAAATGCAAGCTAAGATAAAGACAAAGGTCTGTTTATTATTATTATTAGTAGTAGTAGTAGTAGTACCGTAGTAGTAGTAGTAATGATAGTACTAGTATTAGGATTGAGACACGCACATATACTTTTTCTGAGGGGGGGGGGGAGGGGCTATAGCATTGATTGAGAAGTATCTCTTTTCTGAGATATACATGTAGGTTGTCCTACAAAGTGCCGTAGGTTTGAAGAAAAACAAAGTTTAAGAAAAATTGTAGATTTTCCATCATCAGCTGTGCCTACCGGTATCTTAAACCATTTCCTCGTCAGGGTCCCTCTGCTGATGTTGTTGCTGACGTTTTGGTACTAGTGCTCATAGTGGTGGTTGCTGTCATGAAGTGTTTGGAATTCTTTGGAGGTGTATGTCTCTTCCTCTTGAGTTCGGTCAAAGAGGTTTCGCTCTCATCTGTATCAGTTCAGTCAGAATTTCATGTAACATACTCAAGGTTTCTGAAGTTCTTCACTCTGTTCACCGCTCATGGTCATGGTTTTCACCTCTCGCTTCACTTTTCCTCTTCTTGTTGATGTACAAAAGTATCTTCTTCTTAGTTTTGTTGCTGTAAAAATGCCTCTAGCTCTTTCTTTTGCTTCTTTTTTAAATCATCGTACTCTGGCAGAAAGTCAAAATCCGAATCCAATAATTCTCTAGAACAGAGGATACCATCGGCTGAGTAATAGTAGGAACAGCAGCTGTAGTATTACTCTCGCTCCGTGTATAGGAATCCACTGCAAGTACACCAGAACACAAAGTCTTTTTTTTCAACTCAGCCTTGTGTACTGTAATCGAAGTGTCAAGCACCCTGACCATGTGAATCGTAAAAACAACGCACTAATGTATTCCGCAAGTCAATCCACATGTCCTCCTGCGTTCTGCTTGGTGGATACAAAATATGCGATAGCTTAACTATATAGCACGTGTTCTGATTGGCTGAGCCCAAAACTCATTTTCAATCCTTTGCCAATCTATTTGAAAGACTGTTTTTCATCAGTTGTGTCATCCATTCTCAAGCCAACTAACAAGATGTGGACTAGTGTGGAATCCTCTAAAATTATTTTTACAATGCTGTTTGATCCGAAGTACCCAGTGTACGTGAAGACGTGCTGGAAAATTAAATCCAAATTAAACCCCAAAATTATATTTGTTTTTGTTGTATGTATGTAGAAGTTAGTTTTAACATTTTAAAAAACAAATTCTTCAACTTTTAGTTTCTTTTCTGATTTTAGTTTTGTAATTTTGCAAAAGAAAAATGTACATTTTAATTATTTTTGTTTATTTTTTTGTGGTACATTTTTAAATTTGTTAAAATTTAGATGTTGTTGATGGTGAGTAGATGAGGGTGATGGTAATGGTGAGTACGACTGTGTGTTTGTCAGTAGGTGTGGGTGCTTGTGTGCAGAGTGATCCAGCATGTTAATTTCCCATATACCCCCATACTGTCCCAGCATGTTAAATTCCCATATACCCCCATACCATCCCTCAATGTTAAACCTTTGGACATTAATAACATTAAATCCCCCAACCCCCCCCCCCCCCCCAGCACCATCAATATCCAAGATAGCCAGATAGTGGGCTTTTTCCTCCTCCCCTCCACGTTCCCCACAGCCCCCCTCCTCACCATCCCCCATTCATTACTGCTACTGTGAACACTGCTTTTACTCTTTGATGATCATGATGATGTGTGTGGCTGTGTTTCAAAATTCATTCGTATTCTATGGACGAGACTCAGAAGCCTGAGCACATATGTAAAAGAGGTATTTAATATGCATGATCTGAACACACACGTTTACCATTAGTAACTTTCAGCTTATACAGATCTGTTTGCTTGTTTTACAAAAGACATGTTTAAATAACCATTACAGTACACATAGTGATACCTCCACTCTCCAAAACACACATCCCCCACTTCACGGTAAGAAGTCTAAATTTTAAAGAAAATATAATCATTGAAGATTTTCAAACACATTATTCGTAAAATACTGAGGAAAGGTCCTTATTACTTTAGTCAAACACCTTTTTATAGTATATGGTCAAAACTAAAGGAGTCGCAGACATGGATTGTTTCACAATTTTGTGGGTTTTTATACACAAGTTTTAGACATTTAGAAATCATGTCTTTGTAGAAAAGCCACGTTGGACCTTTTTTCAGGTTCATTAAAAATTAAGATTTTCTGTATATAAATTCATACATATGTAAGAAGATTTTATAGAAGATATGTTCATTGTAGAAGGACGTGATGCGATTGTTACAGCCGGGAAAATATCCTAACAGTGGTCAAGAAACCAGCTGAGATCAATAAACTGGTACTTTCAAATGAAATGCAGTTGCAATCTCTCAAGTAAATTGTGCAGTCCCTCCCAGCAAAGAAAGTGATTTTCCCTTGATCCCACATTGTCTGTTTAGATACATGATCATATGAAAGTAATTTTATTTTATTTTATACAGAATGGTACCGATGTAACCAAACAGGTTGGAGAATTATAATTCGATCCAACGAGGAATCAAATCCACACCAATTGGGATGGCATGGATCACCTAGCTCTCATCCCCTGGCACCCTAATCCACTCGGCCATACGCGTATTGTCCAAGCCCTCCAGCACAAGAAAGGACTCAAGGTGCACGAAAACTCACTGGCTAGGAAAGCAGAACTTTAACACTCGAAAATAGGCATAAACACACTTGATTTCTATTTAGAAATGCAATATATATCCATTCAATTATAAAGATAAATTGGCAACTGTACGAAACAGATAGGAACGCACTTATTACAGGATCCCACACTGTATGTTTTGATACATGATTATATGAAAGAAACTTATATAGACTGATATATGACCTAAATCTTTTTTAGCTTATCTTGCAGTTGCCACTCACTTCTTCCCACAAGTTATTTATGTGGGTCCTTTTAATCTCAGTCTCATGTAGCTGTCCAAATCTCTTTTCTTTACAGATTTCCTACCTTTGTTGTGAGTCTTCCACCTGCACTTGATTTCTCTCTTTATATCACTGCCCATCCATGGATGTGAATGGTGTGGTAAAATAAATTAAGCAGGTTTTGAGAACAACTGATCTGAGTGATTCCCACATCTCCTGGATATCACTGACTGCAGCAACAAAGAGAGTAGATTTAAAGTCACTTTGGATGCCTTAGATTTCAGTTTGCATCCATAGCAGTATCTCCCTCCTCTCTGGTTTTACACTCAAGGAGTAAGAGTGTTATGAAATAGAACAATATCATGTTCCCAGTTACCAATTGAAGGCAGAGGAGGATTATATTTATATTTGAAACTGGGATGAGGCATAAGTACATGTATGAGATTAAGTGTTTTGTCCTTTCTAGTTTGGAAGTCCACAATCTGCTGAAGACCATTATCAGCTACTATGTCAGGAAAGTCTGATTGTACCAGGATTTTGGCTTCTCGGGGAGGATCAAAGTCTTTTTCTACGGGGGTTCAATTTTGAGAAGGGCTGTTTCTGTTTGTTTCATGTGGACATCTGTAGCTGTTTTTCATTGAAAAAGGTGAGTTCAGTCGAAACTTCTGAACTCCTTCTAAATCCACCCCTATTTCTGATGAACAAAGGCTCTTTCCAGTCAATGTTAAAATCATCTCCAAACATGTTTATTGTTTAAAGAGTATTTAAATGTCGCTTATATCACAAGTTTATTTCCTCCAGTTCTTCCATTGTTTAGAATTGAATTAAATATAAAAAAAGAAAAAAAAAAACTTACAAAAGAACACTGTATTTCACCTTGTGTAGGAAGTATACCAATGATTCAACTGAAATACACTGGGGAATTCATGTTAGAATGTTTTAATACTGGCAAAGTGGTTCTATGAGCCATATAGCCCAAAAAAACCTCCAGTAAAAAAAAAATATTTTACTAAATGTTTACTAAAACAAGGTACACTTCTTTGAAAAGGTTCCCATCAGTTGTTCATTCAGATTGCCAACAATGACCTACATATGTAATCCACAGTGTATAACCACTATATTCCCTTGCTTGAAACTGTGACACAGAAGTACGGGTATATGATGTCAGTAAAAACAATAACTCGAACCAGAATATACACATTATATGGCTAGATAATGTTTTTGAAGGGGGGGGGGGGGGGGAATACAAACCTATCACAAACTTTGATTTTATGTCCAATGGTTGTCTGATATAGAAATACAACATCAGAAAAAAATGCCACTGCACCAACCTTCTTCAAAAGTGTTTTTCCTCTCTCTTTCATTTTTACCGGGTTCCATATTGAAAATATGAATCCAAAGTAGTTTTAGGTCTTGCTGAAGTAGTACTACATTTTATCAAGCCCTTGTATTATAGAATCAACATTTTACTGAAGTAGTACTACATTTTATCAAGCCCTTGTATTATAGAATCGACATTCTACTACATTTTATCAAGTCCTTGTATTATAGAATCGACATTTTACTGAAGTAGTACATTTTATCAAGCCTTTGTATCATAGAATCGACATTCTACTACATGTTATCAAGCACTTGTATTAAAGAATCGACATTCTACTACATTTTAGCAAGCCTTTGTATTATAGAATTGACATTTTACTACATTTTATCAAGCCTTTGTATTACAGAATCGACATTTTACTGAAGAGGTACATTTTATCAAGCCTCTCTATTACAGAATCGACATTTTACTACATTTTATCAAGCCCTTGTATTATAGAATCAACATTTTACTACATTTTATCAAGCCCTTATATTATAGAATCAACATTCTACTGAAGTAGTACATTTTATCAAGGCCTTGTATTATAGAATCGACATTTTACTACATTTTATCAAGCCCTTGTATTATAGAATCGACATTCTACTGAAGTAGTACATTTTATCAAGACCTTGTATTATAGAATCGACATTTTACTACATTTTATCAAACCCTTGTATTACAGAATCGACATTCTACTACATTTTATCAAGCCTTTCTATTATAGAATTGACATTCTACTACCTTTTATCAAGCCCTTGTATTATAGAATTGACATTCTACCACATTTTATCAAGCCTTTGTATTATAGAATCGACATTTTACTACATTTTATCAAGCCTTTGTATTATAGAATCGACATTCTACTACATTTTATCAAGCATCTGCATTATAGAATCGACATTCTACTACATTTTATCAAGCCCTTGTATTATAGAATCGACATTCTACTACATTTTATCAAGCCCTTGTATCACAGAACCGACATTCTACTACATTTTATCAAGCCCTTGCATTACAGAATCGACATTCTACTACATTTTATCAAGCCCTTGCATTATAGAATCGACATTCTACTACATTTTATCAAGCCCTTGCATTATAGAATCGACATTCTACTACATTTTATCAAGCCCTTGTATTATAGAATCGACATTATACTACATTTTTATCAAGCCCTTGTATTATAGAACCGACATTATACTGAAGTAGTACATTTTATCAAGCCCTTGTATTATAGAATCGACATTTTACTGAAGTACATGTACTACATTTTATCGAGCCCTTGTATTACAGAATCAACATTTTACTGAAGTACTACATTTTATCAAGCTCTTGTATTACAGAATCAACATTTTACTGAAGTAGTACTACATTTTATCAAGCCCTTGTATTATAGAATCAACATTCTACTACATTTTATCAAGCCCTTCTATTATAGAATTGACATTTTACTACATTTTATTAAGCCCTTGTATTATAGAATTGACATTCTACAACATTTTATCAAGCCTTTGTATTATAGAATTGACATTTTACTACATTTTATCAAGCCTTTGTATTATAGAATCGACATTCTACTACATTTTATCAAGCCTTTGCATTATAGAATCGACATTCTACTACATTTTATCAAGCCCTTGTATTATAGAATCGACATCCTACTGCATTTTATCAAGCCCTACATTTGATCAAACCCTTGTATAATAGAATCGACATTCTACTACATTTTATCAAACCCTTCTATTATAGAATCGACATTTTACTGAAATAGTACTACATTTTATAAAGCCTTTGTATTATAGAATCGACATTCTACTACATTTTATCAAGCCCTTGTATTACAGAATAGACATTTTACTACATTTTATCAACCCCTTGTATTATAGAATCGACATTCTACTACATTTTATCAAGCCCTTGTATTATAGAATCGACATTTTACTACATTTTATCAAACCCTTGTATTATGGAATCGACATCCTACTACATTTTATCAAGCCCCTCTATTACAGAATCGACATTCTACTACATTTTATCAAGCCTTTGTATTATAGAATCGACATTCCACCACATTTTATCAAGCCTTTGTATTATAGAATCGACATTTTACTACATTTTATCAAGCCCTTGTATTACAGAATTGACATTCTACCACATTTTATCAAGCATTTGCATTATAGAATCGACATTTTACTACCCTTTATCAAGCCTTTGCATTATAGAATCGACATTCTACCACATTTTATCAAGCCTTTGTATTATAGAATCGACATTTTACAACATTTTATCAAGCCCTTGTATTACAGAATCGATGTTCTACTACATTTTATCAAGCCCTTGCATTACAGAATCGACATTCTACTACATTTTATCAAGCCCTTGTATTACAGAATCAACATTTTACTGAAGTAGTACTACATTTTATCAAGCCTTTGTATTATAGAATCGACATTCTACTACATTTTATCAAGCCCTTATATTATAGAATCAACATTTTACTACATTTTATCAAGCCCTTATATTATAGAATCGACATTCTACTACATTTTATAAAACCCTTGTATTATAGAATTGACATTTTACTACATTTTATCAAGCCCTCGTATTACAGAATCGACATTTTACTGAAGTAGTACTACATTTGATCAAGCCCTTGTATTATAGAATTGACATTCTACTACATTTTATCAAGCCTTTGTATTACAGAATCGACATTTTACTACATTTTATCAAGCCCTTCATTTACAGAATTGACATTCTACTACATTTTATCAAGCCTTTGTATTATAGAATCGACATTCTACCACATTTTATCAAGCCCTTGTATTATAGAATCGACATTCTACCACATTTTATCAAGCCCTTGTATTATAGAATCAACATTCTACCACATTTTATCAAGCCCTTGTATTATAGAATCGACATTTTACGTTGAGTTACAGCTCTTAGTACAGTTTTAAAAAATAACATACATACTGTGAGTTTCAAAAACTTCAGTGAAATATAATTGGAACACATGTGCTTCATCAGTTTTTATGTTAAAAGTTTTGTTTTCTAACTTTTTTACTTACCCCAATTGTGTGCCCTTGCGTAGCCTTGACTTTCAATTTTCCCTGTTCATCGTCGATTATTTGAAATCTTGTTTTTGAATCATTTCTCACAACTCTTTTCACGTCCTCTTCTGTGTAGCTTGATATCTCAGACCGAGACAGAAGGTCGCTCACATACATGTAGCCAGCTGTAAACACATGAACCATGAGTATCTTTCAGACAATACTTTGTAATTTGAGGATACAGATTTTGTCTCAGTGCTGGAAATGGTCATCTGGCATGTAGGAATATGATACAAAGAAACAATAAAAGGTGCAGATGACACCTAAACTTCTTAAGTGGAATATTTATGTCTTGAAAATCAGCATTTGTATGATCTATGTTTACCAATTATATAAAATCAAAATTTATTTTTAAAACTAAGACTTTGTCATTATATGCCATTTTGTATTCATATAGGACTTTATTAAAGAAATGCAGGCATCCTGAGCCTCATGCTGCTAACGGTGATTTACTGCGAACAAGAAATGTGGTATGCGATAAAATTATCGAGATGATGTCTACTGACCAAAATTCATTTGCACAGTGTAGGCTCGATTATATTCCGCTTTAACCAGCAACTTTAACCGATGGCTGCTCTTTGAAAGGACTCACTTTAATTTGTGTTTTTGATGTTGAATGATTAAATTGAGATGGATTAGATTTTCACTCTTCTAAATCTGTCGGAAACCGAGTTAAAAGTGTCCTCTTACATATTGTGAGTCAGTCACTGTATGTCTTCAAACAGACTCTAGCATTAGTAAGTCGCGGGAAGTCGCTAGATCTAGTTTCCTCTTTCGTGGAAATGGTTTATCGACATTTGATAGTTAGTTACCCAAGCCGTCTTTTAAGTGTTCATACACTTTTAAATCTTGCACATGCCCTTTGACTCCCGAGACTTAGATTTCTGAATCCATAGTCCTTCAACAACCACTTCTTTACTTGACCTGGTTTCCAGATTATTCTGCAAGGATACTTCAGATGAATGTATTTGTTGTTGTTGTTGTTGTTGTGTGTGTGTTTAAGAAGCAGAAACAGAAACTCAAAATTCAGGGCTAAATCAATAAATAAAGTAGAGTTTTCTTGATTTTGATTTACAAAGGTTCCGCTCTACAGTTATTGAGCACTTCTGAAAGCGGGACAGGTAAAAGGTGAAGTTGTGTACATTTGCAACAAGCACAATGGAAAAAATGTTGGCTCTATGCTACTTTCATGTACTGTGACTGAAATTTCTTTATACAAGTTGTATGTGGTTTAAGGGAAATAACACGCTGCCTTAAGCAGACAGTTGATCGAAATGGCTGCTCCCATGTGCGCGAGAAATGAACTTAACTAATCCAAAATACACTAACTTTAGCAGTTATAAAAATAGGGAAAATGAATTTTGCCAGAGTAGACAATGTTAACTTTTGAAAGATCAATAAATGAATTATATATATATAATAATGAGATATAGCTTTTGAAACTACTTTCATTTTCCATTTGTGTATATTATATAATGAGATATCACTTTTGGAACTACTTTCATTTTCCATTTAGGAAGTATATCTGCCCTTATGTGTGTTATTCAGACCTGTATTTGTTTTCTTCTTCTACTTCTTCTCTCTCTCTCTCTCTCTCTCTCTCTCAGGATGAATAGATCTTAAAATGTGTCAAGACTGTTGACCTTCTTGTATACATTCATGTAATCAACAAAAAGCAGACTTCAAGTATTAGCTTTTTTTATAATTAGTTTTCCACATGAATCGTGCAAATTTTCAATGACTGAACATACATGGCCTGTAAACTACACAGAAGAGGATGTGAAAAGTGGTCCAAAAATGTTTTCCTACAGAGATACACTGTTTTTAATTTAATTATATAATTTTTAAAGTGGTTTAGTTCTCACTATATCCTTCGCCAGTAGAGACCCTCCACAACTTTGTAAATGATCATATCCAGCAGTTTTAATTTGTTTCAGACCTGCCATTTTTGTGGATTGAGTAGGCTGCCAGACTCTCGTAACTAGGTGTGTGTTTGAAGTGTTGAATCTGTGTACGTACAGATTTAAATAATGTTGAATTTAGAAGATTTGTTCCGCCCTATGAATCTGTGGTGATCTTTGCATTGTCTTGTAATGGAGAAATATCTCGGATGCCAGCAATTTAGACTATAATATGCATATCAACTTTATTGTCTTTTGCATCTTCGTTCTTAAAAACTCTATATTCCACCAGGTATATCTTACTTTGAATGAATGTTCTGTGATTATTATGAGGTATTGTTGAATATTGGTTAAGGTTCTTATGTTCTTTATAACATTCATTCCAGTTGTTTAATTTTATGGGTTAAGCAAGTGCAAGTTGTCTCTAGGTTTTGTCTGATTTGTGGGAATATGTTTATTCATCAGTTGCAGCTTTGTTTTGCTTTTCAAATCTAGGTTAGTTTGCTCCTTTGCTGGGACTATTTTGACATATCTGAGCAGAAGGGGCATTGTTGTGTGTGCGTGTGTGTGTGTGTGTGGTAAGTTACAAGGCAACAACATCCAAACAAAAAATGCAGTAAATATTTCTCAACAGCCTGGTCACTGATCACTATCTATTCGCTGCAACAGTGAAGTATATTAACAACCTAACAATAACAGCACAATATATTATATACTACAAATAGAATCGATTGTCGACAAGTCTTCACATCCGGCCACCACACCCACTAACCAAGTTTCCTTTTCTTTTTCCTTTCTTTCTTTTCTTTTTTATATGGAAAGAATAGTTTAGATACACGCCTCAGCTAAAACAAAAAACATCCATGGTCACACCCAAATCCACGGTATAGGAAGGTATTCTCCATGGATGTAAGATAATCATACAATGATACAGTACATCGGTGCTTACCTTCATCATGTTGTCCTCTCGTATCGTGCCGTAGTATCCTTGCCATGCATTTGGACAAGCGTGTATCCATGTCGAATGATTAAATTATCACAATTTGCCTCTGTGTACTTAAATTAGTAATTTATCTTCCTGAATATTCCTTTAACAGATAAATACAACGAAACACAAGTCGTTAAATTCACAAAGACAATTTCAACTGAAGATAAAGTGAAACCGAAAGTGAAGTTTTCAATATGTTTATAATATAATTCTAACTAATAGCAAGACATCTATTTGTTCGATTTTACAATGTTTTGACATATGTTGCATTTTTAGTTTTAAGGTGTAGTTTTAAACAAGTACGGATTGTATAATATCGACTAGCGAGTAATCAATTATATTTTAACCGGTTGCGTATTTGTGGTGGTGCACCTTAAGGGAAATAACTCCGTGACACGTAACTGGTATTAGTTATTCTTGATGACGTCATTGCTCTTTGTGTACTTCCGCCATTGCTTATAGTCCAGAAGTGCAATTTAGCTCCGAAGGAGGGGACTTATCCAGTGACACTATTCTTACTTATACGATATGCATTTTTCGAAACCACAAGAGGATATCTCCTTTATATGACGTAAGTATTGGTAGTTACGTGAGGTTACTGGGATAATTGAATTATTAATCTTATTAACCCTTAGATCTCGACAGGACAGGAGACTTAAAAGGAAATAGCGAGCTTTGAACTGTGTTTTCTCTAGGGTTGAATTTTGCACAGGGGCTCGTATTGTTGCTTACATTTTACTTATCAATCATACATGTGCTATCTAGTTTTATATAGCACATGTATGACTGATAGGTAAATACAAGCCTATGTGGAATTTTGTCTCCTATGTTTGGGATGTTTAATAGTTTTTTTCATATTTTTATATTGCTTCGAATAATATGTGAGATTTTGAGTCTACTGTGAATTCCTCATCACAGTCCTGTTTATAGTAGCAGCAGCCTGTTGAAGAGGGAATGATGTTGTCAAAATTATAGAATATATGAAAATGGAATGTTTTGTGCATAATTTGAGTGTGCAAAATTAAAAAAAAGGAACTCGTCTTTATGATATCTTTTGAAATAAATTCACAGGAAGCATTCAAACACATGTACCGTCCACCATTTTAAATATTGGTCTTTTGTCACTTTTTTGCAAATTCCTGACCTTATGTTATTTCATGCCAAAATTCACATATTTCTTACACATGGTTAATTAAAAATGTTTTGTGAACATTCAGCTTTAAGAATAAATTGACTTTTTCTGTGTTCCTGGTACTTTTGAAGCCTTTCTGTGCTTTTTTATCAAGTTCCCTTTAACATATTTGCATTAAATACCATATTCTTGAGTCATACACAATATGAAATTAAATGTTACTCTTAAAACCAATAGTGCATATAAATTACAGTGTTCTTGTAATATTTACATTGATATGAAATCACAATGTAGTAAATTGCCATTGTACAATTTAGTTATGATAAGATATTTTTGGTCAATTTTCATATCTTCCTAATGGTGACAGAACTACGATTTCAAACCAGTAGATTTACAAATTTTGATCAGTAGATTGGCCTCTAAACCAGTATATTTTTTATCGGCATAAATTTTACGTTTCAAGGGGATGGAAAACAAAACAAGTGCTTTCTTGTGCCATAATATGTATTCTCTTCATTCTATAATAAAACAGCAAGTTTGAACAGGAATCAGATTTGGATTCTAATGGATAATGTTACATTAATAATTACTTATTATGAGTCAATATACAGTCAAATAATGAAAAAGGAACAGTTGTTTATCTGATAGTTCAGTGCAAAAAGATTTTTCTTTATAAAATCCAATAACATTTTTTGTTTCCTTCACAAGATCACTATCTAGTGACTACTGATGACATTCATCGTGATTATTAATTAAGCTTCACACTTAACAGGCTTTCAATAGTTCTCTGGTTCAGATTTCCCCTTGAATCTCTTTGTATTTTGCGAAGAAGGGAGAATGTCCTCTCTTTATTAGCATTTGAATGTTGTAATGACAGGACAACCATGCTCAGCCTGCAAAGAAGTTCTAACTTCAGTTTTCCTGTTGCTGGGTTTGTAAGGTTGCTGACTACTCTCCAATACTCATCCAAGCTATGTTCACCCCGAGGAGGAAGTTCCTAACTTGGACTTAAGATGTATTCCTGAGCCTCATCCTCAAGGGCTTCTTTCTCTTCATGGCTCAGATCCAAAAATCTGTTGGCACGTTTAACCACTGTAAATTAAAAAAAATAAAAATTGATTTAGACTTGAAATAAAAATGAAAAAAATACGTGATGTATTTACAGTATGCTTTTATGAATAATTGATCCAAATTTTTAAATTCATTATTTTGTAATATATTTTATCTAGGGCTTGAACTAAATTTATGTGCATGAAAACTTCAAATAGTTTATGAAATACAAAAGATGCATACATTTGAAACACACATGCAAACTCTGGACCTTTGCACACACTTAAACTCTGATATCCAAGCACTGTTGAACTTGTAATATTTCTTAGCCGATGTTTCTTAGCATTGGGAGAAAGCACATGTTTGGAATTGAACGAAAAATGTAAGAGCTGTCCTCTTAACATCTGGAACAATACCAATTAAACAGGAAAAAATCAGAATATTTACTCTAGTGTGTCTGCCAAAATAATTTTTTTATGGTCGGTCTCTCCATTTTATCTCCCCTCCGCCAAGGGTTAGCTGATTTTTATTAAAGGCTCAGAAGACATCATGGACGACTTTTGATCCCTTTATTACTTATAACACCTCAAAAAACATCCTGCATTTGGCCTAAACTCATCAGATTCCAACAATAAAGTAATAAATTAGCAGCTTGCTGTGTGTACACATGTCAGCTGTTCTTTAACAATTCTAATCCTATTACTCTGCAACGCATCATCGCATCGATCGTTGTACTAGTGGAACATTTCCGGTCCCCAGTAGACGGGTTCTGGCTGGTTTTTCTAATGTGTTGACAGAACGCGTGGAAATACTGTGTTTGTGTATTTTTATTACAAAATTTTTAAAAAATTCTTTTAATTGTCAAAAGCGGTAGATTTTAACTACTAAACGGTATGTGCGGTAGATGGCTTTTAAAATTGTATTTTTGGCCTACCGCCGGTAGAATCACATGTATGTATCATTAAAATAAAATCAATGACCCAAAAATATAAGCTGCACCTGTTGCTAGTTATAGGGCCTTATCCTCACAGGGGCTCCTATATATAATAATAATAATAATATGACATTTCTTCCATTTCTCCTATGACCTATTTAAGAATTGATGCTGATATCTCAGGCTACACTTCAAGTAGCGTAATAACTTCAGCACCAATGTTTGGCTCAAATATTTGACTGTTTAGGCCTGCATCAAATTTGACTCACTATTCCACCTTTAAAGAATGCCAGCACGTTTTCCATGATCGCACCTGCTTAATATAGAAGTGCAGTACACTGATTGGAATACTTCCATGTCATTGGTTGACTGAAAATTAGGATGTCATTAGTTGCAGTACGTAATTTTCAGTCAACCAATGAGAGGGCAGTATTCCATTCAGCACGATATCAGTATCAATTCTTAAATAGGTCACAGGAGAAATGGGAGAAGTGTCCCCCCTTGGGTTATTATATTGTTACGACTCTATGGTCTAAGAAAAATGTAACAGAAAGAAAGTGAAACCAACAAATCAAGTAAAAATCAACAAGCAATTTATTACTAGATAATTAAAATGAAAAATCAAAAAGTCACTTACAGTAATGTGTTTTGAAATCCTAATAATCCAATAAGAATGATTGTTCTAATCACAAGTCCTAAATATAGAATGTTCCGAATTCACGGCTGTGTCCTTGAATGTTATGATGTGCTAATGGTCTCCAAAGTCCTGATGTACTAGAAATCTTGATGTGCTGATGTCAAAATGAAGTATTCCAAAATATCTGAATAAGTTCACATAAATTCCAAAATCATCAATTAAAAATCCAAAATCCAAAAGTTTGTGAGCACTCTTATAATCCAATGAATATTTAAAATAATTCCTCTCTTAGAATTTGGAATGAATTTTCACAACTGTAATAGCTCTTTACAAGACTGATGGTAATCTCAAAACTGAATAAATGTCCACCAAACATGGCATATATAAAGATTGGGCACATGACAGAATGTTCTAGAATGTGTGTCATCTTAATGGAATTTTACTTGTAAACAAAATTCAACCTTGACCTTCAAATTGAGAAAACATTATATTGATCAAAACAACCTAATTCAAGGACACTAGTTAAACATGTTTTTCCTGATAAACATAAAGATTTAAGCAAATATTAAAGTGAAGAAACATTTATAATTTCCTAAAATATTTATAATATTATATAAACATCATACATAACACCTCCCCTCATAAAGAAAAAGAAAGATTTATATAATAAAGCTTTCTTTTGAATATACATCTAATACTATAATAACCAAAATTACATAAGAACATGTTTTATGATACTGGACTTAATTACATCAAGCAATATTACATTTCTAGGCACGTGAGAGTGCATCTGCAATCACATTGTCTTTTCCCCTGATGTGTCTGATGTCAATGTTATATTCCTGCAATATCAAACTCCATCTCAACAATCTCCGATTTTTATCTTTCATTTTGTTGATGAAAGTAAGGGGATTGTGATCACTGTACACAATAATTGGAGAAAGAGCTGAGGTAACATACACTTCAAAATGCTGTAAAGCCAATATCAAAGCCAAACATTCCTTCTCAATTGTGGAATAATTTTTCTGGTGCTTGTTTACTTTTTTAGAAAAATAACATACAGGGTGATCCACACCACTTTTGTCTTCCTGAATCAATACTCCACCAACCCCTACATCACTTGCATCAACAGATAATTTAAATGATTGGCTAAAATTTGGTGCAGAAAGAACTGGTGCATTCTTAAGCATGGCCTTTAACTTGTCAAAAGATTCCTGACACTTGTCAGACCAATGAAATTTGGTTTTCTTACTCAATAAACTTGTCAAAGGTTCAGCAATTTTGGAAAAATTGGAACAAAATTTCCGATAATATCCAGCCATACCTAGAAATCGCATCAGTTGCTTTTTACAAATTGGAACTTGAAATTCAGAGATAGCTTTGACCTTAGCTTCTATAGGTTTAACTTGACCTTGTCCCACAATATGTCCTAAAAATGTGACACAAGCATGGCAAAACTCACTTTTGCTCAAATTAATTGTCAGATTCGCATCGCTGAGTCGATCAAAGAATTTTTGAATGGTTTCCAAATGATCTTCCCAGGTGTTGTTGTAGATAATGACGTCATCGATATAAGCGTCACAATTATCAAGACCAAATGTTATCATGTTCATCAGACGTTGAAACGTTGCAGGCGAATTTTTCATTCCAAACGGCATGACTTTATATTGATAAAGTCCATCTGGAGTTACAAATGTTGAAATTTCTTTTGCCCTTTCCGTCAGTGGAATTTGCCAGAATCCTTTTAAAAGGTCAAACTTGGTGACATATTCCGCATTTCCAATTTTATCAATGCAATCGTCCATTCTTGGGATTGGAAATGAATCAGTTTTGGTGACACTGTTGACTTTTCTATAGTCAGTACACATACGGAATGTATTATCTGGCTTGGGAACAAGAATACATGGTGAACTCCAGTTACTTTTACTTGGTTCTATGAAATCATTCTCCAGTAGATACTGAATTTCTTTCTTCAGATAGTTCTGTTTGAGAGGATTCATCCTATAAGGATGCTGTTTCACAGGCGCAGAATCTACAATGTCAGCGTCATGATAAATTTTACTTGTTCGTGTTGGAACATCAGGAAACAAGTGCTCATATTCATGTAATAGCTGTTTTAGTTCATTTCTTTCCTGTTGTTGTAGATGTGAAAGTTTCTGGTCTGGGTTGTTCAATATTTCTGAATTCCGAAGATTGGTTATACCAGAGTCACTATAGTCTGATTGTACTCCATCGTTGATATCTTCACTGTGTGGGACAGGTACAACTAAATTAACTGAATAATTAGCTGGGCTATCTCTGTCAAAATATTCCTTTAACATATTTATATAACAAAGTTGTTTCTGTTTCCGTCTCCCAGGAGTGTTAATGATATAATTTAAGTCATTTACTTTCTTTTCAACGGTATAAGGACCAAAAAATTTAGCCTGAAGAGGATTCTGAGGTATGGGAAAGAGAGCCAGAACTTTGTCACCAGGTTTAAAACTCCTTTCCTGTGTATTTCTGTCATACATTAATTTCATTTTTGACTGGGTAGTGTGAAGATTAGTTCTTGCTACTTTACAGGCCTTTGACAACTTGTATTTGAAATCAGAAACATAATCAAGAAGATTAATCTTTGAATCTTCATTTGAAAGAAGTTTCTCTTTCAATAATTTCAGTGGTCCACGGACAGTATGACCAAAAACTAGTTCAAAAGGACTAAAACCCAACGACTCTTGAACTGATTCCCTAACAGCAAACAACAACAAATGAACACCCTCATCCCAATCCTTTTCTGTATCAAAGCAATATGATCGAATCATATTCTTCAAAGTTTGATGAAATCTTTCCAAAGCACCTTGACTTTCAGGGTGATAGGCAGAAGATTTAAACTGTTGGATGCCTAATTCATGCATAACTTGTTGGAAAATTCCAGACATAAAATTTGACCCTTGATCTGACTGGACAGATTTGGGAAGGCCAACAAGTGTAAAAAACTTCACCAAAGCTTTCACAATAGTTTTAGTTTTTATATTTCTCAGAGGAATTGCTTCTGGAAATCTTGTAGATGTACACATGATGGTCAACAAGTATTGGTTGCCTGACTTGGTTTTAGGTAAAGGACCAACACAGTCTACTATTATTCTACTAAATGGTTCATCAGATGCAGGAATAGGTTGCAGATGAGCCTTAGGTATCTTCTGATTGGGTTTTCCTACCATTTGACAAGTGTGACAAGATCTGCAGTATTTAGAAACATCACTTTTGAGTTTCGGCCAATAAAAATGATTCAAGATCTTGTGATAAGTCTTACGGACTCCTAAATGACCAGCCAAAGGAGTTTCATGGGCTAAATTAAGAATTTCCTGTCGATATGACTTAGGAACAACAATTTGATAGCTCACTGACCACTCGTCACCAGCGGGTACATCAGGTGGTCTCCATTTCCTCATAAGGACCCCATTTTTCACAAAGTAACACACTGGAACTTGTGTGGCTTCAGTTTCACTAATAGCCCTCTGAAACAAACAAGATATCTCGGGATCTTGCTCCTGTTCAACGACAAGGGATTGTCGTTTGTCATCCTGATTAGAACAAAGAGAATGAGTTGCCAAAAGAGGATCACTGTGATCAATACCATTTGATTGATCAATACCTGAGGAAAAAGTGACCTCATCAAAAGACTGACCAATACATGTGTCAGCTAAAGGAATAATATCCTGATCAACATTACTCTCAAGAGCTCTTTTTGCCATAGCTCTAGTAACTGCACAAGCAGGGTACAAATCAGGGATTTCAGTTTCGACAGGATCAACTTTCTGATCCAAACAAGGCTTGTCAGTTACAAGTGGATTAACCACAACCTTATCTCCAGCTAGGTCATTGCCTAGTAATAAATGAACACCCTCTATGGGTAAAGAAGTCACTGCCCCAACAGTCACAGGTCCAGAAACTAAGTCTGATGCCAAATTTACACAATGGAGAGGAACATTTACAAAGCCGCACTCTACTCCCTGAACAAGAACACTTTCACTTGAAGAAGACTCCTCAGACAAAGGCAAAGTACCTGACAATAAAAGACTCTGAGAAGCTCCAGTGTCCCTTAATATTTTAATTGGGATAGGTTTGGCAGAATCACCAATAAGTGATATAGAACCTTCTGACATGAATGGTTCATAAGCCTCCAAAATAGAATCAGACTGGGGTTTGTTTGACCCAACAAATGTATTGCTTTCAATACAAGACCGTGACCTTGACCTCGTAGAAATAAGAGCATTTGGAAAAGCTCTGTCTTTACTCTGTTGCTTATTTTTCAACTTGAAGCAATCAGAAATAACGTGCCCTTTTATTTGACAATAAGTGCACGTAGGAAGAGATAAGGATTTCTGATCAGTCTTATCAGATGTTTGATTCCTAACAGTTGTGCTGTTGTGAAATTTGGAAGTACTCGAATGAGATTGAAATGGTTTTTTACCAGAAAACTGCTGAGAGGACGACTTATTGCCAAATGAAATTTTGTGAGTCAAGGAATAATCATCAGCCATACGAGCAGCATTTTCCAAAGTTTCCACATTCTGCTCGTCAAGATAGGTTTTAACATCACTATGGATGCACCTCTTGAACTCTTCAATTAATACGAGCTGTCGGAGGTTATCATAAGCTTGATCAACTTTCTTGGCTGAGCACCACCTATCAAATAGTTGTTCTTTATCCCTTGCAAATTCGACATGAGTTTGTCCAGTTTCTTTTCTACAATTCCTAAACCTTTGTCGATATGCCTCTGGTACCAACTCATAAGCTTTCAAGATGTACTCCTTAACCACATCATAATCAGTGCTTTGTTGTACTGACAGTGAAATGTAGACTTCACGAGCTTTGCCAATTAGTACACTTTGTAATAACAAAGTCCAATGCTCTCTGGGCCATTTCAAGTTTTCAGCTATTTTCTCGAAATGAAGAAAGTATTTATCTACTTCTTTTTCCTGAAAAGGGGGTACTAACCTAATATATCTAGTAACATCAAAACCTGAACTTGTGTTTAAAGGAGTGGAGTGTGCTCTGTTTGCCAGTTCTAATTCTCTTAATTTAAATTGCATTTCCCTTTCTTCTCTTTGCATCTGCATTTGTATCTACCTCTCTTCTTTCTGCATTTGTATCTGCCTCTCTTCCTTCTCTCTCTCCATCTGTATCTGCCTCTCTTCTTTCTGCATTTGTATCTGTCTCTCTTCCTTCACTCTCTCCATCTGTATCTGCCTCTCTTCTTTCTGCATTTGTATCTGCCTCTCTTCCTTCTCTCTCTCCATCTGTATCTGCCTCTCTTCTTTCTCTCTCTCTCTCTCTGAATCTGAAGCTTTTGCCAATTCTAAATCAATCTGGTTCTTTAACTCTAATTCCCTTAATTTCCCGTCAGAACCAGATACAGGCTTTCTCTTCAGACTTAAAGCACTGCTATCAAAAATTCCCTTTCCTACTAAATACTGAATCAAAATAATCTTTATCTCCTGTTTTGTCAATGATACTTTTGCCTCAGATAGACTGTATTTTCTGGCAAGCTCAAGCAACTCATCCTTTCTCATGCACTCTAACCCCTCCTGGGTAGGTTTTGAAATGAAATTCTGAACATTAGATGCCATTGTAAATGTTTGTTGGTTTCACACAAAAAAATTTCTCTATTAAAAATCTTTGCCAAAGACAAAAAAAATTCAGAGACAAAATCAATATGAATTTCAAAGATAAATTTAATATCTCTAATATGCTTTAAAGAAATTCAATCCCGGAACGACGAGCCCCCAATTTCTGTTACGACTCTATGGTCTAAGAAAAATGTAACAGAAAGAAAGTGAAACCAACAAATCAAGTAAAAATCAACAAGCAATTTATTACTAGATAATTAAAATGAAAAATCAAAAAGTCACTTACAGTAATGTGTTTTGAAATCCTAATAATCCAATAAGAATGATTGTTCTAATCACAAGTCCTAAATATAGAATGTTCTGAATTCATGGCTGTGTCCTTGAATGTTATGATGTGCTAATGGTCTCCAAAGTCCTGATGTACTAGAAATCTTGATGTGCTGATGTCAAAATGAAGTATTCCAAAATATCTGAATAAGTTCACATAAATTCCAAAATCATCAATTAAAAATCCAAAATCCAAAAGTTTGTGAGCACTCTTATAATCCAATGAATATTTAAAATAATTCCTCTCTTAGAATTTGGAATGAATTTTCACAACTGTAATAGCTCTTTACAAGACTGATGGTAATCTCAAAACTGAATAAATGTCCACCAAACATGGCATATATAAAGATTGGTCGCATGACAGAATGTTCTAGAATGTGTGTCATCTTAATGGAATTTTACTTGTAAACAAAATTCAACCTTGACCTTCAAATTGAGAAAACATTATATTGATCAAAACAACCTAATTCAAGGACACTAGTTAAACATGTTTTTCCTGATAAACATAAAGATTTAAGCAAATATTAAAGTGAAGAAACATTTATAATTTCCTAAAATATTTATAATATTATATAAACATCATACATAACACCTCCCCTCATAAAGAAAAAGAAAGATTTATATAATAAAGCTTTCTTTTGAATATACATCTAATACTATAATAACCAAAATTACATAAGAACATGTTTTATGATACTGGACTTAATTACATCAAGCAATATTACATTTCTAGGCACGTGAGAGTGCATTTGCAATCACATTGTCTTTCCCCTGATGTGTCTGATGTCAATGTTATATTCCTGCAATATCAAACTCCATCTCAACAATCTCCGATTTTTATCTTTCATTTTGTTGATGAAAGTAAGGGGATTGTGATCACTGTACACAATAATTGGAGAAAGAGCTGAGGTAACATACACTTCAAAATGCTGTAAAGCCAATATCAAAAACAAACATTCCTTCTCAATTGTGGAATAATTTTTCTGGTGCTTGTTTACTTTTTTAGAAAAATAACATACAGGGTGATCCACACCACTTTTGTCTTCCTGAATCAATACTCCACCAACCCCTACATCACTTGCATCAACAGATAATTTAAATGATTGGCTAAAATTTGGTGCAGAAAGAACTGGTGCATTCTTAAGCATGGCCTTTAACTTGTCAAAAGATTCCTGACACTTGTCAGACCAATGAAATTTGGTTTTCTTACTCAATAAACTTGTCAAAGGTTCAGCAATTTTGGAAAAATTGGAACAAAATTTCCGATAATATCCAGCCATACCTAGAAATCGCATCAGTTGCTTTTTACAAATTGGAACTTGAAATTCAGAGATAGCTTTGACCTTAGCTTCTATAGGTTTAACTTGACCTTGTCCCACAATATGTCCTAAAAATGTGACACAAGCATGGCAAAACTCACTTTTGCTCAAATTAATTGTCAGATTCGCATCGCTGAGTTGATCAAAGAATTTTTGAATGGTTTCCAAATGATCTTCCCAGGTGTTGTAGATAATGACGTCATCGATATAAGCGTCACAATTATCAAGACCAAATGTTATCATGTTCATCAGACGTTGAAACGTTGCAGGCGAATTTTTCATTCCAAACGGCATGACTTTATATTGATAAAGTCCATCTGGAGTTACAAATGTTGAAATTTCTTTTGCCCTTTCCATCAGTGGAATTTGCCAGAATCCTTTTAAAAGGTCAAACTTGGTGACATATTCCGCATTTCCAATTTTATCAATGCAATCGTCCATTCTTGGGATTGGAAATGAATCAGTTTTGGTGACACTGTTGACTTTTCTATAGTCATAAAGATTTAAGCAAATATTAAAGTGAAGAAACATTTATAATTTCCTAAAATATTTATAATATTATATAAACATCATACATACCAATATATAGTAGTGATATAAGCCCTCTGCTTATCCTAGTCCTACAATTTAAGACATTAACTCAGATATTGGTGATCTGGATGGGGGCGATATCTTGCTGCTTCAACATGGTGCTGTGAAACATGTTCCAGAGTCAGTCAACACGGGAACTAGAAGCCAAATTTTCAAGAATATCTCTCATAGTTGGCAGCCTGTAATGACACTGTTGCACAGTTTAAAGTCTAATTGCATTAGTGATACTATACTTACAGTTATACCTTTTTTTACTGAACAGCATCCAAGCACAATCAAGTGGTTGATTTTTTTCAAACTCTTTTAGGTGCTATTCCATTTTGTATAAAAGCTATGGTAGCTGAGCAGTGACAGAGTTGGTTAACTTATGATTACTTTTCTTTAACAAAATAAATATGGCTAATCACATTTGGTCAAATGTTCTCAAAGTTTGAAAAGCTTAGTGACTTGATTGTGTTTAGATATACTTAAGGAAAGAAAAAGGCATTATAGTAAGTATAGTATGACTAAGCAATCAGACTTTAATCTGTGCAACAGTGTCAATATGGGCTGTAGGACTAGGCCTAATCTAGAATACAACTTGACAATGATTGGTTTGCTTTGCTATTGTATTGCACAGCAACACAAGTTGATTATTTAGTGCCTAGGAAATTGGAGTAAAGTGCCTTGCTCAAGAATGCACCACAATAGCCAACCTGGGCTGTTCTGATGTAGGATTTGAATCATCGCCCTTTTGGTCATGGGTCAGGCATGCTAACCACCAAGCCAATACAGTACCTACAGTGTAAGGTATCGAGTAAGATATGTATGATTCAGAGTGGACACCCCACCCACCCCCACCAATCATACATATCGGGGTCGATGCCTTACATTGTAGGCATGTATAGGACCTAGATAGATCTTGTCCTTATTGTTTGGTTTAATGGCACACCAGCACAAAAAGGCTATATGATTGATAAATATAGTGTTTCCCACGTAATCTGTAAAAGGCATGGTAATCATCCTCTCCGGAGGGCACCTGCAGTACACAGAGGGCACCTTCAGCACGCTTTTAGCATTTTGAAGGGCAGCCTTGTTTTTATCACAATGTTGACTTCAGTTTATAATAGCAATAATAATATAAAAATACTGATAAAAGTTTTTTTATACTTATTATTTTTATTATTATTACACCTCTCCCTCGATAACTCATGCCTGAATAACTTGTGAACATGCTTATAATGCGGGATCATGCTTGGATCCCCTTTTTCTTTCTCTAGAAAAGACAAAAAAAACATTGGGCCTATTTTTTGAATGTGAAGAAAATTGCGATCAAAACTAGTAAATGAAACTTTGATATATTATTTGTTTTGTCATCAAAAACAGCAATTAGTGCCAGGAAATCTGATTCAACATCATTAAATTCTCAGCTTTTAATTAGGTCATATGTTTTGAGAATTTTTGTATAAAAAAATTCTCATTACACTGTAAATAACAATAATCGAATATATTTTGATCCATGAAAATCAGGGTTCTCAAATATGCCGTTATTGGTGTAAAAGTATGCATACTTTTCATTTTGTATGCATGAAAATTCCCAGAGCCGAGTCCTTGGTATGCAGGTTTTTTCTGGTGAAATTCTCGTTTATTTTAATAGTTTATGCAAAGCAAGTATCAGTCATGTAATGTCAGCTATCAAAGTTCAAGTGATTGTAATGGTATTAGGTGAAGGGGCATAGGTTAGAACTTGGCAAAGAGATTAAGATACCAGTTAATCGATAGTCGGTGCCTAATGATCATTTTGATCAAAAGACTAATTACACGTGCATTTGCTTTGATACCTCTCTTTGATAAGCATCACTCAGCACAGTCTGAATCCATCATATTATAAATCCTTACTCGATATTTGGAACACTTGCATGTTATCATATATTGATATAGAAAAATAGTGCCAATACTTTGGGATTTATTTTGTGTTGGAGGAACACAAACTCCCATGTTAATCATCATAAAATCAGCTATTTTTCAGTGTCTTACCTTCGTTTTCAAGTTATTATCATATGTGTACTATTCCAATGGCAGCTTTTCATAATTTCATTGGTGCTTAGTGCAAGGCTGTAGATGAGAATCTTGGTGTTTTGATAAAAGAAAACAGAATGCCAAAGAGACTAAGAGATTCCGTATATGTGTATGTGTATATATATATATATATATATATATATATATATATATATATATATATATATTACTTCTTTATTTCCATTTGTGGAATGAATAATGGAATAGGACCTTTCCTACGGGCCGAACAACGAGAAAACCAGGGAACATTATTAGCTTTATGCACATGGTATTGCAACTGTGGAAGGAATTATGCAATGGTGACCCAAGGAACACTGAACTTGCAAAGTTCAACATAATCGCATAAAGACATAGAGCTGTGGACATTTAAAACGAAAAACTGTAACGACATTAATGAGGGTGATGGAGGAAGGTGCAAATCTTGTGGATTTAGATAATAATAAAAAAAAATTGCTGTAGAGAAATTTGTTACAGTTTGTTTAAGAAAAAGTGAATGTAGTATGCTGTGTTTCTTAAAGATGATATTATAAAAATTGAATGGGAATATTGTCATTTGTTTCTTCTTCCTGTGTCTTGGAAAATTTATTGATTTGAAATGGAATTAAGCTAATTAAATCAATGAATATAGAAAAGAAAGTGTAATCTCCTCAATGATTCCCTCTAGCTGCATAAAAAAATTATAGAAAGCTTCGTTACAACAATCTCTAGATAGGATTGACACTTTACGGTTTTAATATTTTTCTATGTACTCGTAATAACGTCGTGTATTGGTTGGATATTTTTTATTTGCTACTTTGTCTCGTATATTCACAAAAATGAGTGCTATAAGAAAACAACCTTGACCTTAAGTTAATGCTCTTATCAATTCCACAAACATTGTCCGATACGTTTCTGACCAACACATTTTTATTTTTCGGCTAACTCTTTTATCACATAGTACCGTAATCACGGTAAGTCTTGGGACACCCTTAATTATTTTCAAAAGTAATTTTTTTATGACCTATGAAACGAAGTTAAAGCAATTTTTTCATGTACTATGAGTCTTGGGACACCTAAAACATTTTTTTTCTACTGATCGATCGTAACCTCGTGTAAAATAAACAGGACTTCGTGGTTGTTAAGGGACTCTCATTTTGAATTATTACATGGAAATATTATAAGTATTATAATTTATTTGAAGATTCAATAAATATATTCAATTTTTCTCTGTTTTCTTATTATTTCTATCAAATTAAAATGTGTATAATTTAATCAGACGATGACAAGAATTGAGCATTAGCGGCATGTTATACCCATTCAACAATAACTTCTTCCTATTGTGCTCTAGTTTACTATTGTCAGTTTATGCATTATTGCATTAAAATTATCGAAAGTCACCTGTAATTATTGGGGAGTTATTTTCCCTGAAAATGGAAATACCTAATTCATTACAATGTGATACCAGGATGAGAACACCGAAAATAGTGTTTATTTCAACTCCAGCATTTATTGTACGCATGTTTACATCATGGCGTCACCACGTGTACATTGAAAATTTTACTTGTGATGAATGAAGTACATACATTGGATCCGAATCATAGGCACCACTGCACTAAACTTAAATAATATTTTTAAAATACGATAAAGAAGTTTAGGAAATAATGCTTTTAAAATAAAAACTCCGTGCTAGTTTGCTTTGATGTAAGAGACCTTAAATAAGTTCCTGTTTACTCAGCTATGGTAATCGGGCTAATATTATGCAGTAGCAGCCAATCACACATCAAAGTACCAGCATTGCTGCCGGACAAAATTCCTCTTTACCCAAGCCAATTTCAGGGTTTTAGCAATTAACTGGCCTGGATTGCTGTCGGAAAACAAAAGACAAATCATCCAATTATAACAGGAGACGCCAAAACAACCAGCTTGCCAAAATCAAAAGTGGAATGAATAATGCGTGGAAAATTATCATTTTGTGAAGCCGAAACACAAAACTAAAATGGATCAATGATGCTCTTAATCGATCTATATTCAGAATTTTAACATATATTACGATCTTTATTTCATGAATATATGACAGTTATTTGAATTTATGCTGGTTATGGGCTTTATATAATTAAACATATATATTACATCACTTTGTTAGATCGCTCATACCACTGAAAAATAGTAAATGTTGAGAGCGTGAATCCAAATAAATGAAACAGCAATGAACGTGTAGCTGAAATGTAATCTGGAAGAATGCGATTTGGTAAAAATGATGAACAAAGCAAAATCTGCATTTAATATTTTTGGGAATAAACAAGGATATAAGTGCCGCCAAGTACGATTTGCGCTGTGTAAGTACTGTACACTATAGTACAGGTCTTCCGTTAAATGTAAGCGGTCAGTGAATTATGAAGTCTTTATTTACCTTTTTTTTATATCATGTTGGAGAAATCGAAAAATATGCACATGCAAAATAATAACATAAAACAATCATAGTAGTTTATAACAGTTTATTGATTAATGACGTGGTAATTGAACGAGCTGGTCACTGCTGTGTGACGTATTGCGATCTTCCCAATTTTGTCTTTACATTTTTTTGTGTCTACAAGTTTTGGGACACCAAAAATTTTATATATTTTATATGCATATAAGTCTTGGGACACGAAAATTTTTTTTTTATTTTTTATTGTCCAAGACTTACCGTGATTACGGGGTAGTTAAACTTTGCTTTCTACAAATTGTATAATTTCCTTAAATGTATGTGCCCAGTGAATTACGGAAACAGACAGTCTAATGAAGACTTACTTCCAAGACACAGCGATGTCTGCCATTATTACCCCTTAGCAGCCTGAGCAGGTTCACTGACGGTTTCAAACTGATTTTATGAAGACAATAATGCAAGCACGGCAGTTAAAATCTTCAAAATATACATTTAGAAAGTGCTTTCACAGATTCTAATCTTAAAACACAAATTGTTATTTATATATAGATGATTTAGTGTCCAGAGACAAGTTTTCATCATCATATGATAACTTGTGGAAATCGGGCAGCGATATCTTGTGTGTGTGTGTGTGGGGGGGGGTAATTTGTCGATCAGCTATTTAAACACATGCCTATGAATGTGCAAGAGTTTGTTTTGTTAACGCAATTGATATAAACACCTGTGCCAATCCA